>WIDE01000112.1:1618-60020 GCA_015039315.1 Clavulina sp. PMI_390
TTATTCTGACAACCTCGTGGCATTTGTCAGATAAGCGTCCCAAAGGCGGCAGAGGCAAAGGCGTCCTTTTAGGGGCTTTACGGGTCTGTTGTGAAGCCTGTTTCATGATTCTATCTGTACTCGACGACACGCATATAATCCTTCTCCACACCGTTGTGCTAGTAGATCCACCAACAAAGGAGCGTCATGGTCACAGTTCCAGTGCATTAGATCTCATGGGGAGGATCAGGCTGGCGCTGAAGCATTGATGATACATCGTCAGGATTTGCCCCTGGGTATTCCTCTACGATCAGTCCCCCTCCACATACCGCATTATTGGTCATGTTACACTCGAAGCATGACTACGAGAGCTTTCCCTTTGATGAAACTAATAGATACACATCATGGAAGCTCGGATTCACCGCGTTCCCAGACCATCGGCGTATGCAGGATCACCAATTGATCGTGCGAATTAACAAATCCATTCAGAACTTGTGACACAAGGGAGTTCAGGTCCCAACCTTGCACCATCCCATTCCCTGGGCGCTTGCTCTCCCTCTCTCCCTTCCTTTCCTTTCCTTTGACTCCTCTCTTGACGTCTATAGTGGGGTGCGCGGCGCGTTCATAGGCCGGTGTCCATCTCCATACGGCAAACAGAGCGCGTATCCGAGATTGCCGTGGCTATTCTTGCTCTCGTGCCACTCCTACTACCAAATAGCACTGCGGTCGCGAAACCTGGGGTCTAAACCGTAATGAGGTGCCACTCCGGGTCAAGGGCAGCACTATGCACCCTCGCTTCTATCGCCATGCTCGCTGAGAGCGCGTCTTCGCTGTCAACCACATTCCAGAGGCGGCGCCGACTCGGGCCAAGTGATGCCAGCTTGCAACACGGCGAGTCCAACATTGCTAGGCGCGGCAGCATCTCTGGAGCAAAGACTCTAGCGGCCGCTGGGTCTGGCAACATCACTATCGAGGACTATCACGATCTGCTGTACATTGCTAACATCACTATTGGCGGTACACCATACACTGTTCAGGTATGCCCATGATCTGCCCAGCCAGTGTGCTTCAATGGGAAACTACATGTTATCTAATGCTCAACTTGCACAATCTACTCTCTTCGTAGTTGGACAGCGGCTCGTCTGACCTCGTTATCTTCGGGAATGTGGCCAACGCCAAGTCCTCGGTATGTGTCGCCCGCACCTCCACCACTCACCCGCCGCGCTCACGTTTCACCACGCACAAACGCTAACTGCAACTGATTCTCCATTCCCGCAGTCGCTCACGATGAATCTGACGTACGGCCAAGGGTTCGCCGCTGGGACCATCGCGACTGCGGACGTGTCGTTTGCTGGGCTCGAAGTCTCCACCCAAGCCCTCTTGCCATCAGACCAATATTCGAATGCCGTTACGTCCTATGCGAATGGAATCTTTGGACTAGGTAGGTGGCGTCAACAAGCTACGATAGCCGAAGGACGACGACGACGACGAGGAGCTGACGAGAAAACTATTTTTGGCGATAGGTTTTACGTCCTTGTCGAACATTGACAGCACCGTTTCAAAGACGAATGCAACATGGGGTGCATCATTCCTTTACAATGCATTTGCTCAAAATCCATCGACACCAAATTACATGACCTTTTCTCTAATACGCAACCCTAATAACACCGATGCAGATGCTGGAGGCTTCACGATTGGTGCGACCATCCCTCCTGTTCATCCTTGCCCTGTTGCTCCTGCTGATACTGTCATCACCTCTATATAGGAGAAACGGACCCTGAGTATAGTGGGGTGACGACCACAGATGCCCTGTCAACTTGGCCAGTCGTAAGTGATCCCATCTGATCTTCTAACGGCAGCCCATGCTTACGCTCGAGTGATTTAGTCAAATCCAACAAGGTGGAACATCCTCATCGTGAGTCTCATATCTACAAAATGCAAACAATCCCTCAACTCCATCAATCATATCACCTTCTAGGACAAGTATGAGACTCTGTCAGGAAATGCGACGTTCAAGTCGGCTGTACCGAATGTCTCGAGTGGTCAGGGTGTGATGCTGCTCGACTCTGGGACAGCGTATGCGTACGCACCGAGTGATATGGTCAATGCGATGTACCAAAACGTCCCAGGGGCAACATTCTCCTCGAGTGCAGGTAAGTCAGAGACTATCGGATTCCTTCTTCAGCACCCTCCTGCTCAACACTATCCGTGAACTTCAACAGGGCAATGGACCGTCCCGTGCAATCAGCAGGTTTTCCTCGGCATCTGGATCGGGTGAGTCGACCGTTATTTATAGACTACAGTATATTCTTGGAGGCTAATCACTTGTTGGGTTGCTAGAACACGGAGATTCGATATACATCCCTTGGACTTGGTCGTTCAGGACATCAATAACCCTAGCGTCTGTGTCGGCTCGTTCATTTCTCAGGCTCTTTCAGTGGGAGCAGGCGAGTTCGACATCATTGCGGGCGACACTGTCATGCGGAATCTGTACACGCTGTACGTCTTTCCTTTCACTTCGTCAAACTACTCCATTCCCTTATTTATTGCATGCGTACAGCTTCGACTTTGGTGACTTCACAGACTCATCCGACCTCACGATGGGCGATCCATATGTCCAACTACTGTCAGTCACCAATATCACGACCGCTACGGTTGAGTTCCAACAACTCCGAGGCGGCACCACCCTCAATGTTACAAACCCGACCAATGCAGGCTCTGGTGGTACCGCAAGTCAGACGACAGGCACCACCCTCGCTGACTTGCAGAAGAAGATTAACAATCTTGAGAATATGCAGCCTATTCTCCTTGCGATCATGGCTGTGAACTTGGTGATTTCCCTGAGTGCCGTGGGTCTTGGTATCTGGTACTTCTGTTGCAGGCGAAAGAAGGGATCCCGAGGTGGTGATGGAGGTGGTGGGCGTAAAGGAGGGCGTCGTGGTCGCGCGGGTGCCACTGAGGGGAACACCATTTCTACCATGGAGCTTACGACCAAAGACGGCTTGGGAGGCTCGTATGCCGCTGTGTCCACTGCGAACCTCGACGAGCCACTCACCCCTCCGGCTGTCTCCTCTGCGTACGACGGGCCTATTGGCGCACGCCAGTCCACCGTATCGTTCCGCATGGATCCGTTCAGACAGTCGCGTACTTTGTCTGGCGTCTCTGCGTTCAATCCGATGGTGCCGACTCCGTCAGGTGCCATCACGACGATAAACGAGCCACAAACCCCCGGCTCAGAGCGAGGGTTCGATTTCAACAGCCCTCCGAATAGTGCGAACTTAAGCCCGGAGCGAGCACGCGTGCTGTCGTTGCCTACGCAGCCAGCGGCAGCTGATGCAGCTCCAAGGCGGCAGAGCGCGATGCCACCGCCAGGGGCGATGATGGCGCCTGGGATGATGTCGAATTACCGTAATTCGTCATACTCCCCTCCTCAGCAAGATATTCCCGCGGGGCAACCAAATCCCGAGACAAGTCCCCAGGCTGGTGGTCCTCCATCACCGCAAAGTCCCTCATCGCCATCAGCACATAGGCAGATGTCGGATCCTCAGCAGTCATTCGCTCGCGCTCCTCCCCCTCAACGGCATTCAGCGATGCCGGCCCCACGCGTACCCTTCCCATCGTCTCCACTTGGCCCCCAGTCTGTTCCTCAGCAGCAACGATACTCGGCGATGCCAGCTGGTGCGCGTGAGGCACCCGACGTCAGCGGGTTTGCCCCTCTCACAAGGCAGATCTCACCTCTTGCCGGGCCAGCCGCGACACTGTCGTACGCAGATGACCATGAGGACGAACCCACCTCATCAGGCCCTCTGCAAACGAGCTTCGATAATCACGTCGACGACGGGGACATTGTGCATGCGTTCTCCCCCGACGAACTCGTCCCCACCTCCATCCCTCCTCCTATCCCTGTCCCGCACATTAACGTCTCGTCGGAAGACTTGATGACACATTCTCCTAGCAGCGCGCCACCAGGTACGACTGAGTTTCTCGGTCGCCCTACGCCTCAATTTGCTGGTGGTGGTGGGCCTGGGCCAAATTTCCGCCACTCGGCAAGACCACCCCCACGCGCCTCCGCGTTCAACCCAGATGCGGAGGCATACCGTCGATCGTCTGCCATGTAAAACGCTAGCCGTCTACATGAGTGTAGTGCTCGTACAACGTGTGATGCTTCTGTGGTGATACAACCAGTGTACGGGAGAATTCCATTGGATTTTGGGTTTGGGGCTTACATTCGTTCGCTGTGTATATGTATGTATCTATCGTAACTGATTGAGGCTTCCATGGACACTTCTTTTTTCAAGCAGTCTGATTGTCTACCTCTGGGAAACTATGGTGTCATGCAAGTTGGAAGTCAAAATTTGACTCGCCAGGGATCCAATAGATGCAAGCATCACTGAGTAGCAACAACGAATCATATTTCTAACCGATACGAGCACCGAAGGCAGAAGGAAAACACTCAAGCGACATTCCTCACACTAGTTTTCTCCCGGAGTAGTGTATACTCCTCCAAGACCACGGCTTTCTCTTGCCCACCGCGAGAGCGACATCATCGGCAGGAGCAATTTGTTTCAATGTGGCAATCTTTCCTTCAAATATGGCCGTTAACCGATCCAAAATGCTTCCACTTGATGGACGGCTGGCCGGCTCATGTGCCCACATCTCTTTGATCAGCTTCCACAAAATTTGCTTCACCGACTCGGGCATTGCGACAGCAAACTTGAGGTTGGCCGGCCGTTCGCCATGCTGGAGCAACAGCATCGCTTCAAGCTCGTTGACGTCAGTAAATGGGTGACTGTAGGAACACAATGCGAAAAACGTCATAGCGAGGGTGAATATATCGCTTTTTTCGGTTGTGGAGCTTTCCGGCGTGTCGTTTTCGACTAACTCCGGGGCCATGTATCGAAGCTTGCCGCCAGCTGGAGCTGGAAGCATTGGCAGCGTTGCGTCAATATCATAACGTATCCGACTCAATCCAAAATCGCAAATGTATGCATGGCCAGACTGGTCGACGAGGATATTCGCCTACCAGTACACAGTATGTCCAAATCAATAAGGAATCAGTGGATTATTGGAGCTTCTGCATGATCTGTGAGCTCGATGCGTACTGGATTGGGATCTCCGTGTATTACCATCAACGAATGCAGATATTCTAACCCATTAGTGACGCCAAGAAGCTTACCAGCCAAAGAAATGGTGATATTGCGTAAAGTTCCGACAAGATTAATAATCAGATGGTATTCGCCTGGGATAGCGATAATCTACTTGACATTACTTACGATGTGTTGAAAGCACTTTAGGTCTAGTGTCTCCTTTGGTTTAAAGATTAAATCCTCCAGCGAGCCCCGTTCAATAAATGGTACGACCGTCATCGGAATGTCAGAATTGTAATAAATCCCAAGGAAAGGAAGAATACTATCGTGGCACAGCTGGGAGTGTATGACCGCTTCCCGAAGCACATACTACATCAAGGAGTGAGTTACGGATTTATTGTAGGAAATTGAGCAAGTACCTGAGCGACCAACTTTCTCTTACGTGGTTCCAGAGAACCGCTCATTAATGAGTCACGAACCACTACACGCCGTCCTCCTACTTTGCCTTCGAAAACAGTGACTTCACCGCCACGCCTCATGGGACGCTGTTCATCAAACGCGACACCAAACAAGGTGAGGGACGTGGGAAGGCGACAAACATGTAAGCACGCATCCTGGAATAATATCAGGGTTTCCAGATAATGCGGAGAGCCGCTGTGTCGTTGCTTTTGCACCTCCTAGAGATTTTCAGGTAGTTTGCATCTATGCTATCCCTCACCGCCAAGACAAAATATGCACTGACTTCATACATTAGGTTGAGAATCATAATCATGTCTGACCCGCCAGTTGAGGACGGTAGTGGAGTAAGCTCACATTCCTCCAGAATCCCAGAATGAATCGCGTGGACTATTCCATCGACACAAGGTTGCGAATTCAGAGACAATATATTTAACAATCGTGAGTTTCGGGCTATACCGAGCAGTATGATAGACACTGATTCTCACCTCGCCCTACTCCAACAATAACCTTCAAGCGTTCCAGTGAGGCCAAGCTTGCCGGGCGTGCTGCTGGATCTTGGGCCCACATGTCCACTACCAGTCCCCATAGCAGTGTTTCAACCACTGGGGGGAGTCCGCCTTGGACCTTGGTACCAGTAGGCCGCATGGGTCGCTCACCTTGGGTTGACTTTGAAAGCACTTTCCACTCTTGATTAATGTCTGAGAACGGTCTTTCACCACTCCAAATATTAATCCAGAGCATGGCAAGTGCATAGATATCGCTTTTCCGTGTGCTGCGAAACGTGGAAGTCACGCTATCAGCGAGTTCTGGAGCTAGAAAACGACCCCTGCCACCCGCTTGAAGTTGGGTCATCGTCCGAGTAGTTTCATAATGGAATCGGCCGAATCCAAAGTCACAAAGACATGGATGACCGTCTTCACTAAGCAAAACGTTACTCTAGAAGTTTCGCCAGGTGCCAACCGTCAAGCAAAGGATGGAAGATGTCTAACTCCTATACTTACTGGATGAAGGTCTCCATGAACTACGGGTGGCACGAGGGAATGAAGATAATTCACTCCTTCGTGGATGCCCAAGAGCTATATGGTGGATGATAATCAAAGTTACTGAACCAGTGCTGATTCCTTGTAAGAATTTATTGATAACTCACGATATTGTAAATTCTATCTGCACTCAGTAGTTTTTCAGAGGCCAGCAAGGTTTGTAGTGAGCCGCCTTTCATGTATGGGACAATCATTACAGGAATGGGGTTTTGGTCATATATTCCTAGGAACGGAAGAATATTTGGATGCTTAAGCTGGGAATGGGTGATGGCCTCACGGTGCACAAGCTAAGCTATACTGGTGAGTTTCAAAGTAAATAAAATCCCCTTGAAGTAATACACTTACTTTCCGGGCCATTTCATTGGTACTCTTTCCTAGTTTCACGATTCTTTCGCGGACCGCCACCTGCTGTCCAGCCAGTGTACAAAGGTAAATTTCGGCCTCCCCACCTTCCGCTATCGGATTACTCTTCGAGTATTGGAACTCAGTAAGGTAGAATACGGTCGGGAGGGAAGCGAAATAGCAACAACAATCCTGCAAACACCGCAAGGCTATAATGTGCCCTACCGACCCGATTGGTTGGTTTCCCAGGTGCTATGAAACGACGTCAAGCATTTATGTGCAGGAGCACGTTATTTTTTCTTAGCATACAGAATAGAGTTGGTCCAGGAGATCCTTTTGGTTTGTTGCGTCTAGCTTGGAAACATCGCGCTGGGGATCCATACCGATGCTTTTCCGTATCCGATCAGGAAGCTTAGGGGCGACGATACCGTTTAATCTTTCATGGTCTGACATCTGAGAATCCTGCATCTCGTTATTAGGTGGGAGAACAGTTTGAAGGTTTTGGGATGTACGAGGGATATCCGAGTTGTTGTTGGAGTCTATCACCAAAGAGGGCGGACTTGAATAGTTGTAGACGTAGCCCAGAAGGTCGCATTTAGCTTAGACCGAAGTATCGCACGGGATATCATGTTGAGGGCCTCAAGGGGAAAGCATGGTGGGCTAACCGTATCTGATCTAGTTCAAACGGTCCCATGAGGTATCAATCAAATCAGATCAGCTTGCGACAAAGCCAGCCACGAGTTCTTGAGATAAGATCCTCCCAAGGTGTCCTCTGTACTCGTACACTCATAATGAATCAGGGCTGCTTTCTTTACCGCTTCTGGCAGGTTTGTATGGTACCTGCGAAAGAGTCGGACACAACCCAAAATGAACTACTTGCGGCAACCAATATGACTGATCTCAATCGCTGTACTAGTGGTGTCTACATGGACATAGAGCACACTTACTGGTACCTACTAGCTGCAAGCTAATACTGATAAGCAAGGAGATGGGTGAATCTGGCTGGTGGATGGTCAAGCCGAGCGACTGCTAGACAGGTCAAAGGTATGCAAACATATCGTGTGCTACAGCACCAAGATCGAATACAATCAAGTAGCTAGAGGAAAGATTGCCGATCTGAATATTCTCCTACTGGAATACACACTCTGACTCTAGTGTGATTGTGCGTGGGTATCACCCGCAGGTTGCAACGCTGCTCCCTTCCCCATAGAAGGCCTCATGAGGAGGGTTATAGTACGTATATGAAAGGTATTCGAGCCTGAGATGCTAATACTGCTCCGACATGAATAGATCGTACACTTGTTCCGCTAGCGCTTGCTTGATCTCTCGCCGACCGTTGGCTGGCAATCGTGTAAGCATGTGTCTCGCAGATATAACTTGGCTCTTTTTGCGACGGCCCTTCCCGCCCTCAGCCGTCCGGACTTCCTCTTCTGCTCTATCCTCCTCTTCTATACGCTCCGCATCGCGAAACGCATCCCACAAGCGCCGAGGAGTATCGTAATGCTCCAGTATAGTCGCCACCTTCTCCGCACTCATTCCTCGGATGCAAAGCAACATCTGAGCAAACGCGTCTCGCAGCGTTGTGGTGTTTGACTTGTTCAGCTCGCGGAATGCTGAATAGCTGGTATGGAAAGGGGTATCTGGTTGACCGTCCCGGAGTCGAGCGATGAGAGCCATATGAGAATGCCGGTGAATGGCATCGTCGGGAATGACATGCAGCGGTTTTCCCTTGAAGAACGCAAATGGCATCAAAT
This sequence comes from Clavulina sp. PMI_390, assembly GCA_015039315.1. Taxonomy (NCBI): domain Eukaryota; kingdom Fungi; phylum Basidiomycota; class Agaricomycetes; order Cantharellales; family Hydnaceae; genus Clavulina; species Clavulina sp. PMI_390. The sequence goes on from WIDE01000112.1 coordinate 10,280, forward strand.
CAGTCTTCGAGTTGAATTGTAATAGGAATATAAACTCACTGAATAGTGTGACACGATCGTATGGTGTAGACCGGCCAGATACTCAATCGTGTCCTCGATGTCGCGAGTCTCCTTGACGAAGAAACCGTCTACGATCTGCGCTGAAGACAATGCCGTGAAGACTGCTTTGTCCATTGACCCATGAACACAATTCGCGGTGTATTCCTCCACGAGATAATAGAGTCTACCGATTCCGGATTGTTTGAGGCGGAACTGGGAGGTAGATAATACCATCTTCAGTATGCGAAAAACCTGACGCGAGTTAAGCTGGAAATCAACAAACCTTTTGCTCATGGAATCGGCCATCCTTGATGCTTCCCACCAAATCATCAATCCTCTTGCGCTCAATAATATAGTCCAGCACATATTCTGCGCCCGTTACCCGATCACGCCCAATCCAGCACATGTCTCCGATTTCCAAAGCTCGCTTGTCAACTGGAACGCCAAGTCTTCTCAGACCAGTCTCGATGTATTCTCGATTCTTGGTCGACTTGACTTCACGGGTATCTAGAATGAAGATCACCTCGTAGGAGTTGGCAGGGAGAACAAGAGGTGTAAACGGGAGTTGGAATGTATCCTCAGATGAAGCATCATCTGAGGCAACGTGAATGCCTGCTTCCTCGTCTAGATGACGTTCGAGCTGCTGGTCGATTGCTGGAGGTGGCGGAATATGCGAGGACATCCGGGCTTTCCTTTTCTTTGAGATACCATTCGTTGTGCGCATTGGCTGGACCTCATCGAAGGAAACCTCTCTTGGGAGCGGGGCGGACATCGTCCGTGCTAGATGGGAGGGTCCAGCTGCGCTAGCCCTAGGTGTAGAAGCTACCTTGGCGGGCGGTTTCGTTCGCGCCGGTCCAGGGACTGGGCTATCAGGGAAGAGTTCAGCGTTTGGCGCAGATGTTGTCCTACCCATATTGCGGTTTGAAGCTGAGGTCGACGCTGCTTCAGAAGTCGTCTCTAGCAAAGAAGTTTGTGTTCGCAACCGATCGACCTGAGGTAGTTGCGAACGCTGCCTGGTAGGATCAATCGATCCAACCTTGCTTCGTGTTTCCTCCCTCAGGAGCTCAGCCAAACTGTCGTCATTGGAGGCAAGACTAGAGCTGGAAGAAGCGCGAGAGATAGTTGGACGAGAAGGCGGAGCCAATGCAATACTGGCAGTACACCTCTCACGAGAAGCAGCGAGATGCTCTGGCATAACTGCCAGCAAGGTCTGGCCCTCACCAGGCCGACGTGGAGCTACCTTGTTGGAGCGAAGCTGTCGAGCGATAGGGTGCGCGGAGCAGTTGCCAGGAAATTCAATCGCGTAGCATACGAGACAGTCGTCAAGAATAACAACTGCTGCCTGATTGCGGCTCTGTACTCGAACATTCTCCGTGTCTAACGTAGGGAGTGAGGTGCTAAATTCTGGAAATATGATACAGCCACTTACCGAGATACCAGAATAGGAATTCAGTTGAGGGAGGAGGGATCATCGCTCCAGGAGGAGGTCGAACATCTCTCGCAGAAACTGTTCGCTGACTTGGGGGAGGGCCGGACGGCCCAGGTCTGGCATACGGATCCCAGCCCAGGACCGACACGGGAGCAGCCGTCCTAGGGACAGCTTTGGGTATCACAACGACTTTCTTCGATGGACCAGCACTAGAGGTGTTGAACGAATCCTCAAGTGGCTGAGCCTTCTTGGGGCGTCCACGGGGCTTCTTCGCTGGCGGATCAGCATCGTCGGAGTTTGCGATTGGTGCCTCGGCTGCTTTCTTCCTTTTAGTAGGGCGTGGTGGAGAAGCCGAGGGCTCGCCGTTTCGTACGCATTCGTAACGCTCAGTGAGACCCTGAAGGATCCAGGGTCCAAAGTACGGGAGTGGCTGGCAGTCACGACTAAGAGAATCCATTCAGCACATGAGAAGAGTAAGCCACAGGAAATTGAGAATTTTACTGACGGCGTTGGTATGGGATCGGAGTGCTGTTTCAGAGAAGTGATGGCCTTGCCCATCACCTGAATAACTTTGTTTTCGGGATTCTTTTCGCGGATTTCCTCCCTCTGCTCGCGACTGGTTAGAATAATACGCGGTGAAAGTTCCTTTTATGACTCACCCATTCGTTCAGAATCTTGAGGAAGATAGGATTCGCGCAGTTGGATGCTCGCGGCATCGCAAGGTCTCAGATGTTGTGGTTGGGGCGGCTATTCCAAATAGATGCTGTAGAGATGCAAAATATTCTGAGGAGAGTAGATTATGCAGTATAAGGCGTATAGTTAGGATTATAAGGCGAGTTACGAAGTAGGAAGTCCGTGGCGGCGAGGAGGAGATGAGTAGCTCAGAGTGGTCGCGAATCGCGTTCTCGACATCAATAAAGCCAAACGCGAATCTCTTGGAAACTCCGCGATCGGACGAAGGCAAATAACGGATATTTTGTATTCTCAAGTACTATCTAACCTATACAACAAGGAATTTAGGTTCAATTTCCCCTCGGTTAGGGGATGAATGATGTACAGTAGTGAATGTGGCAACAATGACGCAGTCTAGCCCTGCGGTACCTCTGGAAGACCAATAGTAGGAGGCCTATTGGCGGGTCGAGGCAGCGATATATTCGTGAGGAAAATACGCGCAACGGTATCAGCGTCATTTCTTCTCGGGTGGAAATATCGTTTATCATTGCAACTCACCCTCAACTATTGAAAATCCGTGAATGCTGCTGATCGTGCCTTGCAGCGATCACTTCACCCAATGGCCATGTCACAACAGGCCCATCTTCAATGGACTCATCTAGCAGCAGATCACCCGCGTAGTCCTCTGGTGCTGAGGCGTAACGGATGGCACGCGTCCCCGCTTCCTGAACTGCAGCCTCCACTAAAGGACGGACGAAGTGAAGCAGCAATTGCTGGGCAGCGTATGGACCAATGCTGTTGAGTCGGATAGAGGCTGATAGCAATGAGCGTGCTTGAAGGAACATGAATAAATGTTGGCTCCGCGCTGAGAAGCAAGCAAGAACACCCGTAAGCCTGGCTTCTCGATAGAGCCTCTTGATCAACAGGGCAACTGACGACATGATAAGCCTAATGCTGCGGTGAGGACAGCCCAGCAGATGGGTAGATGTCCATGAGAGTTCCCTCGGCGAATTTCGAGCTTGAGAGAGTCCGCAAGCTGCTCCAAGGATTGTTTCCCACTGCCCCCGTCCCCCAACCATACTGGTTTCGTCAACCCTTTACCAAGGAGGGTTAACAACGCAACACCTTGAGCAGTAGATGCACGGCGAGCAACATGATTCAAGGTAGTGGCCTCGTATAGATCATCAAGTTGCGTGAGGGAACGCAGGCCATCGTTATCAGAGCATTCTCCACGCTGGATGCGATCGCAGACACCGTAAACGGCCGATACGAATGGGAGAGTCGAGTTGGCATAAGATTGCACGTTATCTCTCATGAAGCTCATCACAGCGGCCGTTTTGGCTGGTGGCTGGGACGTATTGTTATCTGGTGTGGGTACTGACGATGAAGCCAGAGAGAAGAACCCATGTTTCTCGTACGACTCAAGGCCAGATGAAGCGACAAATGAGCCTGTTGGGAGATTCCCATCACTGAGCAGAAGTAGAATATATGATTCTGTGTCTGCATCCATGGGAAAGATAAGGAACCGACGCCCGTGTGAGGAAAGGCGGGGGAGGGGCAAGCCAGGAGTGGCAAGCCACATCGGCAATCCCGCCCTCGCCAGCCACAGACGTCAACACATCTCTCCTTTTCTCCCCTTCCGGTTCAACCTCCACCTCGATCAGGCCATGCAGCCACGCTCCTTCAGGGCGGTACGACCAGTCACCAGAGCTTCAGTCCACTTCCGGAGCTTGCGGGCACGTCACATCGCTTTCGTCGCCACCAGCGGATCTCCGAATGCACCCGCTGCTGTTCGCCCATCATCGCCCTCAGTGTCACCAAGGTACGACCAGAGGCATACCATCCCACCCAAACAAGGTCTGTCGTCCATATTAGCGGCTCTGATGACACCTGCTCATCACATTTGAATGTGTACTTAGAGCCATCACCAACATCTCGATACCACGAGTTGGTTGAACGGAGCATCCTTCGTGATGATGCCCACCAAAGGACAATCATCAAGATTCTACAAGATCTACATGACAAACTAGATGGCTATAAGCGTCCCCCACTATCTGCAGTAGCATCTCAACCTAACAGCAGCGTGGTATGGTGTTCAGCTTCTCTTCCCAAAACTGTATTGTTGAGTCTTCTTTGCCCAGTTTGGTCGCTTCTTTGGAGGATCCAAGGGCGAACCTTTGGATATCAACCTCGACGCACCCAAGGGTCTCTATCTCTATGGTGACGTAGGCACGGGCAAGTCCATGCTTATGGATCTCTTCTATGACACGCTTCCAAGCAGTATCAAGAAGAAACGGAGGGTCCACTTCCATGCCTTCATGATCGAAATACACAAAGCCCTACACAAGCAAGCTGAGCGAGGAGTACCTGTCGAAGACGCCATCTCCCCCGTTGCGACCGAGCTTGCAAAGGAGGTCGAGGTGCTGTGCTTTGATGAGTTCCAGGTATGAACGTCGCTGTTGTCACATGCATATTTTAGGAACTCTAATCTCGGATGCGATGTTCTAGTAGGTGACTGATATTGTCGACGCCATGATCCTCCGACGCCTTCTCGAACGATTAATTGACTGTGGTGTAGTAATGGTCATGACGTCAAAGTATGACTTTTCTCAGTCTTCCCGTTCTTGACACCATCCTGACCCGTCCATGCAGTCGACACCCAGACGACCTGTACAAGAACGGCATCCAGCGCGACAGCTTCATTCCTGCCATTGAGCTACTCAAGAATCGCCTCAAAGTGACGGATCTGAATTCTGGAACAGGTACGCCGCCTTTGGAGCACATGTCAAGATGAGCACTGACACTCACCTATGCTATACGCACTCAAGATTATCGGAAGCTTCCAAGAACGCTTTCCAAAGTGTACTACCACCCCATCAATCACGAGAACGAGAGAGAGTTTGACAAACTCTTTGACGCCGTCACTGGTGGTGACATAGAGCTGGACCGACGGCTCACGGTCTGGGGTAGAGACCTGGTCATCCCTTCTTCTGGCAATGGAGCGGCGCGATTCACGTTTAACGAGCTGTGTGGTAACCCTCTGAGCGCTGCGGACTACATCGAGATCACTAGGACATTTGGGACCATCTTCATTGATGATATCCCCTTGATGAATCTCAATTCGAAGGATAAAGCTCGCCGATTCATCACGTTTATTGATGGTGAGTTCCTCATGCTTCATTCCATGTCCCCTTCTAAATGTTCTCTTCGATGGTTTGCAGCTTGTTATGAGAGCAAGGTACGGTGTTTTTCGTCTGGCGCATAGACATGTTGCAAATATCGTCTAATGGTCCTCTCTCTCAGACAAAGCTCTTCACTCTCTCTGAAGTTCCGGTATTCGAGGTCTTTTCGAACGAGAAATCTAACGGGAATATCAGTGATCACATGCGGAGTGTGATGGATGACCTGGTAAGCGTTCTGTCTCACTGCTATCACCCAACAAGTCTCTCATAACTAAATGCAACGAATAAAGGGGTTATCGAAGGAGATTGTCGGCGCAAGCTCCATATTCACTGGTGAAGAAGAGATCTTTGCGTTCGCTCGAGCATGCTCCCGTCTAGTGGAAATGGGTTCCAAGCAGTGGGCGGAGACTGTAGCATCATAGGGTGGCACACCTCGGATCTTTAGCGTGACCTCATAAAGTGTTAGCGCACTTTTTTACATTTACCCTATATCCAAAGCACACACAGTAATACTTCCTGCCACCTCGTCGCATTACCGTGGACAATTGGCGAATCACACATTGAACACGACCCGTTATGTAATCACATTTGTTTGTTCATTCCTCTCTTCCTTCTCGATGCCGTCCAGAGCGCCCAGTGTGGCGGCCAGCGAGGTTATTGACCTGAGTAGTGACACGGACAGTGATGGTGACTTGGCTCCACCACATTCTGCGTTTTCTTCACTCGCAACGATCCCTGAAGGCTCCAGTTACAGCTCGTCTCTCGTCGGCTCGCGCAACCACCAGAATATTAATGCGCCACAAGGAGCTTCGTGGTCACTGTCAAGGGCAGGATCGGCTGCTTCGAGACCTATTGAACGCTCTACCAGTACCAGTAATTATGGAGCATCCTCGTCTTCATCGCGGCCTCAAGCAGTCAGCCGTTCATTGCTCGATGTCTTGGACTCTGAAGGCGCCTTTGCAGTAAAGCCTTATGTAGCGCCATCGCCTTCTGAAACGGGGAGTAGCCCTCAGTCTACACCCGGAAAGCGTCCGCGGCCAGCTGCATCCTCCACTAGTTCAGACGCTGAGGAAGAGGTTCCAGCGCCTCCTCCAAAGAAACGAAAGGCGTCTGCTACTCGATCTAAATCCGGAACAAATAAGGTGATTAATACATAACTTATACGCATGCAAGAATGCGTCACATTGATGTGATCCTCAAGACGGAAGACAGAGCCGCGAAATTACTTGAGAAGACCCAGGCCAAAGCCAAAGCTCTGGTACGTTCCTAGGACTCTGCCGATCAACATCCCCGGCGCTGCGACTTAGAACACTCTCTTTCACAGCATGAAAAAGATGCCGCCAAGAAGCTCAAAGCACAGTCGGCCGCCGTCAACAAGCTGGTAGTCAAGAAGGAGGACCACGTCAAAGACTTTACCATCGTCTTAGCTCCCGAGCTCCGGTCATCTCCATTCGCCATAGCAGTCAGCAAGCGACTTGCCCTGAATGGAAGCTCCGTGAAGTATATGGACTCTTCTGTCGATCCAGGCCTCGTGCGCTGGCAACGGCGCGTTTCTGCGCGTTACGACGAACGCGAGAGGATTTGGATCCCTGTGGACGAGTACACGCGTTTTGAGGCGACCAACATGATCTATGTCTCGGCTCAAGAAATTATCTCTCAAGAAAATGGCGTCGAACGCATTGGTTTGCGCATTCAGAGCTTGCGGGAGAACCTCAAGCTTACCAACAAGCATCAAGTATTCATCATGATTGACGACCTGGAAGCTCACTATCGGAAACATGGCAAAGGCAGCCGAGCTGCTAACGCTAGTGCGCGACAAGCTGGTTATACACTTATCTCTAAGCAAGTTGTTGAGCGTGCTCTAGCTGCTTTGCAAGTCTCTCAAAGATGTTTTGTGGTCCATGTGGAGGGCTCGTCGGATGCCGCTGAGTGGGTCTACAATATGACAGCAGGTAGGCCGTTATCTCTCTCGTTATTTTTATTCTGGGCTTACTTCCCTTCCCATTCCCCCAAGACATTGGTGTTCGTCCTCATAAGTACGTTCGCCATCAGCCTAATGGTCTAATATTCGACCACTTCAATTAATGCTGGGTTCATTAGACTCATCGAGCGGTCTCACCTCCCCTTCTGTCCTGTCATGTCAATCAAAACTGGGCACGACAATGCAGATACATACCGAAAGATGTTGGAGCGATTGAATCTCATCACCACCAGCAAAGCAGAAGCGGTGATGGCATTGCGCCCCACTCTTCGCAGCCTATTTGAGGGTTATGAAGCCGAGGAAGACGCCGATCGCCGGGCCGAACAGCTTAAGGATGCAGTGGTATGTTTTTTTTTGTCTATCAGAGCAAGGGTTTGAGCTCAACTTTCTGTGTTAGGTTGATTTCCGGAAGGATGGTGCTCGGTCGGGCAAAATCTTGAATGTTGGGATTTCATCTAAGGTCGCAACAGCATTTTGGGAGTATGACTCGCTCACACGGATATCTTGAGCCATCTAGTACTATTTCTATCTTATCTCGCCTAACTGTTATAAACTATGGGTATTGGGTCCAGAAGCCAGCACAATATGATGTTCCGGATAGTAGATATGAGGTGGTTACATGGCGTATCGCAGTGTTGACTAAACACCATGCTGGGGGAAGAAGAAAGCTGCAATGGGTATCTGGTCAGAAATGCTGCAATAATCATCTTCGCCCGCTCGCAGGCCCCAAGGTTTTCCTCGGCTGCTTGAGAGCATTAGGACTAGCAGGACGAGGGCCTGCTGCGCTATTACCATTGATCGGAGCTATGGATGCTGCGGAAGCTCCGCCAATTCTCGCCCTGGGGTTCAGTGGCGAGAGTGCACTGATGGCTCCCGCAGATGTATTGGTACCTCCCGTACGAGTAGAACCATCCGTGGTTGCCTTTCGTCGCATTCCAGGCCGTGAAGTTGGACCAGCCCCTTGGTTGGCATTGAATGGGCCAGCGCTGGCCAGCAGTGAAGGAGAAGCAAGCCCCACATTTGCAGCTGGGCCAAGCATCGCCAAAGCAGCCTCTCCTCGGCGAGCTTTCTCGTGTTTGTTCTGCACTGTTCGGAAATGGGCAAGTAAATCTTGCCACTTGATGCCTTCATCACGCAATTTAGAGCGTATTGCGGAGGCAGCGGGGGAGGTACTGTTCATATAGCAGTGAGAAAAGTCCTCAGATTGGGGTATACCTCTGAAACTAGCTCACGTTGATCGGGCAGTAGTTTGGGTTTGCAGCATGCCCAGTGAACTAACAGCACCGAGGCGGTTTCGCAAGGAAATGAAGGCGCTGCTTTGTGGCAAGAGCATCAAAAGCCCGTAAAGACATTTGAATAGGTATTGATTCTTTTCGGGCTCGAGGAGCTGAAGACGAAGTGCTGAATGTGCTTCAGCCAAATGCACGAGATTTCGGTCAGAGAAGACTTACATGTAAAAACCGGTGACTCGATCAGTTGTACTAGTTTGTCTATTTGAACTAATAGCTGGACAGTGATTTCGAGATCGGCGCTTGAAGTCCAATAGAGCGTTGAGCTTAGGGTTGGGAGAAGCAAAAGCAGAAATCTCACATGATTGGCAACAGGTTCGATGCATGCTCATATGCTTGAGCTAGAAGGCACAGCGAGAATACCGCGACAGGGTTGTGGCACCATGACCGGTACAAAGCGATGAAGAGGGCTTGACCGTCCTGTATGATAGTGTTAACCGAGTGTGTGCATTATGGCAGAGGGAACAGAAACAAACTCTTGAGTCAATGTTCCTTAACCGTTTCCGGAAGTCGAGTAGTTCTGGCGATGTTGCGAGAATGACGTTGAGTCGTTGCACCATGAAACTCGCAAACTCAAGATCCTACGAAATATAGATGGATAGTGAGGAGCTGAAATAATCTATAGTCTCGATTCCGTACCTCTTCCTTCTCCAGGATCTCGGCAAACGTTCGGAATATCCTCTCTGTGTTGAGAGTTAGGCACAATTGACGTATGATCAGACTTCCTCGGGTTTCGAGCAGCCGGCGATCTGTGCTGAATAATTGTAGCAAGTTGAGCATGAAGGCTCTGAAGTACATTTCTTCTGAGCTGGATGAGATTTGGGCGAGCAATTGGAGGTCATATTTGATGACCTGTGATCATGGGTGGGGAAATATCAGCTGAGCAGTAGAGTAAGAAGAGGGAGAGACATACTTCATCCGAGGGATCTGACAGTGTCTTAAGAAGGACTGGGAAGGTCCCATCTTCACCATCAACGGCCAATATCTAAGGTCGATCAGAATGCTGAGGATCATATCTCCAATCAGGAAAAAGAATGCAAACCTTCTTTGGAGCTTTTTGGTGCAGCATCAACAGCCACTTCAACGCGGCTACCCTTGTCTCAACATACTCGCTGAGGAACTGTACCATAATACCAGATACCGTGGCTTGGTAATCAAATGGATCACTCTCTGGCTCTTCTACAAGCTGGGATGGGAAGGGCGAAGCTGAGGCATCGCCTGCTCCTGGGCCTTGCCCTTCCAGGGCCACAGCTGACTGGCCCGTCGCGTTCGGCCCTTGTAGCGCATTCACTGCAGTAGCAACGACCGAAGGTGCATCAGAGCGTTGTGAATTGGCGGACGTAGTCGATGTGGTTGGACCTCCACCAGTGGGAGCGCCACGAAGGCTCAGGCCAAGGAGGGTAGGAGATTGAGGTCGACTGGGAGGGAGGGGTTGGTCAGCGGAGTCAAGGGTAGATGCTGATGAGGGATTTGGGGGGCGACCCTTCATTACGGGAAGTTGTGAACGCGTTGATGATGCAGGCTGGACATCCCCTGACCGCTCTGAAGTGGTGCTGCCTGTGTTAGTTACTCGTAGGAAAGGCGGAAGAGGTTGTGTATCTGAAGCTGGAGGAGAATATGTGGAGACTTTTGCGGATGTGGTCGAGGAGCCAGTGGGATGGCCTTGTAATTGCTGCGCAGGTGGTGGAGGTGGAGTTGAAGGAGGTGATGGTGAGTCTTCAATGACCCTGAAAAGGCTTCGATTAGTGTCCACTGCAGCTTTTTGGATCGCAACAACATGATGCGCCAGGTTTGGAAGTATAGCAGGGATAAGTCGGGGCGTGAATGGGACCATCACATCCTGGGCATAGTCCAAGAAATCGGCAATCCAACGTAGCGCGGTGGATTGTTGGATTTCATCATCTGTTCAACCAGTGGTGAGCCAGAGGCAATGGCAAGAGAAATAGAAAAGATGACGCACGGGAGGAATCAAGTTGCGCTAAAAGTATCTCCACAATTGCGGCGTGGTCCACCTTAACATCTTGTCCTCGACTCCACACTGTTGTGCACGTTAAGTATGATGCACATCGTCAGGAGCCCAGGAGATATCTTACCACCAAGGTCATGCTCATCGAACGCTGCTTGGCTCAAATGAATCGAGTCGTTATCAACGAAGGATGAAGCGTCATCCACCCCATCTGGCATGAAGACTCCTTTCTCAGGATATTCAATCGTGATGTCTGGAAGGGCATCGTCGTTCATAGCTTGCCTACGAACTTGAGTGGCTTTCATATTTTCTGCCTTCTTGAGCTCGCGTCGCATGTTCAAGATGGATATGTCACGGATTTCGCGCAGGAAGTCTGCCATGAGGTTTTCGGTAGCCACGCGTACATCCTCAGTTGGGTCAGATAGATACTTGCTGCAGAGTTTGTGTTAAGAGAGTCGTTGAACCGAGTTAAACGCAGCAACTCACAATAGCCCGTCCAAAAACTCGGGAAGGAACGAGATCAATTCCAGGTCTGGAACAGAATCCAGGACAGTGATCCAGCTAACGAGATAGCTTCGCGTGAATGGACTGATGACATGAATTCTCTCAGCAAGAAGAGGAATAAAGTGCGGAAGCGAGAAAGCTCTGTGTTGATTTGCTTCCTCGTTGCCTTTCTCGTGGTCTGGAAGCATTAGATCGACAGATGGCCCATCATGGTATTTTTGACGCGCCCTCTCGGTTTCGATGAATTGAGGAAAATGGATAGGAGCTGACTCCGCCACGATGTCCTTCAGTAGTCGGTCAAGGAGTTCTGCACCATGCTTGACTGAGAGTTCAACATCAGCGGCAAGCTAAGAGGAGTGGAGGATCAGTAGCTGAGCTAGGGATCCTTTAGGCTAGTGATAGTTGTAGACGGGAACGTACCTTGCTCAATGCATCGAATATAGGGTTGAAGTATACGAGGATCTCGCCTTTGGAGACCTTGGCGATGTTGTACAGGCTTTCGCAAGCGAAATACCGAACCCGACTTTCGGGGTCAGTGAAGCATCTTAGTAGGGGGTCGATGAAGCGTTCCATGAAGGGCGATATTTGGAGCCCAAGGGCAATGGACGCCGCTGCGAGACCAATGAGGCCACCATTGCGCGCGTGAAGTGAGGTAGCTGGGGTAGCAAAGAGATCAACAAGTTGATCGATGATTGTCCTTATTCGCGCATCATCGCGTTGATTGTAGCAATCGCGGACAAGCCTGTAAAGAGTCGTCGTTAACAATCGAAACGCGGCCAGTCAGGGTGTAGCCCGCATAGGTGAGCTCACTTCTCGAGATCCAAGGCCGAAGCTTTCCGTTTCTCGTAGAATTTGTCGTTCAAGCCTTTGATGATGGCTGGGTCTGTGTTGAGAGAGGAAACAAGATGTCAACCTGCGCTCGCCGCGATGAAGGCTCCTGAACAGATTGTTCGCACCCATAGTGATTACAAGCCTGTGATGGACTATACGCGTCCTAGATTAGGCGAGCAGCGCTTTGCATAAGACGCAGACGCAGTATGATGTGTTGTGCTCCACTCCAAGATGATGAAACACCCAAAACCTGGCAAACCTTCGAGGACTCGGGAGACGGCGAGGCAAGGTCGACTTGTCACGGTGATGCAGTCACGCTGTCACCTCAATTCAAGTTCTGTCGGAGGCTCCAGCATTTTACATGAAACATTTACTTAGCGAGCTGGTTAAAATATTGAAAAGTACAACAGACAGCAAGAATAAAACAGCGAGGTTAGAGATACACCCTACGGAGGTTACTAGGAAGTGATATATGTTTGCAAATGGGGCAGAGGCTCGTGGTCCCAAGGCATCGCAGCCAACAGCCATTACAGAATACATGCCAACAGGCGACTGAACACGTGGGGTCGGTGTACGGTTCGAGGCAGATGCGGCACATCGCTGAAGTCGTGAGTATTTCATATGAGGATTGCTCCGTGATCCCAGTAGAGGACGGGGATTGCTAGCAGGTCGGTCTATCAACCAGGAGCTTTCAGAATGGAAGATTCAAATGAAAAACCCACCAAAGTGTCTATTTTCTGGCGGAGTGCTGTAATCAGGGCATCCTTGTCTCCCGAAGACATAGCAGCAGTGATTGCCAGATCAGAGGGGTCTGCAGTTTGCGTTAGACCCAGCGTAATATTGAGGATCGGAAGGTCTCGCTCTCCCCCACCTTTAGTCTTGTTCCCCAAGGAAAGAACACCGTGGGGTTCATTTCGCGATACCTTGCCTTCTGCAACCAGTTCTCTCAGAGTTCTGGTCCTTGAGGGCGCTTGAGACGTGTCAGGAGGTTCCAGTGCGGCGCTCTGCGGAACGTCATTTTCATCCATGCCTTCCCCTTGGCTAGGTGTTTCTTCTACAATCACATCTCCCTCATCAAATTGAGGATCGCCGAACTCGTCTTCGTCGGCACCTTCGATATCTAGATCCTCATCCACATCCTTATCGGCTGGATTACGGATGCTAAAACCAGTACCTAGAGTCATGGAACGGTCAGCCAGTTGAACGCTCGCCCACGCGATACAATAACTGACCAGCAAATCCCGTCAAGGACGTGAGACGTATCCGCGTCACTCCATTCATTTCGTAAAGCTCTCCATCATGAGACGAGGACTGTCGCTGTTCTTGGAGCTGAAGCTCAGCCAGACGATGTTCCTCGCTCGCGACAGACTCTTTGATACAGCGTTCAACATGTTCAGGCATGGTTTCTCCGCCTTCAATCAGTGGAATATCGAGTTGGCAGACTGGACATTGCTGGGACTCGGAGCCAGTAGTGTTTTGCATGCGACGATCCACGTCATCCAGAACTGCTTTTGAAAAGTCACGAGCTTTAGCATTCCGAGCTCTGCGATGTCGCCGGAGGAGCTTGATAGTTTTGTCTGCCTCTGCCAGGGAGGAAGCAGTTGCGGAATAGGGAGATTTCCCATTCGTGATGCTCTTCCTCGCTTTAACAGCAGCCCCACGGCGGGTGCTTGGACTGCATGCAATGCGCGTCAGTCACTAACACCTGCGTTTGGTAACTGATTTAGAAATCGTACTCACCCTGCACCTGGAGTATCCAAACTATCAGGGATATCTATGTGATCAGGTATTTGCTTCGACAGTTCCTCCAGCCGCTCTTGTTCGAATATGGCATGCGAGGAGAGTAATCGAGTTGGTATATCGTCTTGGCAAACGGGGCAGCGCTTCGTGAAGCCTTTTTTAGCTAGTAGTTTTCGTGTGTAAGTGGGAATAAGTGAATGGCCAGGTGAGCGGAAAGTTTACATTTGCGAACAGGTGATGGGACGGCCGAGGGAGATGTTATCGCAGATGCATCGATAGCGGTTTCAATTCCGGGGCTCGAGTTCATGTCCTCGGAGACAGCTCTATTCTTGCCTCTGCCGAAACAAAGCAATGAGGCCGATGTCACAGTCAAGAGAAGGTGTTTCTGACTTGGATGCCATGAGCGAGATTGAGATAGATCCAGATTAATAGCTTTTTTGGCAGATGGAGTCGCTTCTCATAGCGAGAGGGAAAAAAGCTGGACGGACGATCTGCCCAAGGATTGGTTGCGTTGTGGTTTGATTCAGTGATACCAGCATAGACATTCGACCGAGCCTCCCGGTCAGCTATTGGTCAATCTCATTGGGCAATAAAACATACTTCTGCAGCTGTCCTATTGATGCGAACCAAGAACGGCGTTCTCGCAGTTGTTTGCAGGTGTGATGTCCGACGCGGGACCCACGAGCAGTTGATTGTTATCCGTTGTTTAATAACTTGTTAATTCAGTTCAGACGTCAGACGTCACGATTGGCGTGTGTGACTGCCTCCGAGTCTCCTCGCGTCTACCTCGCCGCCAGAGTCTTGCTCTGCCCTTCATCTCACCCACCACCAGCTATGGAATCAGTCAACGTCGTCGATCTTCGTGCCCCATCTCACCGCTCGCGCCGAGACTCATCCAGAAAGCCCAGGCATAGCCATAGCTCAGGCTCGCAGCATCTCCCCATACCCCCTCCCTCAGAGCACTCCCATCGGGGCAGGAGCTCGTCCGTCGGTTCGGAAAGACGCTACACTGCGCATAATAGTTCTAGTGGCTCGCTTGGCCCTGTTCCACCCTCTATTCTACGCGCTACTGTCCCTTCCACCCTGAACGTCCCGCTGGCTCGGGAGTCGTCAACTCGATCGAGCAACTACACTAAGCGCGTACCTGTCCCTAGCATCCCCGGTACCGTGATCAATGTACCAGCAGGTCAAGCGCATACTGTGTCTATGCAAAGGCACGCATCGACCTCGGGGTACCCCAGCCGACCACCCGTATCTGGCCAAGCGTATGCAGATCGCGGCCGTCAGCCACGGCAGCGTACCTCTTCCTCGACATCCCACTACACCACCACATCTGTTCGCTCCTCGCGGCCCCACACGCCAAATGATGTGAACTACAACGTGCCCCCTCCCTCAAATGTTCGAGTGAGAAAGCGAGCAGACACTGAGCAGGTGATGTTTGTTCCCAGCGGACAGCCGCTGATCATCGTTGGTGAGTAGTCCTCGTTCATAAAGTTAATTAAGATCGAACTTGCGCGTTTGATACTCTCTATCCCCTACCGTGTCCGTGTCTTTCTGCTACGGAAAAGATGAACGCCGCAACAGGAACACCCCTTTACCAACCGTTATCCGTGATGGCAAAGTGATCTACGGAGGGGATGGGCGCACTGCCGCCGAGCTTCAAGGCGGGCATGCCGTGCATACAGTCGTCAGGAGTGATCCTGCTACGAGTGTGTATGGTCAGTCGTCTCTTTACCACGTGCCTCATTGTGACTTATGCGAATTCATCTTGCATGGGTTCACTGTAAACTAGGGGGAGATCGTGGGAGACGAGATCGCTCTCAGTCCCAATCGCGATTCATGGAAGTCGACTCGTATGGCCGGCCTTTGGATCGTAGCGGTGTGCAGGACGATGGCCTATTCTTCGATACGCCGAAGCGGAGAAACACATGGGGCCATAGTAACAAACGCCCTCCTCCATTCGCGCACCACGACAAACGGTGTCGTTCCCCATGGCATGGGTGCGTGCAGTTCTAGACCATTCTCATCTTGACGTATTCTCACTGACGGTGGCTTGGATTCTTGCGACGCTGATTCATGTTTCGCCTTCAATGCTACTCTAGCCTTCGCAATTGGTGGTTCGGTATCCTGACCTGCAGCCCCGAACGGCGAATGGAAGGCAGGGCACAATACGAAGAGGCTATGAGGGAGCGAGAGTTTGAAAGGAACCGGAGAGAAAAGCAGTTCGAGCACAATGTTGCCGCATGGAGGGGTGGTCGGCGCGATGTGAACCTATGGTAACCCGCCCATCATCTCATGGGAATCGACACTGTCTTGTTTCGTAAAACGTCTTGCGCGCGCTCTCTGGATGCGTTTCCCTGCCTCCTCGTTGCCCCCTACCTTGGTTGAGATTTTTCTTTCTTTCGGGTCTGATACTCGTGCTGCCGCTTCGTTACCCGCTCCCTACCCCCTCTTGCTTGATTTTTTGGCAATGGTTATGGATTTTCTCTCCCCCAATAATTCCCAGGAGCTCATGACATCTCCACGCTCTTAATGACGCTATCACACTCCTCATGATACGCTCTTCTCACAATGTACAGGTACTAGATGCAGAGGACATGAACGATTATAACAATGTTGTAAATACATGAACTTGTAAGATACCATCCGTTAAATACTGAGCTTGATCACGAAGGGAGTGGACGACGTGAAGCCTATTGAGAGGCTGTTGATTGTTCAGCAGGCGCGCTTTGCTTATTCTTCTTTCTTCGCTTCTTCTTCTTTTTCCCGGGTGAACCCGTTTGAGGGTCATGTGCCATGATAACGTCGTGGGATTCGCCCTGTATGGAGGGCGGAGCAGTGGAGGGTTCAATCGTGGCCTCGCTTTCTACTTCCGTTGCGTCTCCAGGCTCCGTATCGGTAAGATGGTCGTGAGATGTGCTTTGAGCCGTGGTTTGCTTGTTCCTGGATGAAGAGGATAAAGGACGGGATGGGGAAGATGGAGTAGTCGGAGGAGAGGGGGTTGGTGGATCAAAGGGGCTGGGGAAGACTCGTGATATAGTGGGAGAGGAAGGGTTTGAGGAGAATGAATATCTCGTGGGGGATGAAGAGACGGGTTTCACTGGAGAAGTCTCGTCCCCGACGTCTTCAACAAGGAGCAGTGTGTTGTGCTGAGCCGAGGATTCCGGTGCTGACGATGGCGCGGGCATTGAAGATGCGTCGTTTGCTTCACTATTGCTTTTCTTCTTCTTCTTCTTCTTCCCGCTGCCGTCGAATATGGAGAGTCGCGAGGTGGTAGCATGATGTGAGGTGGAGGTCTGACTTGTCAATGACAGACCCTTGGAGGAGCGAATCATTCCTGAGCGACTATCTTCTTCGTCATTATCCTCGTCCATATTAGGCCTCGCTCCTTTGCCCCTGGCAGTATCAGCATCATATTCGTCTCGAGAACGTTTCTTTGACGCTGAGGCTTTGAGCAAGTTGCCCTTCAGGCGCGCAACATCCCGTGAAGAAGCATGGGCAGAGGAAGATGGTATCGGAGCACCAACACCAAGGCTGAGCATATCATGAATCAGAATGTCACGTTCATAGTGGATGGGCTGAGAAGTGCTCACGTTGAAGGGCGCTGCAAGTAGTTCTGGATCTCCTTCTGATAATCATCCTCGCCCCGAAGTGAATTCTGATTCACCCCAGAGACCCCTTTACTAGCGGGATATTCATCGACCCAGGATGACACCAAGTCAAAGGTGAGAGAGAGGGACAAGTCAATTTGCGCCTGCAGGGCGGCAGTGTCTATCTTCGAGCTCTCATCAGACATAGATATTATCAGAGTTGCTGAATCGCCCTAGACAAGCGTCACAACACCGAAAGAAAGCAAGAAAAAGCGCGGTGGAAGCGAGGGGCCACCTATTTGCGCCAAACAGGCTGTTTACGCCTTCGACATAAACAAACAGGCTTTCCTTGCTTGACTCGCCCGCTCTTCTTTTTCATTGCATATGAGTCTTCGATGGAATAAACGAAAGCGTGACGATGATGATGGGGAATTCGGTGGTGACCGTGGTGGCGGTGCTCAAGCGCTCCCCGTCGCAGACAGTCTGGCACCCGATGGAATTCCTCGGGACGGAGCTGAATATCTATTGACTGTCAGGTGCGTTCACAATATGGTCACTGCTCATCTAGTGCACCAAGTCTCATGATACTTCAATTGCTTTCGCTATGCTGCATTGCAGAATCTAACATCAGCCTTGATCCTTACGCAGGATGGCAGATGCCAAACTTCCAAATTTCACCAAAGTCCCCAACCCATTTGGGGGACTTTCTGAGACTAAAGGTTTTACTAAGGCTCCACGTGGTCTGAAGCATCCTTCTCTGCCGTCAGAAGAATGGAAACTCCAATTTCAGCAGCGGTTGCAGGCCATGCGAGAGGTACGCCCTTTCGATAATACTTACTATTCCAATATTTATTGACACTTAAACCTTCTTTAGAATCTAATAAACGCGAAAATACCGGAGGAGGATATCGAACGTGCTCGTCTACACCGCTTGCCCGATTCCAAGGATCGTCCTGGTTGGTTCCACTTCCTCTTCGGGCCACAGAATGCCCTCCCCAAACCTACGACCACCCGAACAATCAAGACTGAGATTACAGATCACATTAAAGAAGAGGATGATGAGGCTGATGAAGATGAATTCATTGGCACTCAACCTGCCATTCTGGATTTTGATGACGCCTCTACGAGTGACGAGGAAGAACCTGAAGCACCGCCTTCTACTGCTGCTCCTGTGTCTAAGCCCTTGCTAATAAAAAAGGACACCGAACGAGCGTCTGGGGAGGTTGGGTCTTCAGAGACCCCAGCTATCACGAGTTCGGCCAAAATATTTAAGCCAGTCCAGCCTTCCGCCGCGCTTCTCAAACGTATAAACCAGGTACGCTCACCTAATTTAGTCTGGGAAAACTTTTATTGACTTGGAGTTATAGTATACAGTTCAGCATCTTTTAATGTTCTACGAATACTGGATGCGCCAAGCACTTGATGGCGAGGATGTCGCACTTTACACACCGTCCACTAACCAAGCATCCAGCTCAACCGAGCCTATCGCCCAGCCGATCATATCTCCCTTCCACCTACAATGGCTCCTTGCACTCCTCACGCGGTACCAGAACGACCTCATGGACTCTAATCATATGAGCAACCTTCGAAGCCTGGCCCGTGCGTCCATCGCCTTGATTTGTGTCTCATTAGAACGCGAGCGGACGATGCGAACAGATCTAGTGCACGCTACACCCCATCGAGGCAGTAATCCTCCCGATGATGGGTACAATGGAAAGCAAAGAGATGGGCCTTCAGGACGAGCTGGTTTGTGGATGGTCGTCGCGGCAGTGGCAACAGTCTGGGGCCAAGCGGACCTTTGGGACGAGGCAAATGACAGTCTCCATCAACTCGATGACTCAATGGAGTGGCCGTAGTTGAGGCAGCAAGGGTACCCCATCGAGTATTTCGTGATGTTTGTGTTGTCACCATAAGGCGGCCGAGTTTCGTGCTTCGTCAGCGAATCTATGTCTGCGGATCAATCCTTACTCAGCTAATCACCGCAATAAATCGTCTGCATAATCGTTCCTCGTATTTGACAGGTCTGGGACTTCCAAACGTGTCCGGTGGAGGTACCTCCACCGGGACCTCACCGACGAGAATTAAGGAGAAAACTACCTATAAATGGCGCTGATGCTTGAGAATACTCTATAGAAGTCCCCTCGAACGCCATCACTGTCTAAGCAATGCCCGTCTACGTTATCACTGGTACCAGCCGCGGCCTTGGGCTCGAGTGGGTCCGTCAACTCTCCCAAATCCCCCAAAACACCATTTATGCCACTATACGTGACGCATCTAAAGCACCTGCTCCTTTGGAGGAAATTAAAGCATCATCCAAGGCACCTATCCACATCCTATCCCTCGAAGCTACGAAGAGCGAATCCATCCGTCTATTCAGTGACGCGCTCAATGCCTCCCTCGGCTCCACGGGCAAAATCGATTATCTCATCAATAATGCGGCTGTATGCAACACGCGCGAGAATACGTTTGCATTCGACACGGCCAATCTGGCTGAGCACATCGCTATCAACGTGTCGGGCCCTGCGAACTTGACAAACGCGCTGCTCCCGCATCTGGGACAAGGGAGCGCCGTCATCAACATTACGACTGGTATGGGCTCAAAGGGAGAGTGGAGCGCTGGATGGTATGGCCCAGTCGCATCGTGCAGCGCGTACTCTATCTCAAAAGCAGCCCTCAACATGCTCACGCTGCATCAGTCGTTGGACCTGAAGGAGAGGGGCATCACGGTCGTATCACTTTGCCCAGGATGGGTGAAGTCGGACTTGGGCGGTTGGAACGCGCCTCTGGAGGCGAAGGATAGTGTGGCAGGGATGATCAAGGTCTTACACAGCAAGGTTGGGCCTAGCATGACAGGCCGCATTCTGCGCCACGATGGGAGCGAACCAGTTTGGTAGAAAAAAAAAAGCCTTATAAACCTATTATCATAGCAAGTGGACAAAATGACTCTACGCAGGAGTCCTGTAGCTGGATTGACTAGCGTAAACCTACGCACAACAGAGAATCGAAATGAAAGAGTCGATTGATTGATAGGGCCATATATTGACTTGTATGAATAGTGGTAAAACTCGACAGTGATTGAGCTTGGCTCTTGGCAAACAGTGCTCTGTCCGTGCTCCCAAGACGCCTTGGGATGTGTGTTGTCACTTGTTTGGACACTGCGGAAAGTGTATTGCCAGCCTCCACCTCCTCTCAGCCCTTCCGATGTACGACCCCCTTGCGACGTCCCACAACTCCCCATTCGCATCGTCATCTTCGGCGGTCCCCACCCCGACATGGCCAGCAGTGCCTCACTCCCCTGAACTCGAGCCGTCATTTGGCAAGCGGCCGAGCGCTCCTCCAACCCCAATCAAAGCAGCCTACGACCCAAACCCGAGAGAGCCGCAGATATACGGTCAACAGGAGCCTGGGCTAATATCACCTTCCGCAAATACTCTTTCAAACGGGAACAACCTGGAAAGAAGTCAGCCATATGTTCGCATTCGACTCACTGCATTAGACCGGAATCGCAAGGATATCCTTATTCGTTTTGATGCTCAAGTCAGTTCGCTCAACTCTTAGTTTGATTTTAGTCTAATTGTGCCCTCCTAGACCAATCTACCCAACTTTCAAGGCGCCACCTACCGCAACGTCTCCCGCTCGTATGCCGAGTTCCAACGATTTGCTGAGCAAATCGTTTACAGTAACCCCCAAACCATTATCCCTGCGCTTCCTCTTGCTCAAACCTCGGCTCCTACGGATGAAGAAGGTCAGTCACCTATCAAGATGTGTATGACGAATTGACTGATGAATGCGCTTATTCTTGGGTCAGACGACCGGTTGGTCAAGATCATGCTCCAACGATGGCTGACGAGGATTTGCGAAGACTCGGTAGTCATTCATGACGAAGAGCTGAGGTCCTTTGTGGAGAGCGACTTTGGGGTGAGGATCGACGTATGTGATGTGGAACGCCCGTGTCTGATTAGAATACCCACAGTATCAACCAACCATCCGACAAAAGCGTAAGACCAGCTCAGGATTCAGCCTCCTCCGACGCGGTGTTCCCGATGAAGATGAAGAGCTCATGGCCGCCCGATACGAACTTACTCGGCTCGAAACCCAGTTCTTTGATGCAGCAAAAGCCATCGACAAAGTCTCCCATGCTCGAAAAGCCATTGCTGCGTCGCAGGCAGAGTTAGGTAACAAGCTTGTGAGCGCCGCAAATACGGAGGGGCATCCTCAACTAGCGAATGCACTTCGCAAATTGGGCAGAGCCTACCACAGTATCGCCGACAGCCAACAAGCTTATGTGAGTATCTGTTCACCCTCATGTTTGCCGCTCGCTTATCCAACAATGTCAGTCAATTGGAGAGAGCGTCATTCTCGGTGATTCTCTGGGTTACCAGGGTATGAACTCCAAATCTGCAAAGGTGGGTGTTCCAGATGTTCCGATTCTCTATCTGGTCTCTGATGAAGACTGCCTTCTTCAGGATACTCTTCTGCAACGCTCCCTGGCCCTTGAAGAAGCTCAAACCGCGGCAAAGTCGACGATCAACAAACGGCGCCAGATTGAGCGACTAAAGGCCAGTTCCAACATTCGTCCTGAGAAAGTCGACGAAGCTCTGGAAGAACTCGAAGAGGTGCGCCGGCATGTTGTGTTTCCTCGCCATTCTTACCTAAAGATTTCTTTCTTAGGCCCAACAAATCGAGAACATCCTTGCTCGACGAGTGGATGGAATCTCGCAGAACCTCCACCGAGCCATGATTACCCATTCGAAATACACCCATGATGACATCACAGCATGTCTTATTGAACATGCTCGTTCGTCGTTGATCCATGAACGAACTGTGAAGCGAGAGCTAGAAGCCATTCGTGCTGATGTGCGGCAGATCGGCGAAGCATACCGAGCGCCAGTCTCGCCACAGGCACAGTCGGCAACGCCAGTGCATGAACGAGCTGCGAATGTACCTCTTCCTTACTCCCCTGTTCCTTCCACCCCTGCGTCGGCGATGGCGAGTCCTGTCGCTACGAATGGACATCGTGATCCCCTCGGTGATGTTCGGTCCCCGATGTCAGCTACCACCCCTAGTAGCCCCCTTGCCGGCCCGCCGCTCGTGGGCCCGGTACCAGCAGCAGCGGCCGCGGCGCCGCGTCCAGGTATCCCAGGCCCACTGAACGGCGTTCGTCACCTAGATGGCACTCAGTCCATGATCATCCCGCCGCGAAGCGCCAGTGCTGCTCCTGGAGTCCCACCCCGATCGATGACGAGCACTCCTGTGTCAGCCTCCTTTGATCCTCTCTCGCAGAGCGCTTTCGTTGGTTCGTCTGCAGGGCCATCCGATGGAACTAGCATCCCATATGGGGCTCGAGCAGTGGGCCCCGACAGTGCACAGACACTGGGGAGATCATTCAACCAGTCGCCAAGGTACAAAATCGATCAGCGCGAGGCAGCAAGGAAGCTGGCAAACTTCTTGTAAAACCCTCACCGTCTATGTGGACCAAGGAGGGTGGCCCTTCGGTTTGTCGTCTAATGATAACACTGTGTCTATGTTTAGCTTGTGCCCGAATATATCCTTCTTCTCTTTCGAGTCGCACTCGCACTAACAGCCCAATCAGAACATTATAAGATTTTCAGGAACGTGACACCCCCCGTCGCTTTTGCGCTAAACTCTCACATTTTGATTGTTTTAGCCTGGCGCCCGTGTGTGAACAGAGCACGGAAGAGAATGCAGGTGGAATTAAACTGGATAACTCTTACGTGAACAGGCGCAGGCATGTTTCATGCCACGACTTTTGACTGCAACCTGTTTTGTACTCTCGAAAAGCGTCAGATGGGCCATTGCGCTAGCCTTGCGCGAAATGCAACGATGGGGGTCTCATCGCCAGCCTTGATTCAGTTTCTGCTAATAAATGGGGTCATTCACATGCTTATCTATATATGATTATCGGAAAATGGACAAATTTGTCGGAAATGTGACTTGCGAGCATGCTTTTCCGTCGATCAGATAACACCTCTAACGGCATCCATCATGTTCACATCTCAAGCGATAAAGCCAGTGGCCATTGAATAATTTTTAATGCTATTATCGCTGTCATTACTGCCCTCGTGTTTGACAGCTAAGGCCCCGGGGCTCGGATGCGTTGCAGTCGTATGGGCATATAACATGTATTGGCTCGAGGCAATTATTTGGGATGAAGGGACGAACACATACAGTATCATTCAGCGTTGCAAGGTAAATCCCTGTCAGATGTGGTATTTGATATTCGAGGGGGTCTCAAAGAAATGATGGGGATGGCTGCCTCGTGCAAGGTGCAAGCAGCAAGCAGTAGGAGAGGGAGGTCAGGCGGCATCATCACCATGCACGACCTACACGTAGGGAGGAGGAGGTATGATCGTGTGATGGATGGTCGCTCTGTGAGGCGGAGTCCTCAAGGCGAGAAAATGGATCGGACTCGTGGCACAGCACCGAGAGTGTATTCGACAATCGCAAACCAAAAGTAGTACATCCACTATAGAGTCTGCGTAGAAAGGGCGGGGGAATGCATACACGGTTCAGTTGTGTCGGCATATCGGTCCCCAAAGTTCCGAACGCAACGAGAGCAATCAAACGACTGCGGATCGTTTCGATGGTTTACCGAGATAGGAGAGAGGCGGAAAAATATCAAGCGTAGAGTATCCGGGGGTTCTCTCTCTTTTTGTGAAAAGAGGGGTTCACAATTTGTAACGAAGCGAGACCCCACTCCACCCCTCAATATACAGGCCCCAAGGAACAGGGTCGTACGAGAAAACTTGATTCAGTAACACAAGATCGCCAGGAAAAAACAAAACAAAAAGTGGAATATCCATCGATCAGTCAGATGTATCACTCTAGTTGATAATATGATTCGTCGAGTGAGGGGATGAGTATTACATTGGTTCAGGTGGCGGGACAACAGTCTCTTTTGTTGTGCTCGTGAGAATTTAGTTGCTGGTTCCCACGGTGGACAACCTCGAGGCGGAGTGTCCGGCAGTTCGTTCCTCGCCCTCTCCACGTTTTTGTGGGCGTTGAATCGTGCTTTGGTAAGCTGAAAACTGCTTCCTTTCCCAAGCCACGATCCCATCATCTGCTGACACGGGGCATTTTCCGCAGAGTGACAGCTTTTTCCGGCGGCCATCCCCTCCTTCCTTTCCTCTCCTCCTCACCTCGCGCAACCTTTTTTGTCTACGACTTTCCACGAGTGTCTCAGTCTTCTAACGTCCACCTGCACGACCAGCGACCCCCTCCCTCTTCCTTACCTCGTATTCGTCTTCTCTACCACCCTTGACTAGCCACCCCCACCTGCGCAGCTGCTATCCCTCCTTGTGCACCCCTCTTCACCCTGGATTGGCTATCATAGAACTTGATCGGCGTTGAAGAGCATGGCCCGCATCTTCAATGTTGTCCGCGCTAGCATCTTCAGTACGTTCTCCGATCCTTTTTCTTCCTTGTCCTACTAGTGCCTGACTCGGATCCCCATCCTACCCTACCCTGGATCTCATCACTCTGCTGCACATCTAGTCGCCGCGTTCATCTTTGCACTCGTCGTCCTAAGCCTTGCAGCCTATCTCGACAGTATTCTTGTTGCCTCGTCCCTCAGTACGTCTTATCTGCTTCCGCTATTGTTCAGAGTTCGACCTTTGCCTCTTTTTTTGCTTCGTTGATTGTCCGAGCCTATCTAATCTCTTCCCTCCAATTCACTCCGCTGTTCAGCCACCTTTGTCGACGTCGCTCTCATCGTGTCACTCATCACCATCTTGTGCACCGCTGCGATGTATGTAAACCAGTCTGGTCCTTGTTATGGCCACCAGGACCTGACTCATTCCTTATTCGTAGTCTGTTCTTTGGATCGCGGGAACGAGAGTGGAGGATGTGAGTTCACTTCAAGTTCCTCTCTATTAGCATCGTCTCATCTCTCAACGGTTGGTATAGAACCCAGACACGATGGGAGGTTATCCTGACCGGGATGATGGGCGTTCTCTGGTTAAGTCAGTCCACAGTCATTCATACTCGAACTATCCGACCCATTGACAGACTTGCATTATAGTCCTAGCCCTATATCTATCACTGCTCCCCTTACCCGAGGTCGAGTGTTCTGGAGATTCATCTTGTGAGTCAACGGTTGCCGAAATCTCGACTATTGTCTATTCCCCTACTGACCGTCCCCACTCCTCGCAGATACGACTGACGATTTTCATGCTCAATATCACGTTATTCAAGTACGTTCCGTTAGCCTGGCTATATAGTTACCATCATGCTGATCCTCGCCGTTCTCCAGGCACTTGCTGTCCTAGAACTCATTCTTCGTGAGTACCATCTATCATCAATCTATAAGGACCTCTTCTCACACCGTTTCCCTCTTAGTCTGCGGCTGGGCTATCTTCTTATTCACCCTGGCTATGCGCCATCACCTTGCTGGAAGGAAACAAGGTTCGTTCTCACTTATCACTCACCATCCACCATGTTCTGACGATATCCTTTCTGCAGTGTGGAACGCGCGAGTCAACGAAGCAGTGTGGTTCCAACCCCGAAAGAGCGCGAAAGACTCATCCCAGGAGCGTTTCACGCGCCTTCCACCCCCCATCTCCGCTCGTCCCAAGCACCGGCGGGGTTTCAGCTCCCCAGTCTCGTACTTTACTCGAAAGAACCCCGATGAAGGGGCTGGTGCTTCCCGCCCTGGCCTACAACGGAACGAGTCGGGCTCTTCGCGATCGGTCACGACGGAGGAGTCGCATGTAGGCGTTCTGCCCAGTGCCTCTATGCGAGAACGACCACGGTTAGGGGTGGTGACTGGTGCTGCTGGAACGCATGGCAGAAGTCGCTCTGAACCTGCGGTGATGGCAAATGTCCCTCCGCCGCCACCTCGCAAGACGTCAGGTGCAGGTGCAGCAGATGCAGGAGCAGGCTTGACGCGCTCTCGATCTGCAACGACGAAGCCGCCGACCGTACCGCCCAAGCAGGCCGGAGCCAGCACTACTCGTCGACCCTCGGCTGGCACTAGTGCTGCTGCCATGGCTGCTGCCTCTGCTACTGCCGCTGCAGCTGCAGTCAGTCGTAGCAAAGCCACACCTACACGCTCCGCTTCCCAATCACAATTCAAGGCTGCACCTTCCGGGCGACCGCCTGTTGGCGGGCGTTCTGCAACAGCAGGCGCCATCCCCACATCTCAGAAAGCCAAACCTACTCCAGAGAGACGGCCAACGACGACGAGGACGCCAAAGGTGTATGTCCCTACGCCACCGCGCTCGCCGATAGATCCACCGGCTGTGACGATGCCGCCTATTGCGGCCATGATGATGCAGGAGAAGCGGAATGCTCTTGACAGAGATCGAGATCGGGGGAGACCGCCTGTTTCGGGGAGTGGAGGTGCTGCACCTCGACGCAAGGGGAGCCTGGATGCGCGATGAGGTTTCCTCGCGTCTGATGTGCCCCCTTCCTCTCTTATGAGCTATTCCATGCATCCTGCTTCGAAATGCATGCTATATCTGTGCTTTATGACCACCTGCTTTTGTTCTTTTCTCTGTTCTTGGTTAAGGGATGCTCCCCTTCTCCCTTTATCCCTCCGCATCGTTTTGCGTGCGTCTGCGCGTCGATGCAGGGGATAAATGGGGAAGAAGGGCTGGTGAAACATCCTCTTCTGGACTTTGTCATCAAATTTACTTGTTTTTTTTTCGTTTTCTTCTTCGATTTTTGTGGATTTTTTTTCTCATGTAGTAGTATAGACAAACTAGGGTAATTACGTAGACGAAAAATAAAGATGAACTGAAGGCCTCTATAAAGCAAGCCAGGAAGTAACAAATCCCCAGCCCATGAAGTAGATTGATTGGCCCATTAATCAGCGCTGCCTAGCTCGCTATCAGTACGAAAACGAACAAGGGAACTGGCTCATCATGAATTACTTCGACGTACAGGATCGCCTAGGGACCAGTGCTCAGCACAAGTACAAGGCACAGTACGAGTGGAAGAAGCAAAGCTTTCAAAGGAGGGCTCCATCGCATCGGCAATGCAACTGGTCACTTCCAGTAGAGATAGCCGGCTCCCCATTTTCTCTCGTATAGTGAGAGCACTAGAGAGCAGCTCTGCAACAATTATTGATATAGATGGGTCTCCTCCGGGAAGGACTAGGAGTGAAAGCTCCTCGAGGTTGGGGACTGAGAGATCAGGAGGCGTAGAGGTTCTGGAGAAGGGTCGGAGAGGGATAAGGAGGCTTCTCAAAACGCCGGCTGTGGAGCGAAGCTTGATAGTCTTCAATTTAGAGGACTTTTGAATCTGACACACGCACATGTCAATATGAGCTTACTGGACCCTGCGAAGACGGTAAACACATCCCATTACAAAGCACGCACCGTGTAGCGGAATATCCTCTGCCATGCTCTGCCTGTTGGCTCGAACCACGGCTGGTGGGTGATATCATCTTTTGCATCATCGACATCCTCGCCTTCCACTACATCTGGCTCATAATCCTGGTATTTCATGTCATCCAAACTGAGATGTTCAAGATTCGGGGCATATATCTTGGACAAGAGGTTAATTAGGATTTGTCGTCCTGCTTGGGATGCCTCGAAACGTCTCAGATGGGCGAGCTTCTCGAAATGTGACGGCATGTTTCCGGGCCAGACCTCAATATCCACCTTATGGATTGAGATATGCTCCAGCAGTGGGAAGCATTGGAGGATTTTTATCCACCAGTTCTCTCGGAGGTGGAATAGTGATGAAATCCGAAGATCCTTGAGGCTATTGGCCCGAGGGGGTCCCTCTAGCATAACGGAGTTTAGGTCCAGTTTGGACAAAGCCGGAAATGAGTACGCGGAGATGTCGATGGCTGATTCCATTTCGTCGATGTAATCAGCCACCACGCTTGAGTATAGAGACAAGGATCGAAGGGAAATAGAAGACATATGGTCCCCAAATATCGAGGAAAACGTCACATTGCCGTCATCTACATCATGTACTGGGACCATCAGGCTTGAGATCCGGTGCGCAACGGAGAATGCTTCCCCTGAGTAGAGTCTCCGGGAGATGGTCAAATGAACATCGTCCTTGCTCATTCGACTGTCGAGGGATCTGAGAAGCGGTATATTCTGAACAGGGATCGAGATCTGGTCCCAAACTCGCGGGAGAGCAAGACACACATTATGCCAAGTTCGACAAACAAGGGAAACACTCGCTGCGATTGAGGCTGATGATATATCTGGGGATGAGTGGGCGGCAATCGAGAAGATCGCTGAGAGCACCTCAGTAGGCAGTGCGGAGATTGGGACCAGCATGGACCTAAGAACGTTTTGTCTCCCAACCAACTTCCTAACAAGTTCATCAATTTCGGATTTAAGAGACACGGCGGCTTTGAGACGTGCGCTGGCCTCTTGAAGCTTCCGCGATATATCATCGCAAGCTACATTTCGAAGGGTAGGAGGGTGAATACGAAGCGTAGGCACCGGCGCAGCCGCTTGAGAATCGGGAAATTTCAAGGCTACAACCTGCTGCAGCTCCTCTAACATCACTCCTAAAGCTTGCGCCAGAATATCGGTCATTGTGAGATACGTCGAAAAAGTCTCTGTTGCAGGGGACAGCACAGATTAGCTCAAGTTCAGTTGCTAGCGCCAATTGTTGTGGTGCTTCCCACGCCCTTTCCCCGTCATTCCAGGGTGCGGCGGCAAATTACTAAAAAAATCTCTGGTACGAGATAGCTTGTGCATCAAACACGGCCCAGAAATGCAAGAGATTAGAAAATTTTTTATATTATGCAGAGCACAACACAGCAAATACATGATACAACTAAATACAGCTTCCCTCAGCAGTGACTGAGACCTTGTACTATGGGTAATCTTCCCCTAATCTTGCTTCAAGTTTGACTGTATGACACATATTGGGTCAAAGTCACCGCATACCGCAAAGGGTTCAAAGGTCGGTCTCCTGGGGTCCAGTGCTTATCACAAGAACAAGGAATGATGCGAGTGGAAGAAGCGAAGGATTCAACAGGGGGACTCATCGCATCCGCGATGCAACTCGTTACCTCAAGCAAGGAGAGACGGTTCCCCATCTTCTCCCGAGTAGCGAGGGTACTGGAGAGCAGCGTTGCAACGGTCTCTGACATGGATGGGTTCTCTCCTGGGATGATTAGGATGGATAGTTCCTCGAGGTCGCGCGATGGAAGGACAGGTGGTGCAGTCATTTTAGAGAAGGGTCGGAGAGGGATGAGGAGATTTCTAAGAATGCCTGCCGTTGATCGAAGTTTGATGACTTTTAACCTCCTCGACCGGACAATCTGATACACAGTCACCATCATGGTCAGCAAGCGTTTCATGCGGACAGTGGGCAAAATATCTCTGCAGATACGCACTATTTGGCGGAAAACCCTCTGCCATGTTCTCCCCATAGGCTCAGTAGGACTTCGCCGGGTGTTGGCGTCATCTCGGGCATCGTCAATGTCCTCACCAGCTTCCATATCTGGGAAAGTATCCTTGTATTTCATATCGTCCAAACTAAGATATGTTAGATCTGGGGCATCTATACAGGATAACAAATCCACCTGGACCGGTCGTCCTACGTGGGACGCCTCGAAACGCCTCAGATGTGCGAGCCGCTCCAAAACTAAGAACATGTGTCGATGGAGTCCTACGGAATCCACCTTGTGAACTGATATATGCTCCAATTGTGGGAAACAGTGGATAACCCTCGTCCACCATATCTGTTGGAGGCGGGGAAGTGATGAAATTTGGAGGTGCTTTAGGTTGGTGGCTCCCGGGAAGCCCACTATAGGGATATCGCTTAGCTCTAATTTGGTTAGAGCCGGGAAGGAGTACTTGGAGAGGTCGATCCTCAGTTCCCTTTCGTTACTATCTGGGGCTGCTGCTCTCGGGAAAAGAGACAAGGACCGAAGGGAAGTAGAGCACTGTGTGTCTCCGAATAACGGAGCAAACATCGTATGAGGCTCCACAAGGCCGTCTATAATTAGACTCGAGACTCGATGGGCAAAAGAGAATGCTTCCGCTGGTCGAGATGTCGGGAAGATGGTTAGATGAATGTCGCCTCTGCTTATACGATTGTTCAAGGCATTGAGAAGCGGCACATTCTGAGGTGGAATGGAGATCTGGTCCCAAACGTGTGGAAGAGTGAGGCAAACATCGTACCACCCTCGACAAACAAGGGAGAGATTTGCTGCGATAGAAGCAGAAGATAGTCCCGGAGAGGATCGAGAGGCTATCAAAAGGATCTCTGAAAGTATTTCAGCAGGTAACGCAAAAATGGGGACGACGAGGGAACCAAGGGCGTTTTGTTCCGCGACCAACATCGTAGCGAATTCGTCCACCTTGGACCTAAGAAAAACAGCAGCCACAATGCGCGATTTGGACTGTTGTATTCTCCGTGATATATCAAGGTAAGCTGTTTTTCGAGCGGCAGGAGGCTGGATGCGAAGTGTCGGCACCATAGCTGCTTGGGAGTGGGAGAAATTTAAGGCTAAAACCTCCTTCAGACTACCCAGCATTGCCTCTAAAGTCTGGACTACGGGATCAGCCATTGCAAGGTGCGTTGAAGCGTTTGCTGCTGCAAAGTGGGCGAGTTGGTGAAGCAGTCACTGAGTCAGTCAACTGTGTGGCGGTTCTCACGCTTTGCAGATCCCTCACCTTCATGTAACCGCTACTAGGCCAGCAGTAAAGGAGTAAAATATCCACATTTTGACCGTATTAATACAGTTATGTCTTAGACGATACAAATAAGGGTCTTTCAGCACCACTCGGCCATGCTGTTCCTGCAAAGCGTGCGGCCGCACAATAATGGCGACGTGCAAAGTTCCACTCATCCGTGAAGATCGAAAAGCTCCTCTGAGATGGGGAATTATCCGCCAAAATCTTACCTTATAGCGAGAACCCCACGTGCACATGCTCGGAACAAGAGCAAGGCACCGTTCTGGTTGACGCAGCCAGTGTACTGAGCGTTGGGCCTACGGCATCCGCAATGCAGCTCGTCACCTCCAGCTGGGACAGCCGAGTACCTCGCCTCTCTCGGTCTGCAAGAGTATTGACGAGCTGAGCAGCAACAGCTTGAGAAGCCGACGGGTCAACTCCTGGAAGTATGAGCAGTGAAAGCTCCTCGAGCTGAGGGACTGGGAGATCAGCGGGCACGGGGGTCGTGGAGAACGGGCGAAGAGGGACGAGGAGGCTTCTTAGCACTCCTGCAGAGGATCTGAGTTTGATGGTCTTTAACCCCTTGGACTGAACAATCTATTGTAACCGAAACAAAGGTTAGACGAGATAACAGTAGAGGCGATTTGAGAAACGCACCGTTTCACGGTATATCCTTTGCCAAATTCTCCCCGCAGTGTCCATGAATGATTCACGCTCATCTCGAGCGTCTTCAATGTCTTCACTGGTTGTACTGTCAGGGAATATATCCCCAAACATCATATCATCGAGCCCCAAATATGTCAGATGTGGAGCATTGATGGTTGAAAGAACATCAGCAAGGACAAGTCTTGCTGCGCGAGTCGCATAAAAATGACTCAAGTGCTCTAGTACAGTCGTACGCGTCATAACCGCACGTCCTGGTAGCTCTATATCGCATAAGGAGATCTGTTCTAGCATAGGAAATGACTCCATGATCTCGATCCACCAGGCCTTCTGGATCTGGTACATTGAGGTTAGACGGAGGTGGGTGATGTTACTGGCGTCTATATTGCCGATAACAATGGCCCTTGTGAGCTCTAATTCCCTAAGAGCTGGAAATGCATAGTCGGACAGATCTATTGTTGGAGGTGTATCCCTCATATCAGGGTCATTGCAGATGATAGACAGAGCGCGAAGGGATAGCGAGCCCTCTGACTCCTTGAATAAAGCGGAGAGGATGGACCCATGTGTTTCGGCATCATCGACAACCAGACTTGAGATTCGATGTGCGAGGAAAGCGGATTGTGCTAGCTCAGGTGCTTCATAGATAGTTAGATTAAAGTTCTTCTCAGGCATTTGATCAGTTAGGCCTTTTAGCATCGGCGCCCTTCCCAAAGGGAGGGAAATATTTCCCCAGAGATCTGGAATACTGTGACAAATGTCATACCATCGGCGGCACACCAAGGTGAAGTGAGCCACTTCACATGCCCCCGCAGCTGAATCCGCGGCAATGAGAAATATCTCGGACAACAGCTCATTGGGTAACGCAGAAATGGGCGTCGCCAAGTTGGCGAGGGCTGCGTCCTCCGTAGTCAACGCACGGAAGATTTCATCGATCTTGGCTCGGAGGGAGAGAGCAGACGACAAACGCGCAGATATTTCTGCCCGCTTTTGTAATATAATGTCGTGGGTTACTTGTCGATTGGAAATGGGGTGGATGAGGAGTGTTGGAATAGTACTATTAGTAGGCAGTTCGGGTTCTTGAGATATGGGAGATAAGTGAATCAACCTGTCCAAAGACGCTTCTACTGATTCTATCAAGGGATTCGGCATGAAGAAGGTCAAGGCGATCTTTTAACGTCCCCGATACCGAGAGCGCAGTTGACGGCGGATCTAGTTGGCCTCGAGGACCAACAAGCTCCACGTGAAGATTCCCACGCTTCCGAGTCCAATCATCGACACCTGCCACCGTACACACTCCGACCTCCCAAAAACCAGGACCAATTAAGCAGGTAGGGGTTACGCCGAAAGCATGCATATTTCCCTGACTACTGGGCTTCTCCGTTTCCCAGGACTCCTCCGGCCCACCAATGCCCACTGTGGCTCTAGCTCCTGCAACTGTGGTGAATTGTGAGCCAGGACAAGGAAGAGCCAGCGATTTGGTCCAAAATTTTCTCTCTGCTCTAGATGCCAGCGCAGGCCTGGCGAATGCAAGTGCTGAGAGGCATTCAAGACTTTTTCTAGCAGCCTCAGGCTCGACAATTTTTTTTATAGTGAGTACTGGCTCATCCACAGGACAGATATATAAACATATTCTGACCTAAACTCAACTTAAGTCTTTTCCTATGATCTCCGTGATATGTTTTGAGCAACAGAAATATGAAGCTTTTTTTTATCACCTGCCTAACATGTTGCCCGCTGTCACTAGTGTCCGCACCGCTACCGCCACAGTGAGCGACCAAAAACTTTCGACTTGATTCTGTTCTAGGTCGCAACCTGCAGTAGCTTTCTTTCGTTTTGTGTTCCCTTCACGCGAACAGCTAAGCACCCCATGACGTCATTGAGCAGTACCAGTCCTTTTCACTGGAACACATGTACCGATGGCTTGTATATCCCTTATAACCATAACTTAGACGAGCTATTCGGCTCTCAGTTTTGGCCGTTGCGTCCTTCTAGACATCAACAGGCGTGCATGTCTCAGCGTGAAACCGCTAGGCACGTGCCGCGGTAATCGAATAGCTATTTAGCTTGAGGCCCAACCAGCGGACCTCAAAGTCATCCAGCTTTCTACGTCTTCCGTCTCTCCCGTTGTCCATATATCTTCCGCCAAGAGATGCCTCGCCCAAATCCCAAGTCTCGATCTCAAGGTTCTCACCAACGCGGCACATTGGCGTCGGCGGCGCAGTCAAGTGCCAATACCAAGGACGGCTTGGACGAGGCCCTTATCATCGCCCAGCAGTATCAGTGCCAAAACTGTCTTGCGAGGCCAGAAAATAGTGAAGCCCTCAGCGTGTATGTTCTTCTTGCCCCGTACCCCAGTTACGTTTGTGCTAACAACCCGCCTCTTATGCCTCGGCAATAACGACATAACCTGGTCTGTTGGGGCTACGAAGTTGTGGGAAATGCAAGAAAGCGGGATATTGCAACTCCCAATGCCAATCGGCGGTAAGTTTGTAATAACAGACCCATGCGAATTGCTGCTGCTCTTTGAAGCTTGCGTATTCACCCACATCCTTGCGCAGGACTGGAAATATCACAAGAAAATATGCAGAGAATTAGCCGCGTCCAGCGATGCGTTAGCTCGTGCTGTCGATGGGGACCCCATGGATAAATGTAAGCAAGCAGGTTGCCATCGCCGTTTGTCCATACCCCGACCGTTTCCGTAATGACCATCCCTGCCCACAGCACTCGAAAAATGGACCTCCTTGCATACGGCCACAATCCAGATTATGAGTAGTCATGCTCTCTCACCAGTCATCGCCCCTGCTAAGTACAATGAGGTATGGCTCTAGCGAGATCTCATTTGATCGCAGCATCTCATTCAGCCATTTTGTGCTGCTAGAGAAATTCAGTCCTCCAAATCAAGGTTGAATTTCAGGGAACATTCTATGAAGACGTTACCGAACGCTTTAAGTTTGTGGATGCTCAGGTTTGCTCTTTTGACGAGGTGCGGATAGTCGTATATTTCGTTTTCTGCGCTTGGAGAACTTGACAATTCTACTCATAGCTTGACTCGGACCTTGGCAAGAACGGTAATAACTGGGTTTCGGACGAGTGTGGAACTTTGGGAAACCTATTGAAAGCTAATGCGGTTCAAGATCCCCGAGTTCGCTGGTTTACGGTCGTCATAGTCTGCGGGTAAGCAAAATCAGGCTTTTTTTCTTTCCCCTGAATACCAATATCCGTCACCTACAGGGATACTTCGAACGTTATGACTTGGGACACACCACGAATCTTATTCGAAATGCTTATGGCTCAGCCTCGACACCGTTGGAAAGAGCATCTTAAGTACTTGATCAATACTGGACAGCAAATCCCTCGTCGGCAATCCTAGGTAACCTTCGGAATCTTAGCGAGCTATTGTGCTGGTGTTTCAGGCTGAAATGCGCTCAGTCATTATAGGGTATATCCTAGCTGTAGTATGCCGCAATCAATCCGGGGATTCGCCTCGTGGTGCGCGTCTCATCCATCGGGTTGAGGGATTGTGACTATAAGTCTACATGTGCGGGATATGAGACACTGAGAGAGAACATATCCTTGCATCGAGAATGGTCCAAAAATACCGAGCCAGATGATCAATGGTGGATACACGGACTTAACAATTCAACCAACTACAGAAACGAGGGAGATTACACGTAACATGAGAAAATGCTAATGAGAACCAAGCAGAATGTGCTGTGAAAGAAAGGAAAAGCTCACAAGGAGCGTGAAGATGATAAAGTACAAAGAAAAAGAGAGGTTGCGATAATTGTTCAGGCGTTGTAATACAGATGCGAGTAACAGGCCTCCTCTCCTTCACAAGAAGGATTGGGAGGAGACGAAGGACAAAAAGCGAATAGGTGAATGGGAGCGGATTATTGGTATAACGATGACCTTGTGATGAAGCGGCGAAAATCCTTGCGAAACCGAAAAAAGGCTGGGTGAGGAATTTAATGCTTGTTCCCGTCTAGTCGTCATCAATGCTACCAGCGTCGCTGATTTCTGCATCGTCTTCCTCCTCGTCCTCTTCCATACCATCGGCTGCTGGCGTCGGCTCGGTAGTGGTTGCTGGAGCACCCCCGGTGCGCTGACCGGGAGTGATCCCCTTGGCAGCATCAGCCTGAGCCGCAGTGGCGAAACGATTGACATATTCTGTGAGGACGGAGACGTATGAGAGTTAAGTATGTTAATTCGTCCCGAACATGTGAGGGCATGTATGAAGACGCACGTTTGACTTTCTCCTCGTACTGTTTCGGTTCTCGCATTAGCAAGTTTGCTGCCTCTCCGTTCAGAGGGTCAGCTGGATTCGGGTAACGCAGAAGCTGTGGAAGGAACTGCTCGAAAATGTTGACCATGTCTAGATCACACCAAATCCACATTCAGGCCATGGCTCGCAGGAGGAGGATAAACACATAAATAAGGCTCAACTCACCGAACATTGGGGACCAAGTTTGATTTATAACATCAAGGCAAACTGAGCCACTCCTAAGGAGATGAATGAAATTGACAGCATGATGATTAGCTCGGACGATCCGAAGAGCCCGTGTTTAAGAGCAAATGACTGACAGCTCATCGATGTTGGGGTGGAATATCTTGTTTATGAATCCGATACTTGGGCTTTTGTATGGGTACTGCTCTGGGAGCTCAACATGGACGCGCCAGACGCCGCCTGCAAAGGGTGCTGGATAGTTGATGGTAGCGTTAACAGGGACGAAGAGAGACATAAGTGAATGGTTGGTCAGTATAAGCAAGGAGCTATTATATAGCTCAAGCATAGCGGCCCGACGTAGTGCTTACTTTCCTCGGGCCCCCTGAAGCGGACGTAGAACTCATACAGAGAATCGTTCACCAATTCCACATCGAAGTTGGAATCTGACATGCACCTACACATCGATGTCTGTGAGTATCTTCAGTTACTAGGATGTTTGTTAGCTTTCTCTTACAACTTCATCACATCTGTCTGCATTCGACGATTGGCCGGAGCGCTGTAATGGCGGCGGCGAAGGAATCAGGAATGCAGGACGCGTCTTATAGGGCCGAGGTACACTTATCATGTTGATTCCTATAGAGATCGGGAAATGTGCTGCTCAAGAAGGTTCAGAAGGTCGATGGTATTTGGCAGCCACCCAGATGGCTGTTGAGGGATGTTTTCGCGAGCTTGCACTGTTATGGCCAATGTATTGTGCATTACCTCTGGTGGTCTATGCGGGTCTATCAGCTCCCACTTCTGGTTAGCGGGCTTGAGGAAACCGAAGTGCCGATCGCGGGATCTTTGGATTTTCGTGAATAAAAAACCTCTTTTATGCACCGCCAAGGCGACGAGCAGCAGCACATGGCCTCGCGCGGAAATCTGAGCATCATTGCAATTCCTTCAAATCTTCGATCATGCCCATTCTTTGCTGAGAGGCTAAGAATTATCGAATTCGAAACTATTCGCTCACTTGGGGCTACCATTCGTATAAGTGCACAAATCCGGATTCTCGGGCCAGGAAGTGGCCGAAGCAGGAATTGACGGAGTCGTATGCCCTTGGCTGATAGGTAGCCTAGCGACTTCCTCAGCGGGGTTCTGGCGCATCATCTGCGAGGATGGTTGGGCTGTCAGTTGGGACACGCGGCGAGAGACCGTTATTTGCGATGACGACAGTCAGCCAACTGTCACTGCGGCCTAACTCTGTCTCGGCCTTGGAAACGACCGCAGTCGGGAACCCTCGCTCCGATTTTGGCCTTTAGAGACCGCCATTAATACTAGAGCGCATATGTCCCCGCTATCATCTGCGTCTACTACCACCACCAAACGCAGACCACGTGGAACTGCTCTGATGACCGAGTCATTGTGGGATTGGAAATGTGTGAAGCGGGGTAGGAGCGGGGGATGAGGAAAGATGGGATCGCGTGCGTTTCATTTTGTTGCCATCGTAGCACCCGCGCGCATTCCTGTGCTTCTGTCGGGGCCGACTCGGGGGAGATCTCCACCCGCTTGCCAGTGCCAAAACGCTGAATACGTTACGTTACATGCCAGTGCACTCTGGACGTGAAACTTTTCTCGGGTCGGTGACTCTGAAGGCACAGGTAGCTCGTTCTGAATTGCGTTGACGTGGAAACTTCCTTGACATAGAAATCATGTAATTGAGGCGATCGCTCTCTGTGAAGCTGGGACTATGCGTCCATCCATCAGCCGAACTACACCTCGGGCGCGTGGATCCCTGATAACCGATCCAGATGCTATCTATTTCCAGTTCCCAGTTCTCAGATTTCCGCACAATCGAGATTTGCACATCTTTGTAACCCAAGATCAGCGAGGTCCTAATCGGTGAGTACAGGAGTCGGAAACAGATGGTTCCCCGGCACACCCCTTGGCTTCTGAGCCCCAACTCCACGAGGGAATGCAAGATTCATTGTGCTAACCTCTTCAGAATTCTCATTCATGATCGGTCCAGTGGGTTGTTTATTGTAGCCGGCGGAATTATCTATCAAAACCCCCTAAAAATTAGGACCGCTAACCCTGGGCTAAAGGCCCTCGGATTCTACCGTGTGCTTTGGCTATATCATTTCTACTCTGTGGTTCCGGATCTGTGTTTGAATCTAATAGGGTCATGGTGCAGCCACGTGAATTTGTTACCATTTGAGTATATCATTGGCTCTGAAGTGCTTGTCCGCTTCATCCCAAGCTGGAACTCAAGCGTGGCTGGTGGTGCTAACGCCGTTCATTCCAGAGCAATAATCCTTGCGTATATCCGCATGTATGAAAGCCCCTATCGATTTACCATGTGCGTGCATGTGAGTTGGGGCTGAAACGTCCCAACAATATACAATTTTATAGATAGATGGACAACCACGTTGCTGCAATTAGCGTCGACGCCGACTCCTCTCATTTAACTTCGCATTGCCCCGCCTGCTAATTATGACGACCGGCAAAGGCGCCACAGTCGGCTTGCGCGCCACCGCCCCTCGGAGAGAGAGAGTGCAAGAGAAAAAGAGAGAGGCCGGAGTCTCGACAACGGGGAGAACCCTATCGTTAATATTATTCCGAGAATATCCTGAGACAGCCGCCCCTCGATCGAGTATGCCTCGTGTTGATGTTTGCAGAGTCTTGGAACAGTCTCCAGTATCTCGGTAGGCTGTCATTGTCGATCCGCGCTGCGACGACACTGACAAAAGAGAAAGGAGGAGGCTGGATGAAATATTTCTTTCCCTGCTTCCCTAAACCGCGTGTCATTCTGATACTGGATGGGCATATATTTTATTATTATTACGATACGATGAGACTGTCACACATCATTTTACGATGGTTCCCCGTGTGCGTGTGCGGCAGGGCTGCAGGGACGCGTAACGGCAACTCTTTAGACGGCTGATCGCCGACAAGACGGGCCGTCACGGATGAGCCTCAGCCTGTCAGCCACCTCGATCGCGGCGTGGTGAGGGGGAGCGCTGCTGAGAGAGAGTTTATCAGGATTGGCCATGCTCAAGGGAAGAGAGAGAGAGAGAGATGGGGTGGGACGGCGGTGTCGCAGGATGGGTTAGCGCGCATGATGGGGATATATCATGCCCACCACCACCATCAGCCCACATGTATCATGCACCCACGACAGCCGGCGGAGCAGACGGACGGGAGCGAGGAAGGGAGAGATATCCGTTTTGACATCTGTCTAGACCCTTGGTATATGTGTGTGAGTTTATAATTGATCAAAATAAATATTTTTCGAGCTGCTGCGCGGTTGTACCGGCGGGGAATAAGTGAGTGTGTCTATCTGTCATTGAGCGGCTCTGCCGAGTAAGACCAGGGGCTCCAATGGCCGAGCCGGAGAGCCAGAAAATCCATCTTTTTTTTCTGTTGGCAGTGAAGAC
This sequence comes from Clavulina sp. PMI_390, assembly GCA_015039315.1. Taxonomy (NCBI): domain Eukaryota; kingdom Fungi; phylum Basidiomycota; class Agaricomycetes; order Cantharellales; family Hydnaceae; genus Clavulina; species Clavulina sp. PMI_390. The sequence continues at coordinate 49,645 of WIDE01000112.1, forward strand.
AAATAAGCCTGGAAGAAGAACACATACTTTGATAGACACAGAAACCTGGGCTCTCCTTTTGATAGAAAAGAAAATCTATTCATTGAGAGAAGCACGAAATCGGAACGTCATTTTGTGCAGTTGTGAATGAATTGGATATGTAGGTAAAATGAGAATCCCCAATCTGGGTTGCTAGGGATCGAACACGCCGTCGTCACGGCTTGGCCGAACCTGGGGGGCTTCTTCTCAAGCTGAATATAAATCTCGGCGCGGGATTGTATATGGTGATGATGGCATTGGAAGACGTGTATCGTTCCCAGAGGATGGGATCGAGAGAGTGATAGAAGGGTGGGGTTCAGGCCAGGGCCAGGGGGGTGTAAAGGGAGTCGGGCAAATCGGGATTATGTGTGATTGGAGGAGCGGAGGTAGTACTAGTGCGAAAGCTGAAGCGAGCAGTATCAACAAAAATCCAGTAAATCTAGTACCTGAGAGAGAGCGAGAGAGCAAAGTATGAACGGGGACAATTGTGGCGAAGCCAGTGCCCAGGCGCGGCCATGTGTGGTGGATTGATTGCATAGCAACGGCGGGTGTGACCATGGGCAATACCATTGACGTTTGTGCTCATATATTATGTATGTGTGTGCCCTTGCATAAGACATTTATGAAGACTCTCGATGAGAGTGCGAGCCAAAGTTGGGCGGAACTGGAAAAGCGCGATAGAGTCCTGGCGCGCTGGACTACTCGGTAGGGGCGGCCTTTGATGGAGGGATTTGCCCAAAAGGGTTTCCTGATTGAGCTGAGAAATGAGAGTATTATGCTTTGGCGCGCAACAGAGAAGCAATACAATTGAGATTGACAGAGATTGAGAGTCGCTGCGATTCAGACGGCTTGAGAACAAACCAGGTCTCGTTGGCAACGCGGCTGGTGGCAAGAAGCTGGCTATCGTATGGTTGTCAGTGATCAGGCGGGAGAATAGTCGCCAATTGCTCTCTCAATAGCGATCGCCTCTGTGGACCGCGTCTCTTTTTCTACTTCCAACCACCAGCGTCGCCGAGAACCCATCGAGAGACCGACGAACGCTACGACCATTACGGCCACAGCTGGAACTGGGCCCCTTCGAAACAGCAGATCGACGATTTGACCCCCGACCCAGCCACTTTACTCCGCAACACACACCGTGACCCCCCTCCACATCCATCTTCCTGCTCTTCTTCTCTCTCTCTACACCTACATTACCACGGCTCATTAGCACCTGCGTAATTGCTTCCATTCGCCTTTCTCTTTTCGTTTCTTCTTCCACCAGCCTCTACTTGCATTTGCGCCTCTAAGCGTTGTTGCTGTCGCCGCTTGCTCTGACAAATGTACGAAATGCATCATTCGCTGTCGCCGACAACCGAGACACCGCTCATACTGACCATGTTTCCGATCCTTCTCCCCTCTCCCCTCCCTCTCTGGGCGATCCCGCGCGTCGGGGGTGGTTTATCATCACCACTCTCCCCATTCATCATTCCTCGTACTCTCTCCTCACACGCCTTCTCTCTTTGCGCTGGCATCAAACGTAAACAGTCACCGACTGCAGGGCGCGCTCGAACTCCGACTCGACTCTCGATTACACACACACCGACGACCTCGCCCGCCGCCGACGACCACTCAAGACTTTGCCTCCATCTCTGGATTAGGCGCTTCCACGCTCCATCCTAGTCCCGGCACCGACGTATGCTCCATTCGCGCCCGGTGTCCCCTTCTGCGCTCTACTACAACCCAAACCCCCACTATCAGCACCACCAGTCCCAAAACTCCCATCCTTCGTACCAGGTCCCCGGTCACCAGACAGACTCCTCGTCCTACACCATGAACGGAGGTGCGTATTCCGTTTTTCCCTATCTTTCTATCACAATACGATTATTCGTTCCTGGCTCGCTTGGGGGGAGGCTACCCCCCGCGTATCTGCCCACGAATTACCCCGAGCGGATTATCGGCTATCGTGCCATCCCAAACCTCCTTTGCCCATATCCTGTAATCGACCCGTTTTCGGCTGCTTTCGCGTCGTTTTGCCACGTCTCGTTCTCGTCTGTGGGCACTTTCTTCCACGACTAAGCACGGCAGCATCGGCCATTTTTATTCCCCTCTTATTGTTGCGGACGGTAGCACTCGTGCTCAGAATTGAATTATTGACGACTCTTCTTGTCTTTCCCCTTCTCCTATTCACAATCGGCACTTGCCCACGTCTCATCGAATCGCGATTTCTGATGATGGCCCACCTTTTCGCATCATTGTCATCCGCTCACTGCTTTTATGAAACCGCCACTCCCATCCTGATGACTTTACAACCCAACCCTGCTGCTCCTCGCTCTCTGCATCGCCCTGGCTGGCCTAATCCCCCCGATCGTTTTTTCTTGCTAACCCCGGAAAAACAACCACAAATATAGGCCCCATTCGTCGCATGCGCCAGGATGCGTCCGCCTCTCCCTCGCCCTATCCTTCCCAAGCCGTTCTCCGCTCTTCATCCTTCTCCGGTTCTGATGGCCACCGCTCGTCGTCATCAGATATCGAAGACGGCAGCGGACTCGTATCCACTGTCCCGGGCAATGGGCTCTATGGCTATCATGCACACCCAGGCGCCGTCACCCAAACAGCGCATCCGCACTCTATCTACGGCCAGCCCCCGCCCCAGCAACATCACGACTACAGTGCCGCCGCCGCAGCCATGTACGCTCAGCCCAACCGCTCCCACTCGGGTCTGTCCATCAATAGCGCCAGCACCGGCCATCATAGCACCATCGCATCAATGGACGTCATGAGCACTGGTACCGTCCCTGGATCGGGCATGTCGTCGATGGGCGCATACGGCGTCCCCGGAAGGACAATGGTCCCCGATCAGGGCCTCGAGCAGCTCGCGGCCAACGTTCGGGCAGCCACGACCACCAGCGCGTCTGATCGGGCAAAACACATTTTCGTCCAAGCTTGGTAAGTCTTCATTCTAGCTTCTAATCTATTTTCCCCCATTTTCCTCGATTTTTTTCCCGTCCCGAGGTGGTGGTCACACTGGCCTTTGTTCATTTACGAGTTTTTTATGACCCTCGATCGTGCCGCTACGCCATCCCGATTCGATTCATACGCCCACTTCCGATTACTCGATCCCGTATACTAACCACCCTTCTTTTTTCTTTTCCGTTTTATCGGGCGGGAATCGTGATTCTTCCTTCATCATCGTCCTTGCAATACCACCCACTCTACGGTTCCATCTATTCCGCCATTCTATCCATTCTAGGCTAAATGCCAACTATGCACCTTATCAAGACGGAAATGTCCCTCGCCAAGGCCTATACAACTCGTATCGCCGCGTATGTGACGAATACCGCATCCCGCATGTCAATACGGCCACGTTGGGCAAGGCAATTAGGCTCTGTTTCCCGGCGATTAAGACTAGGAGATTAGGCGTTAGGGGGAATAGCAAGTACCACTGTGCGTAAACCTTATTTCCCCCCTCTCGACTCCCGTTACCATTCCCCCTCTCTTTCGCCATATTGGCTTTGATTGCCCTGTTTCTTCTTTGTCTTCTTGCCTTGTTTTTTCTGGGCTTCTGGTTCCCCTGTTCTGTTTCGGTGGCTTTTACTTGCCAAAGCGGGGAAGTGTCTGGAATCTTCCGCCATGATCTTTGCCGTGTTTCGCAATTACGCTTGCCACTCTAGCCCGCCCTCCGCCCACCCTCATCTCATTAATGAGGCCTAGAGGGAATCTCCACGCATAATTAGGGATTAGGGGGGGCCAATCCTTTTTCATCTGATTGATACCAGATCATGCGGCTCTTTGCTCCCTGTCTCGCGTGGCAAAGAGCCACGCGCGCCCCCTTCTCCAACCCTGTGCTTAATGGCGATTGTGGCTGGGCAGGCAGGGGCTTCATTGCGAATCTGTTACAGAAACACACGCAGCCGATGTGTTCCATTTGCCTTGTGGGATCTTTCCTTCCATTTTCGATGATCGCCTCTTGCTCAAGGGCATCAATCCCCTTGTATCGGCGCTTCATGCGAGGGCCAGTTATCGCCGTCGCCGGCTTCCCCCGCCACCTCCGCCTGCGTCATTGGGCATCATCATTTGTGCGCCTCACAATGCCGAGGTGGAGTGGGGCTTTCGGCTTGTGTCGATGATGATTCATGATGATGCCTTGCAAATCTTCTCTCTCTCTTACTTTTTTATTCTTATTGTTCCCCTCCGTCTCCCACATTGCTTTGCAACTCGTTCACTGACCGACTATTGATTTCTATCTCGGTCTGGGTCCGCTTCGCACCGACGCTGTCCGGTTTGTCCCACACACCCACTTCGGCCGTTTTTGCGACGCCTATCGAAAATCCTCTCCTCTCTCACTATCTCTGGCCATGCGATTCTCGGCCGACCGTGCTCGGTGTGTTGAAACACACTACAGACTGCGGTATTCGACCCTCGACGGCCGCCGAGGCTGAATGGCTTCAGGACTTCATCAACCGCACAAACAACAACCGCAACAACAACTCGGGCTCGCGCCCCAACACCGCACAGAGCGGGCGCAGTGGCACGTCTTCTGCTGCTGAGGATGACTCCCCTGAGGACGACGATGACGAGGGTAACGAGTCCTCGCATGGCCTGCCTCATCTCAGCCTGCGTAACGGCGGGGGAGTCAATGGCCGAAGAAGCCCAGTTTACTTCTCGATGACGGACGACAAGACACCCACTGTCGGCGGGTTCAATGCTGCCCAGGCACAGGCGCTCGGTGGTGAGGCCGGAGGCGTCCCGTCGTATGCGAGCCTAAGGCGCCGAGCGGAGGGTGGCGTCGTCGCGTCGAATGTGGGCTTCCCTGCGCGAGCGGGTAGTGCTGGGGCCGCGGGGACTGGAGGCTCGTTCCCTGGGACATCAGTAGGGACGCTCCGCCCCGGCGAAAGCGTGCGCCAGCTCAAGGGCTTCCCTGATATTGAGGAGGCTGTTGGTGGCCAAGGCCCTGCACCTCTCCTGTCCGACTCGGCGTCGTCCACGCCTGGTGCTTCCAATACTCCCGGGAATAGCGGTGATGCCGGCTCTACGCAGCCCTCCCCGACGACGCCTTCGGCTTCGGGCGCCGCCGCCGGTGCTGCGAGCGGTAGTCCTGGCTCGCAGTTTGTGACGACCGCGCGCGAGGTGTGGAAGTGGTTTGAGGAGCACTTGGATCATATTCTAGACAGCGTGCGTAATTTCCGTTTGGAGGAGTACGAGATGCAGGTGCGATCTTTCTGGAGTGGGCTGGGCCCAGACCAGAGAGAGATCGTTCATGCGCCTGCTGTGGCGGGTTTGATGGCTCGCGCTGATGCGTTGGTGTATGATGTGAGTTCTTTGTCAGCTGCTATCGTCTGGATCGGTGTATTCCTTTGCTCACCACTCCTTTGTTCTATAGGAAATCCTTGAGATCCTCCGCTCTCAACTCCTTGTCACTATCCCTCCCCACGTCCTCACTGGGCTCCGTGGGCTAGCTGACAAGATGGAAAAAATGCTGCTCTCTGCACTTGAGGGCTACGGCCACACCTTTGTCGAGCCCAAGGTTGAGCTTGGTGCGCGCTTCGGCCACCTTGTCCTCCGCTTCTTGGACATCTATCAGGTTACCCAGGCCCTGGCGAGTGTCATGTCCAACCCGAAGCAGCTCTCGGATATGTCACGCTCGTGGCGCGAGGTGGACTTTGAGAGCGTGCGCAACCAGGCCGCTCTTGTGTGCAACTGCCGTCATGAGGACCTGCACCAGCTGCTCGAGGTGGAGTTCATCCAGATCCTTGATGGACTGCAGTCGAGCGCGGAGCCCGTCCGTGATATCATCGTATGGGCCGAGCAGACTAGTGATAGGCTGATTGGTGCGAGCAGTGGTGCCAATAGCGCAGCAGCCAGCGCAGGCGGTGTTGGTGCGAATGCTGAGGAACGCGCGACGATGAGCTCGAGGAGTCTCTTGATCCGTTGGGGATATGTGACGAGCCAGATCATGCGTGATTTGGTATGTTGGCCTTTGGTTCTATTCGCTTCCCTTTTCCACAAACTGATCCGTTGTCCTCCCTAGACTATCCGAAGTGACCCTGCTTTCGGTGCCTTCCAGATCTTGAAGCTCTTCATGGAGTACGTTTGGTTCTGGCCATCTTTTTAACGTGATATTCTGACGCACTCATTACTTTTAGTGACTGGATCGCTCTCAGCGTTCTCCGTACCGTTGCACTCTCGACCAACTCTGTTGCTGCATCTGTCGAGCCTGCGATGCAAAACCCTCAATTCCTTGCTCTCTCCCCCTCTGGCAACCATTTTGCCACCACAAACTCGCACATGTCCATCAATGCTCAAATGATGGCACACACCCCCACCACTGCGAGCATGATGGCTGCGATGGGAGACTTTGGCGGCATGAGTGGCCTCAACGCTGCCTCTCATCACGGAGGCGCTGGAGCAGGCTACGGATTTGACTCCCTCTCGTTTGGGTCCGCTATGGACGCCAACACCTTTGATTTCACTGGGGCCAGCGCTGGCGGTAGTGGGTTGGGATCGCATGGTATGAACCTGGACTCTATGTCACCTGCTTCTAGCGCGCTTTCTGGGGCTAACGCTTCGCTCACCACTTCAGGTGGCGTGGCTGACTCGGAAATGTCTTCGCCTGCCGATGACCTCGTCAAGGTTGAAGGTGGTCCTTGATTGAGCAATACGCTCGATCATTCATTTGTTTTGGGTCCCTCATTTGTGTTGCTCTCTCCTCTAGTGGCGTCGCTGTTTTACATCCATTCATGGTGTATCGGTCAATGCTCTTCCCCTAATCTGCCTGTTTGAATTCCTCTTACCTCTCGATACTTTAACCTTCGCCTACCCTTAATATCTTTGTCAGTTATCTCCTTCTAACATATAACCCTCTTGTTGAAGTACTATGCTACTACCACTACTACCACCTTCCTTCATTACTCCTCCACTCTGCTTCTGCTGGTCAAACATGTTGTGGCCTGGACTTTTTCTCGCTTGTTCTCTCTTCAGTACTGTCTGCATGGCTGTATCCACCACCACTGCTGTCCTTTCTCGGTGCGCTTTCTCGTTTCCCACCCCTTTTGCCTCGATTGTTTCTACCAGAAACGATTTGTAACCTTTTTTTTGTTCCAATGGCCAAGCTCTTCTCTCTGATCCCTCACCAGATCTTTTCTTTCTTCAGCTTGCCATTTTGCAGCCTCCCCCTCCTATATTTGCTTCGTGCAAGAGCATTTAGTACTAATACGCTTTTGCTGTTTGGGTTTTGAAATACAAACATCTCTACAATCACGAAAGAGTACGAGAATGGGACTGAGAATATTGAGGATTCGCAAATGTACTGCGCAATTTCCGTTGTGTGGGTCAACCCTGAGATATTGCCACAGCGTGACAACACTAGTCGCAATATGCAAACTTGAACCAATTCCTCATTTGGGTTGGAGAAAGCATACTGTGAGGCCCTATTCGTGATATAATGTTCCTCCAGTCCTTATCTTATCCACAGGTTTTTCTTCAGCTGGATGGGTTTCTTCGGACACGTGGAGAACATCGTCTCCGCAGTCAAGGAACTGAATACTCCCCCAATCGACCCCGATCTCTACACCCCCGTTCTGCTGGTACACCCCACCCACTCAAGAGCTAGACAGCAAGAGCTCATCCAGCAGAGTCTATCACAAGTGGAAGCATATATAGCGTCCGTCTCCACTTTAGAGTCTGCTATTCAGCAGATTTCGTCACGTCTTGCGGACCAAAAAAGGAGACTAGCTTCTGCCGCGGTTCCCATCAGCGCGGTTCCCAACGAGGTACTTTGTGAAATATTCAAATCCGTCGTTGCGGAGGCCCGGAACCCAACCCTCGAAGCATCGCGTCTCGAATGCACTTGTCGGAGCTGGCGAGACGTCGCGGTGGGGTTGCGGCCCCTTTGGACAAATTTTCGCATTCCCTCCCACCAGCTTCATGCTATTACACGAGTATTTGATCGCTCTGGGACAGACCCAATCCACCTAGAAATATTCGAGCCATGCCACATCGACTTTCCTCCAGAGTTCCAAGCTGTCATGTGTCGAAGAGTGGAACGGTTGGTCACTGGGAGTTATCATGGACCAGAGTTGGACTTTGAACGCGTCTTCGGAAGATCTGGAACCAACGTGTTGAAGTCATTGCAGCTCAGTCTGCCCGCCCTGGAGCATCCTGGAGGATCAAGCGAGCCAGGGTTGATTGACCTCAGTGGCCATGGATTTCCCTTCTTGACAAAGCTCATTCTCCACAACGTATTTCTGTCCAAACGTATCTCGGCACCAGCACTAACCCATCTCGAGCTTTGGAACTTTACCACCATTGAGTGGATGGAATGGATGACGCTGATCAAGAGCTGCCCCAAATTGCGCTCAGTATCTATTCACTGGGTAGAGGAGACCAGTGACTTCGCTATCCCCGAGTTCCTCGACGAGAACTGCCTACCAGAGCTGGAAGAAATTAAAGCAGGGCAACTCAGTCGATGGACGGTAGTCAATGTCTTGGCCTCCATATTTGCTCCTAATCTCAGACGTCTCACTCTCGAAGATATCGAGTATCATGACGATCAAGGGGAATTTAGAATAACGGACTTGCTCAGCGACGACGTCGAGCTAGAGCTGAGAGATAGTAATCCGACATTGCCTAGGACGTTTCCCCGCGAATTCTTACGAACGGTGAGCTATCTCTTGTCCAATATACATATCCTTTAACTGATCAGCATGTTTTAGCTCACAGCGGCGGATCACTTACAGTCCCTAGTGATCAGTGCGTCAAGTATGACCGCACGGATCCTATTAAGGGTTCTCCAGCCATCTTCTTTACACTTGATTCCCGCTCCTGAGCTCAAAAACCTTACCATTTACTATCAGAGAGGAGGAGTCGAAAATCCTGTTCTGGTAGCACAGCAGCTGTTCACGGTCTTGAAAAGCCGGTTTATCCATGCGCCCGCTAGACTTGAGCGTTTAACGCTCACCAGCTGTCTGATCGAAGGGGCGAAAGGAGATTTTGACATACCGTTAGACCCCGATCCTTCCTCGGAAGCGCGATCATTATGGGAGCCTTTTGCTTCCAGGACCTGGGCTCTGCCTTGTAGATGCCGAAATCATATCGATACGGAAATGCATGATGCATAATGGCGGGGAGGGACAGCTCGTTACCCAACAACCTTGGCGAATTTACATAGATTAACTGCTCTGTATGTCATTTGTACTGTATGTTATCTCCCAACAGCTCGTGTTTGCTGGTAGTGTAACTAGCCCTGAAAGTCATACAACCTCTGAGAGTGAGAGAACACAGCGCGTAGACGAGTGCGCTGCCCAGAGGATATTGAACATTCCTTGTCGGACTTCGAGGAGAGGTACCCAGCTTCACGTAGAGATTAGCCGAGCCATGGCCGGGATGGCTCATAGCACCAAGAAAAAACGTTGAATCTGGGAATGTGAACGGCCTGCTGCGTTCCCACGCGGAAAATCAACAATACTACCAAACGCGGTCCTTTTCTTACCACAACCAGCTCTCCGTACGTGTTATCATTCGGGTACGCCGTATGGAGCTAGCTCTGCAGTGATATTATGGCTACCCATTTCTGATATTTGCTTTTCTCCAAAGACTAATGGATTTTCTTGAGAGCGTCAAGCAAATATTCTCCGCAGTGAAAGAACTAGATATATTGCCAACACAAATAGACGCCGATCTATATACTCCTAGTCTTCTCGTTCAACCTCCTTATTCAAGAGCCAAACAGCGAGAGCTCCGCCAGCAAAAGATATCGCAAGTGAAAGTTTACATAACATCAATCTCTACCTTGCTGTCTGCCGTTGAGCAGATCGCATCACGCCTTACCGCACAAAAGAACAGGCTGGTTTCCGCCGAGGTCCCTATCGGTGCGCTTCCTAACGAAGTCCTCTGTGAGATCTTCAAATTTGTCATTGCGAAAGTGCCAGACAAGGGGGTGTGAGACAAATAAAAATAAACATGGGGGTAAGGGGGGGGGAGGGGGGGGGTCAAGGGCTTAAAAATTTTCCTCAAGTGGACTTTGTGGCTGCTCATTTGGAGTAAAAATGATATTTCCATGGCGGGAATACCGGTAGAAACGCTAACAATAGATAAATATAGTCAGAAAAGGTGTCATTAGGTACCTAGTTGCTCCGCCAACAGGCAATCGGACCTGCTGGATTGCTTGCTGCAAAGTCAACACAGCCCCAGACGTGTGACTTCCCTCTCCGTTTTGGGCAATAGTTCCCAGGGTGAGAATTTCTCACGTCCCCCTCCTGCCTAATTAGGTATAAATTCACGTGATCACTTGCCTTTTTGAGGGGGGGGGGGGGTGTCCAAGGGCCTCTTAAAAATAATTTCGACCCATGTTCCATAATTATTTTCCTCACACCCCCTTG
>WIDE01000112.1:60030-76776 GCA_015039315.1 Clavulina sp. PMI_390
CTCTCCAGATTCCAGGACGAGCAATGACCCAAAGGGTAGTTGACTTGAGCGCCCACGAATTCCCCCTCCTGAAGCGGCTCATCCTCCATAATGTGTTTCTGGCTAGAGGCATCAGTGGATTAGCAGCACTGGCTCATATCGAACTCTGGGGCTTCGCCACGCTCCAGTGGTTTGCCTGGACAACGCTGATCGAGAGCTGCCCCAAATTACGGTCCATAATGGTTCGCCGGGTAGACGATACTAGCGAATTCGAGATCTCCCCTTTCTGTACCCGAATATCCCTCCCACAGCTAGAGAGGGTTGACATACGGTTTCTGTGCCGTTGGACGGTAGCCAATTTGTTGGCCTCAATACATGCCCCCCGCCTGAGAGAGCTCGTTCTCGCGGACATCGAATTTCGCGACGATCACGGAGAGTTCCCAATAGCAGATTTACTCAGCCGCGACGTCGACTCGGAGCTCGTGTATTACCATCCTGAGCTGAGCCGAGCGTTGCCTCGTGAATTCTTACGAACGGTACGCCCATCTCATGAACAACATATCCCTCCTATCTGACCACATACCTAGCTCATTACAGCGGAAAACCTGGAGTCACTCGTAATCACTGCATCAAGCATGACGCTCCGAGCCATGCTGAATGTCCTGCAGCCATCGTCTTCTCAAATAATACCTGCTTCAAAGCTCAAAAAGCTTTCTGTTGGCTACCAGTTCAGGATCCAGGAAGACCCTGTTTTAGTAGCCCAAATGCTGCTTACCGTCTTGGACGATCGTTTCGCAGGTGGTTGTGATAGGCTCGAAAGTTTGACTCTCGATAGCTGTATTATCGAAGGGGTGAAAGAACAATGTGGACTACCTGCAAAGACCGATGTTTCTTTGGAAGCCCTGTCGATATGGAAACGCCTCGCCTCGGAGGTCTCAGCCGAGACTTGTAGATGCTCAGATCATGTATAGAGTGACCTGTGGGGGTTGAGTACGATGGTCTGAAGACAAACAGGGATCCTTTACCCAGCTGATTTGTACACACTATACCTGAAGGGACAGCGGGCAATCTCACAATACACAGCCCCACAAACTATTCCTATACAGTATTTAACTACAGGATAACCAGTTCTGATAGGGGAATGCCTGCCTTCCCCTGGGAGAACTCTAGAGGGTATACAAGCGCATTGATGATCGGATGATAGATTTTGTCCAGCTGGGCCCGAGAAGCGGCATCGAGCTCTACAGGCAGAATCACCTGAACATGCAAGTCTGCACGAGGCTCATATATTGAGGGAAGGTGTTGGACCAGGGCAGTGTGAAGAGAAGCTCGCAAGGCTGCACCCTCGTAGTCGCCGGTACCAGCACCAGCGCCTTGGCCGTGATACGACTGCTCTTCCGCGGGGCCACCCTCAAAATGGACTCGGAGCAGCCGTAGGCGAGGCACGGGGCCATTCGCATCCTCGTCCTTATCCCAATCCGCCCCACTGGCTAGACCCCAATTCGTCCGCGATCGCGATAAGAATAATTTAGGCGCGCCGCCCAAGTATGATAATAGTGGCGAAATCCGGGTGACAGTTCGAGTGGGCTGGATATGAAGGGCCAAGAGATTTGGCATAGCCTCGAGCATCTGCCCAAGGGATTCTACACCATCATCCCACTCAATTTCCAGAGTCTGAAGTGTTGGGACACTTGGGAACGTTACCCATAACGGAATATCATTCAATGAACCGGAAAGGCTCAGATGTGTCAGCGTTGAGGTATGTGGGCGCAGGAATGCTGACAACCAGTCCAAGTCGGACCACATGCTCAGCTTTCTGAGCTTTGGGAGTCGCTCCACAGAGGCGACGGTGCGTGATTGAGCAGCGCTCAATATAATGAGGGATGTAACATTAAGGCACCGTTGCGTAAACATCGTGATGGCTGCTCGGGGGGTAGTGCAAAAATACAGTTCGTTGACGGAGCTGAGGTTGACATGTTGCCATAGATCTTGGATTGCTTCTTGCGGAGATGGGGATGGAGAAAGGTCCGAGGCTTGTCCGGACTCGACTTGTAAGTAGCGAAGCGAAGGCATTGGGTCGAATGGGTGGAAAAAGAAGAGGGAGTGATGGAAGTTGATGTGCATTGATGTCAGACAAGGAAGTGGCTTGTTGAGTGGCCACAAAGTTGGGCCCCGTCCCTCCCATGCCAGGGAGCGAATGCGATGAGCGTTCTGCGCTAGAATTGCCTGTATCTTCAACATATACTCGTCCAGTTCATACAACGGCCGGCCGTTCTCCCAACCAGCAGGTCTGACAGCGCCCCTCAAGACAATCGAGACATCGATACGGAGGGCTTTGGATCGCCGCATAAAAGTATCAAAGATATGGAATGCTTTCTCGGGCGATCTGCCCCATTTTTCGTGGCATAGAACTGTCGTCCATATCATTGGTGTCGCTAGCCCAATCTCTAACCAGAGCCTGCAAACGAGAAGAATGTGGGTTATATGAGTGTATAGCCCATATTCACTCTCTTGCGATCCATCCATCATCGAGACATCATGTCCCTCTGGAAACGATGGAAGAGAATGTCCGAGGATCAAGCCAAGCAATTCGCTTGGTAATTCGTTGATGCTGAAGGTCATCCGGATGATAGTTGGTGGGGACTTTGCAAAGTGAGAAGCTAACGTATTATCGTCAATCACGTTTGATTATTGTCCACCTCATGCGAAGAATCTCACATTGGAGACGGGGGTGTGTTGCGAGTTGTTGAAGGATGCTTGCCAATTCACACGAGTTCTCATATACTTCTGCAGGAGGGACACTCGCCCAATTTGGTCTCAAATACTGAAGATTATCCTAGATTACGATCAGAGATACTCAGCTGCATCTAATACATTAAGAATAGTATATAATACCACTCAAGTGGTCTACTTCTCACTTTCCCTCCTTAACACTGATGGTGCCTCAGAATCCAGGCGCTACACATGGCGAGTAGCCTTCTGACCCAACCATATTATCGTTACGAACTGCCTTAGACCCCCTTTAAATGCTGGAATAAGAACGGCGATAAACGCATGAAGAAGCGGGCCGAGGCGTGCCGGCTCGGGGCGGTGAATAGCACCGCTCCGCTTGAAGTCTGACGGATGCGGCGAGTAGAGGCGTACTACCAGAGTCGAATGGCGCACACGGGCGGCGTCATCGAGGTGGAATGCGCCGGGCGGCGGAGTGACATAGTGACAGAAGACTAGCATAAAAGGGGGGCGACGCGCGGAGCTGGAGATAAAATGTGAACAATGGATCAAGGGCCAAAAGAAGAGATGAGTGGCACCTGCACAGGGAACGTGGATTGTTCGCAATCGGCTTGGATAGCCCTAATTTTCTGTTGTGGTCGCAGGAGTATTGGGCACGGCCGTTATCTCGGACAATAGCTTCTCAAGAGTTGCTGCTTTCTGTTGTGGGGTTCTGGTTGGCACCAAAATAATCAGTTGACGGAGAAAGAAAACTTGCCTTAGCAAGCTCTGTTTCCTCTCGAGCTTGGGCCTCCATTTTGACGCGCGTCTCCTTCTTCAACTTGAGGAGACGATCACGCTCAGCTGTTAAAGCCTTTAGACGATCCTGAAGTCTATAAAGAGGTTAACCAAAAAAAAATCTCAAGAGTGGCTACAAGTGACGACGAACCTGGCACGTTCCGTAAACTCAAACTCCAAGCGATTTTTCATCAAATCATGATCATCAATGGTTTGTGAGGCCTCTGGAGCAAGTTGAGAGAATTCCTCGAGGTCATATAGAGGGACGTCATGGTAGATAAATCTAGATAGCACTGTCACGAATTTGCTTCAAAGGTGAACCACGAGGACAGAACATACTGGAATTGTTTGCACTTCTGGATTTCACGTTCAAAGTGACGTCTCTCATACAGCAAGTTTTGGAGGCCAAGGTGGGCTTGATCCATCGAGTTACGAGCATCCAGTGTGGTTTGCCTCTGCTCGTTGACTATAGCATGTGCGTCGCGGTTGAAGCGCCGAAGCCGCGCCAAGATAGCATAGGACTTTGCTTCGACAAGTTTCTCAGGGTCTCCGGCTATCAGAGACTCGAGAACAGAGATAACATCGCTGGGAGACTCAGCCATAGGGTGCGCCGTCACAGCAGGGTGACTGTTTGGCGTTATTTGGCGTTGGGATCGGAATACAGTCCGCGCCGCCGGGCTCTCAAGCAGTAACGCCATCTCCCAACCTCCATCCCGTTCGTCTACGTGTGCTCTCGGCGTGTTTCTTGACCGGATTCTGATTGCAGGCATTTATCCAGGCATTCGATCGCCATGTCACGAGCTCGATCGGGCACTATTCCTTCTATGGAAGGCACTCACCACGAGCTGAGGGAGAACACGGTCATCGTAGGTCCGTAAATGCGGCCCAATTCCCACAAAATACATCGCCTTGCCTCTCTGACACGTCACCGATAGTTCTCGGAGCTTCAGGTGATCTTGCAAAGAAGAAGGTGTGTGTGTCATCGTGGATGGCATCATCGCCGGACGTGTGCGGGAGCTCATTGCTCAGCATCACTCCCCCATCAAATATAGACATTCCCCGCCCTCTTTGGCCTTTACAAACAAGGGTTCCTACCTAATGGTACTCACATCGTGGGCTATGCTCGTACCAAAATGGATGATGCCGAGTTCAAGAAGCGCGAGACATCCTATATCAAGAACACTGATGATCCCGAGGTCGCGGCGAAGCTTGAGGAATTCACAAAGCTTTCGTCTTACGTCGACGGCGCATATGATACTGATGCTGGTTTCCAAGGCCTCGAGCAGCATCTTGCCAAGATCGAGGCTACGTACGCGAACGGTCCAAAGAATCGCATTTTCTACTTTGCCCTCCCTCCAAGCGTTTTCATCCCAGTCTCTCAAAACGTCAAGCGAAACAACTACACCGCCACTGGTGCCACTCGATTGATCATTGAGAAGCCATTTGGCAAAGACTCCGAATCTTCCAAGGAGCTACTCGGTGCCATCAGCAAAGACTGGAAGGAAGATGAGACTTATCGTATCGACCATTACCTTGGCAAGGAGATGGTCAAGAACATTCTCCTTTTCCGCTTTGCTAATGTTGCGATTAATTCCGGGTGGGACAAGAACAGCGTTTCGAACGTCCAAATCTCCTTCAAAGAGCCTTTCGGCACAGAAGGTCGTGGAGGCTACTTTGATGAGTTTGGTATTATCCGTGATATCTTGCAGAACCGTGAGTCATCATCAAAGATGTGGTCAGGCATATTTTCTGAGTAAGATCCCGCAGATTTACTCCAGGTCCTCACGGTAGTCGCGATGGAGCGTCCAGTTTCCTTCGCGTCGGAGGATATTCGTGACGAAAAGGTTTTCTTGGCTTCCTTGTCTCCATAATGCGGCATTCACCCTTGGTTACAGGTCAAAGTTCTTCGTGCAATCTCTCCTATCGCCAAGGATGATGTCCTGCTCGGGCAATATGCGTCGGCCAATGGGAAACCGGGTTACCTCGACGACGATACAGTGCCAAAGAACTCCAACTGCCCTACATTTGCCGCAACTACGCTCTACGTAAATAACCCGAGGTGGGAGGGCGTTCCTTTCATCTTGAAGGCTGGAAAGGGTAAGTTTGGCCTCATTATGTTCCCTCTTCATCTGCTAACCTTTCCCTCCGTCGACCACTAGCTCTAAACGAAGCCAAAGTCGAAGTCCGTATCCAGTACAAGGATGTCACTTCTGGTATTTTCCACCACATTGCACGCAATGAATTCGTCTTCCGTATTCAGCCTTCCGAGGCTGTTTACTTGAAGGTGAACGCAAAGATGCCTGGTCTCTACACTCGTGCTCTGCCCATCGAGATGGACCTCACCTACAAGCGTCGATTCGCCGATGCTAAGATCCCTGAAGCATATGAGGCACTCATTCTGGATGCCATCAAGGGGGATCACTCTAACTTTGTCCGTGACGACGAGTTGGATCATGCGTGGAAAGTTCGTCGCTATCGTCTATTGTGCAATACATTCAGTAGAACTCATATACTCTGGGTGTTGATCAGATTTTCACCCCGATCCTGCATTGGATCGAAGGCAAAGATGGCCCGGCCCCCAGGCCCAAGCCTTACCCCTATGGATCCCGTGGTCCCAAAGATTTGGATAAATTCATTTCCGACCGTGGCTACAAGCGTTCGGAGGATGGATAGTACGTTTCGTTTTCTTATTCATGCCTTGACCCTGCTCACTCACTGATATCATATCACAGCATCTGGCCCGTGACTACTCTTGCTTCTCTCTAGACTTTGTTTGATTCGATTTCCCCGTGTACTATGGTACTGCATGTGTTGGTATGGCTCATTCTCAATCCGTCCTGTAGGTTCAACTTTGTTGTATGCTTAGGCTCGCGTTGATCGCATACGCTTGTTGGAAAATCATCTGTTGTATCACCTCTCAAGTGAAATGAATAACTTGTTGTACACTGCCGATCACATTCGTCTCAAGACCCCTAAGTAGTCACAGGGGACACATGTGTGCTACCATTCGAAATAGTTCACCTCAGCAGGCCACAACTGACAGGATATTGGCCGTTTGAATCGCTTGGAATTTCTTTCGTCCCTCGACCTCGATTACACCAGCGGAGTGCCGTGCTATCTGCTCTGAAGGATATAGAAATGGCGACAAAAAGGAGTTCATATATACATATAGGATGGTTCAAGCGTAGTCACAGCCACCGCTTTGAGTCATCGCGACCAAAAGGAAGATAATCTCCTCCCGGAAATCGCACATAAGTTAATTCCGATAAGCGGAGATGTCGAATGTTTGATGCCAAGCGCGTTGCAACGGACGTCGAGAATAAATCAATATCGCAATACCCCTGAGCGGTATTGCTGATTGAAGGAGAGTGCTAATACAACATTCATACATAATACAATGCCCAATGACTGACTACCCGAAAGATGGAAGGAAAATTTTTGGTTGCTGCGGATTCTTAGCAGAAGAGGGTGCCGATCCTAGATGAGTATGGCGTGAGTGAGGCTATGCGCTTTACGGAGGGAAAATGTGGGTCACACGTACCAGACTCCATTGTAAGGACCGAGATGGTCGATGATATTCGAGAAGAGGATATCAGGGACGTAACCAGTGCTGCAGAGAGTGCTCGTGTTGTCTTGACCTGTTGCGATTAAGCAGAGAGAGATTATTAGGATATCCATGAAGGAGGCTGCGTGACTAGAGGTGCTCACCATCACAGTGCCTCCACGAGCCATCTGACTCGATATGGTCCTCACCAGACGCATGGTGATATCCGAGGAATCGTCCAGGGACAACGGGGATGGGGTCGTTGTCGTTGGTGATACGAGTGAAGTCGGAGAACTAGCGGAGGAGGAAAAGTCAGCTCGTTGAATAACACCCAGTCTCAACAGCAACATGGTGACGAACGTTTGCATCGATGTAGTCAGCGAAGGCCTGGTTTCCTACGCGGGGAGTACCATGGAGCACGGCCTTGAAGGTCGTAGAGCTGGGGAGGTGGAGCTTGAGGTAAACCAAGTCAATGGTGCTGATCGCCGAGCCCAAGCTGTGCCCAGTGACGGTGACGGATGAGATGCTGTGGTCGGAGAAGATTTTCTGGACGGCTGCAAGCACTTGCGTAGCGCTGGCCGCTTGAGCATCACGGAAGCCATCTGATGGGAGGATAAGACGAACGAACGAGCTCAGAAGCAAACGAAGGCATACCATGGACATAGATGCTAGTAGAGACTCCAGGGAAGAGTGTCTTGTCGAAGTTCCCAGAGAACACTTCTGCGTCTGTAAGGAGGGACAGGAACTACGGCCCACAAGCGAAATTGGTACCATGGAAATCACGGAGTGAGCATCAACGGACCTTTGTTGGATCGGTACCTTCATGTCCGACTACAGCAGTTTTCTGTGTAGCCCAGTAGCCAACGAACCACTTGGGAACAGAGTTTCCGTCGCCACCGTACGCGTATCTGAGGACGGGCTATCAGCTCAGAAGTCTTCAAAAAGTGTACTGATCCTTGCTTACACAGTAAACCCGGAAATAGCAGAGCATGCACCTGAGACAGGCGACCAATACCGATAAATGAGCAAGAGTGACAGAACCTAGGAAGAGAAAACCAAGACTCACCTCCACAAGTCCAAGTACTGTCAACGCTGCAGTACGCGGCACGAGCAAACTGGCCATAGATCGTGAAAGAGGACTGTGTAGAAGACGAGATGGCCTCTGTGGTGGTCAGGCGTCTGTCGATTGGCGACGGAACGGCCGAAACCAAGCCAGAACCAAGGGCAAGGAGAGTAGCGATTGACCAACGCATATCAACGAGACAAGATAGAAAGAACGAAGGAGGTTTCAAGGTGAAGCGCCTGAGGGGCCATGGTAGCCAGATAGTCCCAGAATTTATAGTTTTCGAACAATGATACCGCGCACAACGAGAAATTCACTTCGTGGCTGTTATTCGAGCGAAATGGTCAGGGGATTAGGCACACGGTGAGCCGGACAGAGTCATGAAGATGAAAGGCAAGCCCTGAGATATATCAACGTTCCACGCGAGCCGGACGTCATACGACCGTCCGAGTCTTAATCAAGCTCATGTCGCTTAACGGCGATCACCCCGCATTTTGCCCCGCAGCCAATAAAGCATCAGCCCCACGAAAGCTCGTTCGAAGTCGAATCGATTTTCAAGTACTTCCGTGAAGTTTAAATGGTGGGATCCAGGGGCGGCTTCGGTGATACTTCTATGCCGTGTTGCGATGGCCAAGCCCTGTTCTCGTTAAACCACGCTTATCAGCGGGGATTTCTTCAGCCGACCAGTCATTGACAGATCGCAATGATATATTAGGATGGTGTGATGACCAGCACGGCCTAAATGTTGAGTTGGGGAATAATGTAAAGAGATAATTAGGTCGATTCAGTTGGTATCGAATGGACCACATGGATGTTATCACATGGAAGAAAAACCTGTAGAGGGCGCCGGGGGCCTTCTGAGAAGAAGCCGACAGGAGAGTTCTGACGTGCGAATGACTGGCTTTTCAGTATCAGTTGGTCACAAAGGGCACAATTGGGAGGATGTGTTCTGCGCGGCTTTGGCGTCACTAAACAGACGTCATTAGAACACCACAAACACTGGTGCTGCTCTCCACCGACGTCGAGCTCGACGTTCGACGCTGTAGACCAGTATGGAACGCGCATCGTCGCCTCCAAGGCGAGCGCATACGGCTGATCCTCGACTCTCTCCCCCTACTTCTCCCCCACGGTCCCATACCCACTCATCGAAGCCTTCCCTAAGCCGGCCTGCCGGTTTCGCCATTAGTCCGAAAACCCCCCGGCGTATTCTCATACCAACTACGCGTTCATGGCCTCCGCCACATCTCAAAGTCTCGGGGAGGTCGAATAGCCGACACTCCAGACGGCACACGTCACTTGACCTCACGTCTCCAAACTCAGCTCCCCCCGCCGTGCCTGAGCACGCATGGCTCAATCATTTGGCAAAACTAGACATTGAAATAGTCGAAACTGGTGTCGAACTAATTGGCTATCAGACCTTTCTCGTTGAACAATGGTATCTGCGATGCACCCCTGAAGCTTATTGTGTCATTTCTAACTTGGAGTTCGTAACGTTGTCCAGGCTAGTTGACCGAAGCAAGATAGTACGAACGGTTACTATCTTCACTGGGAGCCCTAAAGACAGAGTGAGTCGCAGCAATAGCCCCTGAAGCTGTCTTCCCCTAACACGCCATTTACACAAAGATATCCGTCTCCGTTCTAGGACCAGCCCCGAATGTCTCCGAGGAGGCTGCCGAAGCCCTGTTTCAGAAAACTCTTCTCGAGTTCAGAAGAGATAGCGCTCGACCCAAAGAGGTACTTCTCGCATTAATTATCTGGTGCATCCTTAGGTCTGACCTTCGAGGGTTAGACTGAGCATGGTGTCATCATGACAACCTCACTGGGTAGCTTCCGTTCAGACCTGAATATTGTTCACGTGCCGACCGGGGAAGCCTTACCAGTCCTTGACGACCTATTCGTCAATATCAACCTTGGGAGACTTGGTGCCAGTGGGCGAATCGCTCTCAGTCTCGATGAACCAAGGCATGTTCCTAAATGTCAATATTGGAAGACGACTCTCTCTCTTACCTCTACCGTGCAGTCTAAGCTCCAAGGAGAAATTTCTTCAAATGTACGGGATCCCAGAAACTTCAGGGACCCTCGGCAATCGCGCTGCGTTCACCAGTACCATGCTCGAGCTTGTCCGAGCCGTGCAAAGTGCACTGTCGATATTCGGGCTATACAGCTTGGCTGCGGATGAGAGAGACGGCCTGGTCTGCAATAGCACAGTTGAAGGCATGCAGAAGTGGGTTGACATGATGGGACCTACCCTCCAGCTCGAGGTATGCCTGCCCCTCTAACTGCCGAAGCATCTCATAATGATTTGTGATTCAGCCAATGGAGCGCATCCTTGATCCTCCTGCGGTTGCTGCACTGCTAGGGACTGTGGCTGCGCTAAAAGTGAAACTATCGGCATTTGCAAGTCCTCAGGTAAGTGGCAAATTTCTTCTGGCGTCATTCCAAACTTACATACGCGATGGGACGTACAAAGTTACCAAAAGACCCCTTCCTAGACCCAGCAGCCTTCCTCCACGCTATCCCTACTTCTCGCCGTGAGCAACAGCTAGCTCTCACTGCCGATCGACCCCAAGATCACCGTTTTGTCACGCCGGAGATGCTGAAGCGAATCAACCAAGCCTACCTTAAGACGCGAACGGTGGAGCCTTACAAAGTACACCGAGTGCTCAAGAGCAAATTCGATGATCTCACGAATGCAGCCTCTTCCTCAATCAACATGGGCCTAAGGAGCGCAGCAACGTCCGACGCGGGAAGCATTCATCACAGCTCCCCACCTGCAACAATCAGCAGCATCAACGGCATTTCTCCCTCTGCGAGGTTGGAAGGGCTTGCAGATGCTGAGATTAGAGACATCAAAACTTTGTCTAGCATTGCAACTAATCATCTCCACAAGTCTGACATCGCTCCTTCACTGCGAGATATCTGGCTCGGACGACCAGGCTACCATCGGCAAGCGCGAGAGGCTGAGGCGTCTGCGCGAATGGCCGCGTCCTCGTCACTATCAGCGAAGTATCCGCTGGGTCTCGGCGGCTTTTGGGACGATATGGAGGATAACTCCTACGCTAGTGCTATTTGGCGAGGGACGGGAGCCAAAGTGCAACGGAAGGGTCAGGCGCTGGCTCATGGGCTGGCTGGACTCGCTGGGTGAGCGCGTTGTAAGTTTGATTATCACAATTTTATTGAACAGTTGTGCCCAGCATGGATGGCATTAGCCGGCGGCTTAGGCACGGAGGCGATGGACACCTTGAGTCCGACAGCAGCAAACATCCTTCTTTGCTACCAAGTGTCGTCATTACCAGGTACGATCTATTGACTGTCGGACGTTCAATATTCTAATCCTTGTCTGTTACAGTGACAAGTCTCCAGTGGGATCGGATGGGGAAGACCGCGATATTCCCCATCAACATGGTGAGTAGTTCGTAGATTATGCCACGTTCATAACTCACCTTGACCGGCCAACTCAGGATATCCCAGCGCCGCCTCTTCATATCGATCACCCGCGTCTTCTGTGACCAATTTATCCGACTATGACCGCGGCATCCGTCGATTTAACAACACAGCTGCCCCACTGGATGTGCTCTCGCTGCGCGCGATAGGAGTCACTCATTCCGATCCCACCACTTTCACCCTTGCGCGAGCACGCGAGAACCACGCCGCACTTCTCTTACCAGGCGCCGACAATGTCCGCGCGGCTAACACAAGTGTAGAATCTGTCGCGTCCCCTCTATCTGATGCGCTTGGTGCGGCAGCCGCTGGAGGTGCTCTGTCTGCTGCCTTCCAGTTCCCAGGCCCGCATGGCACTCCGGATGGCAAGATTCATCAGCGCTGGAAGAGGCAATTTGCAGGCGCCGAGTTCAAAGATGACATGGCTGTAGTCTCTGAGGCCATTGGTGAGGAGGGCGAATATGATTCTCCCGAGGACTGCCACGTCGAAGGAAAGAAGCTGTCGCGGTAGGTTACATGACTGTTTAGTCATTCGAATCTGCATTAACTCTGCCTTCGGCCGTTTTTGAACGTTACAGACGGCGAACGATCTCGAATCTCCAAGACTATGAAGGCCTTCCTATCCTTGACAAGGAGTATCTGGAGATTGACGTAGATATCGCCTATCAGTATCTCTCGCTCCGAGAGAAAGAGGCTGATATGAGGAACGCTGCAGCGATCCTTGAGGTGAGCTCTCATCCAACCATCATGTTGATACTGCTCCAACAGTTTGTGCGCACAGATCATGATCAAGTCCTTGAACGAGTCCAGACACCACCTCAGGCAATCTCTGCAACCCCTCCAGATTGCAGTTCCTGAACTGAGTCAACGCATCACAACACTATCCGGGAAGACGTCTCAAGGAAGAAAAGAGATGAACCTCATGAAACAAGGGGTGGCCACCGCTCAGTACCAAGTGAATGATCTGCTTGGCAATGCGAATCGTCTCGATAAGACCTTACAAGGATATCGAAAGCGTATGGATGATGTGGAGATTACGGTGAGGGATCTCTATGCTATTGAACCCTACCCTCCGCCTGCTGCGAAGGATGAGCTTGAGGATGGGGATGAAGAACTGGCAGATGGTGAGGCCGAAGGAGGGAAAGAGGGTGCATCGGACTCGGGTGGAGAAACAGACAAAGCTCAGTCAATGGATGGTAATGCTACTGCTCGCTCATGGTTTAGTTGGATGCCTTCCTTGTATGGTTGATACA
Source organism: Clavulina sp. PMI_390 (assembly GCA_015039315.1). Lineage (NCBI taxonomy): Eukaryota > Fungi > Basidiomycota > Agaricomycetes > Cantharellales > Hydnaceae > Clavulina > Clavulina sp. PMI_390. Next base: position 72,818 of record WIDE01000112.1, read on the forward strand.
TACAATTCATCTAAAACACTCTTGTGACACTGACAGTGTGACGTATGTGGGGACACACAGCCATTCTCGAGCCTTCATCGCCCTTTTGCTGCCATGTCTGCAGAAACCGACACTCCACCAGCCTCTTCTTCTCGGAATCTTGCTACTGATGCCATTGCTGCACGAGTGGCTGCAAGTACACGAAATATAAGTGCAGAAGTTCAAGAACGAGCGAATCAAGAGGAGAAGAGGGTACGCTCGATCTGAACCCTTTTGGCAATGCGGTTGCTGAAACTAAGCTTAGCAACTACGAAGGATTATATACTCCGGTATCGAGAGAAACAATGATGCTAAGCTCGCTCTGGAAGCTATCAAGGTGAGTCAGACGTCGAGCTGTCGGGCGGATCTGCTCATTCCGCAATCAACATGGTTTGACCGAGGTTCTCTTCATCACCATAGGTCCTTCAAAAACTGATCAAGAACATCCTTGATCATCCGGGAGAAGAGAAGTACACCCAGTTCAAGACAACGAATGCCACCATTCAACGAACACGTACGCGATCTTACATAGACGGACTTTCTAAACAGCCTTCCATTCAATCTGGACTCTTGTTTTTCAGTCATCAATTCCAAAAATACGCTTGAATACGCTATTGCAGTAAGCCGATCTCATTATTACCTGATTGCTATCACCTCAACCGTGCTATCCCTTTTCTCCTTAGGTCGGCTTCAGAGCTGATATCCAAAAGTGAGCATGACCACCACACTTTACAAGTCTCTGCCTTAGAAATAACGCATCGCTCAGCTTCCAGCCCTTCTATGTCCTCAAACCGACACCGAAGAATCTGCAGAGTCTTCAGAATGGATTGGAATGTCTCGATGAATTCATTGCTCGAGAAGAGGCCAAAGCGGCTAACGCCAAGACTCACAAAGAGACGCTGAAGGAAGTGCAAGAACGACAAAAGAACCTTGTAAGTACTGCAATCTTTCATAGCGCGCGACCCGCTTGTGGCTGATCGTGTCGGTCATCCCTAGGTCAAGCTCGCATACGATGACGATCGGCGAGAGAAACAGATGCGTGATGCAATGGAGAAGGAGCGAAGAGGCGCTATGATAGAAGCACGAGCTAGGGCAGCCGCCAATCCGCCCGCTGCTGCCGAGCCGCAGGTGCAAGCTCAGGCTGCTGATGATGAGGAAGGGGACGAACCCCCACCATATGGAATGCCTGGAGGAGGGACATTCACAACGATGCCGTTGACTGGGGGACGGACGCTGTCTGGTGCACCTCCTCCTATCCCTCCAGTCGCTCCTCAACCCTCCATGGACATGGACGAGGACGAGGAGGAAGACGAGGAGGAAGACGAGGAGGAAGACGAAGATGAAGATGAGGAGGAGGAAGATGAGGAGACAACCCATCCTCCGCGTTGACCCGTTGTTTGATCCATTGCTAGCCCCATTTTTATTTCACTAACTCACTGTATCACCCATGCTTGTATTTCTTGAACATGAAACTCCTTTATTGACGATCTTGTCACTCCACCAGTGTGCTGAATCATTGTATAGAACGTACTGCGGCGAGCGATGATATTGTAGACCAAGTTGTAGATGCACGGGCTGATGCTTGAGCATAAAGCATTAGAAAATTTGTACTCATGAGAGAACGATGACACCCAGAAACAAAGATATGATGGTGGTAGTAATAGTCGACGCGAAATTAGTAGCACGTGCAGGAAAAAGTAGCAGAAGCAATAGCAGAAACAGGGATCTGATACGATCCCAGGCTTGCGCTATTCAGCGACCTTCAGTCTTCTGCTTGGCTTTAAGCTGTTTGCAAATCGGCTTGTGAGCTTTCCAATGCCTTTGATAGACTGAAGTGAGTCGTGCCGCCTCATATGTCCCATCAAACTGAATCTTACGTACTCGGTTTGACACGCTTTGGAGCAATAACACTCAAACCTGCACGCAGAACACTTGAGTGGTGGCTGATTTGACTTAGTGCATCCATCATTCCCGCAGGAGAATAGAGGCGTTGGGCTGAGAGTGATGTAGAGTCTGACCCACGACTCCCAAGCTTCCGGGCGGCTTTGGGCACGGTCGTATGCTTTGAGCATTCCACGCCGAAGCTCCAGATCAAAAAGAGCATGATCTTCGGGCTTCTTCAGAATCTTTCTGAGGCCCAGAAGTATTGCATATGTATCCTCAACTAGAGACGTTCAGTGAGATGAGTGAACTGACGGCAATTTAGAGAACGGGTTGGGAACCCACAATAGTCCGCAGGTAATGCGCTTTTGTCCGTCCACAAACTAGTTGTGACTAGCTTACTAATGACCCCATCGTTGATAGCCCTTCGAGCTAGGGCTGCATCGGTCAAGTTATAGAGATCAAGAAAATCCCTCCAGAAAACCATTGTGATCCCAACCCAATAGGGATGCATAGGAAGATTCTCCCCGGGCCATCTTTCGCGGAATTCCCGAAGATCTGTATCCTTGCCTGGAAGAAGAGAGAACGATGTTTGGCATGGGAAGGGTGCATATAAACCACGACGACGGATAGATGAGATTATCTCCTCTTTGCAGGGGACATATAGAAAGCTTAGAACGGGGAAGAGATTGCGAATAGCAAATGGAGGAACTTTAGCATCCGTGGTGCCAACGGAAGCAAAGTAGAGATTGATGAGATCATCGGAGGTTGATTTGGAGCCAATGAAGCTCTGAATAGGGACGGTCTCTTTAGAAGCTGGGTCCCTAAGAGTCTGCACTAAATAGGTCAACGCTGTTGCGGGGGTAGAATTGGCAAGGGCAGGATTATGTTGAAAATCTACAGCTGCCCATAAAGACATAATAAGAGCGGCCACCCTTTTAGCGAGCGGTGAGGTCCTGACGTTTTGGAGCCCATGAACTGGTGAGCATGATGAAAGGACGTACGAATGCTGAAACAGTTGCTGAATGACATTCACCTGTCTTGGGGAGTCTCAGGGAGGTTTATGCTCCAGGTAGTGAATGAAACCATGCTGATGAGCAGCTCGACAGAACAATCTACGGTAACAGAGTCCGAAACAGTCGTATTCGATTGAAACTTTTTCAATGACTCGTTGGTCATTTGGACTGGTGAGATGGTGAGATCAGCAGGCTTGCAAAACTGACGGTGATTCTCCACAAAGTCCAAAAATTTCGAGATCCCATCGGATACATCAGAAATTGCTTTGGGAGGCGTTTTAGAGCTTTGAGTGCCCGAGTGAGGAAGCCAGATCTTTCTCGCAACATCCAGCACCGCCGTCGTCGTACGCAGTATGTCGGTCCATACGAGACTCTGGGACCATCGGTTGAGTTGCGCGTTCAATCAAATGGCACCAGAAGGCTTACTATGCTACTATTGACGCTCGAGTTTAGATATCGAGTAGCTGCTCCATCATCACAGAGTGCGTCAAGCAGTCTAACGATGAGCCCTTGCTTGAAAATTTCGTTCATCATGACAAGATCTTGCGCGTCACTACTATCAGCCAGGGCCAGTAGAAGCTCTGTAGAATCCCGTATATTTTGAAGATGGTCATGTGTTGGCTCGTGGAAAGGGCGGAGTAGTGTCCGAAGCTCGTCGTTAAGTGGTTGATAGTAAGTGACCCAAGCTGGGACAGAGTCCGAAGACTCTGGCGCTGTCATTTATGCTACGCAGTTTAGCGGAAATGTGAGTAACGAGTGGCGTGGCGCACGAGCGGTGACTCGGATACCACCAGTTGGAGAGTCACTTCTGGCTGTCACGCCGCACTTTTGACCTCGGTGGACCCTGACAAGTATTTGAAATTGGCCACTCCCCATTGAAGGTACAAATTTAGGGTGTGGCGATAGCCAGCAGTCCCATATCCATGGGTGCACTGCTACGATCCAAGGCCAACATGAATGGCATGACAGGGCTCCGTGGACGAGAATCCAAGGCAGAGCAAAAACAATTGGGTACCGTAATAGCTATGATCACTTTAACAAAGT
>WIDE01000112.1:76897-89825 GCA_015039315.1 Clavulina sp. PMI_390
GAATCCAAGGCAGAGCAAAAACAATTGGGTACCGTAATAGCTATGATCACTTTAACAAAGTGCTTGCTGAGCGAGCGAGCGTATGTTTGAGGGATGAAGGAACATCACCTAAATTACGTGAGAGGAGGTCAAAATCTAATTTAGCGAGCAAGTGAAGAATGGAGCATGAAATCACTTACTCCACTCTTTATACACCATAGTCATATCATCTAGGAAATCGAGCAAGGACTCGATTACAGAACAGTAATTGGTGACGAGAATAGTATTTTGTCTGACTTCTGCTTTCAGCAGTTCACGAGCAATAGCCCGAACAGCATTTCTGATATGAAGCTACAGTAAAAGGTCGACATCATGTCTGCACATATAAAGAGAAAATGGGGAGCATTACCAGAGCAAATATGGTTGTTTGCACTCGGCGCAGGTGTCTGGAACCCCTCGTCATCTCGCAAATACGCAACAGGTGATGCAAACATCCTAGCATCTTGCGCGTCGCATCACTGTCATCGCTTGCTCGTAGACTCCATAGGATCAGCCCAGCCCCATGGAGGGTGAAATGAGCAAGAAGAATGTGGGGGTTGAAGGAGCTGACTTCCTCGGAAGGTCGCAGACCACGGGGATCAGAGAGGGGCGGGATAGACTTTTGTTGGGAGGAGAGATGATCACTCAGAGCCACATATTCATCTTTTATCCCATGATATCCATAATCTGAGTAGCCGAGGGACTTGATAAGGGCAGTGTTTGGTGGGGCAAGAAAGATCTGTTCTTACCACGAAAGGAAATAGCCAACTTATTCACCTGCTCGAACGTCCTCACGGCTGAAGCCTTGAGATATATGTCTGAGGACCGGAACTCCGACAACTCATTTATCAGCATCGCCGCATTCTGTGTGGAATAATCAAAGGGTGTCTGGCATTTGTGTATCTTAGGTACAAGAAAGACGAACCTTCTCGGATCGATCATGAAGAGAATCAACCTGCTCTAAGGGTCGCTTCAATTGTTCATCGTGGTTGAAGGTCGTAGGAAGCGTAGTCAGTGCAGCTACCCCCTGGTCGACGAGATAGATTGAGTGTGCCAGCCGAAGCCGATCAACTGCTTCGGCCAAATCTTTTGGTGGGGGTAGTAAGAATCGGCTAGACTTTTCTTCATTTTCCTTCTCTATGCCGAACCCGCGAATGAGGCCACAAGCAGATGCGAAGCGAGCAGCCGCGCTAATCACGGCAAAAGCCTCCTCAAGTCTTCTCGCTCTCCCTAAAAAACAGCCCAGAATAACACTAGCCCACAAGAAGTGAGGGATGCGATCAGCAAGCATGAGAGCCTGGTCAAGGAAATGGCGAGTGCGTTTGATGAAAAAAGGGTGCAATGAAGCCAAGGTATCGCCAGTTCCTACACACGCGCCGAGGTAGCACGCGTTCAACAGACACGGGTGAATGGACTCGGGGTGGGAGGGAGGATGGGAGAGACGACATAAAAAGTCGGGGATGTCTGTAAAGAAGAAGTAGTGTGAGCGGTACGGCAGGAAGAGACCTATCCTGGGACAAGTAGGTCAGCTTTTCCAGACAAACCGGAACGAGGAATGGATGCCAATTACAGGTGGTGTGATAAGGAACTCGGTAACTCCTCGAAACCTGACCACTCATATGAGCTCAGCTCGTGCTCGATAGCCGCTCTTTGGATAATAGGTGTGTATCCTTCTACCGAACCGTGCCTTAGGACCCGGCCGCTTTGTTTGGGCGGCCCTGACCCGTTTCGGTCATGTCTGGACGGTGGATAGATAGGAAGCCAAGTTGTATCGACCAGGGTATGCACATTTGTGGTTCCCATGCGTTGAATTCTCTGCAGGAGGCGGGCCGAGGCCAAAGATAGACCGTGCGTTGAAGCGAGAGCACTTTTGAGAAGTCTAAGTTCCGATCCCAGAGCTAGTACCTCCATAGCTTCCGTGGTTGGTGGTGCGTAAGCGCATTCCTTCTGACTGCGGTGGCACCGAGAGCAGACTGGTCTTGCGCCATTGCACCTCTATAAAATGTTGAGTACGGCGGAAGTACCCGAGTGGCGCGAGGAAAATGCAAGGTGAAGATCAAGTACAGGCATTTCTCAATACAATCCACTAAAATGATTCCGAGGAACCATCATTGAACAGGATGCACGCACGATTTTGTGCTGACGGCATTGCAAGCACGCCTCTCCTCTACTGAGCGTCATCTTGTAAATCCCTTCTTTCTAGAAGAAATACCGAGGGTTAGCGCTCGAAAGCCATTTACGTAGTTTAAGCTCATCATCGAGCGCCATGACAGTGGTGACTGGCCTTGTCACGCCGCGGCGATCGCCCCACTGGTTGCAAAAAGCAGAGCCACAGAATGATAATTAGCAGCAGAGAATCGAGATGTAATGAATAGTCGATTATAATGAAAATCAGTGGGGCTAATGTTGTAGTGTACATCCACAGAAGACCAGCAGGATTAGGAAGGACGTTACCAGCCCCCCCAACCATGTCTCTACAAGCCTACAAGGGATGTTAGTTTTTTTGTACTTTGAGAGTCTGATAGAGATTTAACGCTGTAACGAATCTAGTAGAGCGCATTAGGCTACTAGGACGTTTGCCGTAGTGGTGAGCGTGTGCTTGAGTGATGAGGGAACATCGTCTAAATTGAACGGACAGATCAGAAAGAATGCCAGGTACTGGGTAGGCAATGTCGGAGCAATGATGGGTTAGTATGAATAAACCTACCCCATTCTTTGTATACCAAGGTCATATCGTCCAGGAAATCCAGCAGGGATTCGATGACGGAACAGTAATTGGTTGCCAGCGCGGTATTCCGCCTGACCTCTGCTAAGAGCAACTCGCGAGCAATAGCCCGGACAGCATTTCTGATGTGAAGCTATACTCGGGGCTTAGGTTAAAACTCATCAGAAAATCATGGGAGGAGGAAGGTATTTACCAGAGAAAACATTGTATGTTGCACTAGGTGAAGGTGTTGTCGTCCTCGAGTCATTTCGCAGATACGCACGAGCTGGTGCAAACATCCCAGCATCTTGCGCCGCGCATCGCCATCGTCATGGGCCCGCAGACTCCACAATATGAGCCCGGCCCCATAGAGAGTAAAATGGGCCAGAAGAATGTGGGGGTTGAAGGAGCTGACTTTTTCGGACGGCCGCAACCCACGAGGGTCAGAAAGAGGGGGTATAGACTCATGCTGGGAGGAAATCTCGTAGCCCAGAGCTATATATTCGTTCTCTATCGCATGATATCCGTCATCTGAGGCGAATCAGGAGATTTGGTTACGATACACTTTGATGTAAAGGAGGAAGAGTGCGTACCACGGAAGGAAGCAGCGAGTTTCTTCACTCGCTCGAATGTCCTGGCAATAGAGACTTTTAGGTGTATATCGGAGCCCCAGAACCTCGCTAGCTCATCGGTCACAGGCGATGGCTTCTGTGGAGGCATAGCAAAATCGTCCAGAAGTGATAAGATTGAATATGAAAAGGACGAACCTCATTAGATTGAATATGAAGAAAACCGGCTTGTTCTGAGGGAAGTCTCAACTGATTTTCATAGCTAAACGTTGTAGGATATCCAGTGAGCGCGGCCAACATCTGATCGAGGAGGTAGATAGAGTGTGCCAGACGAAGTCGTTCAATTGCTTCGGCTGGGTCTTTTGGTGGGGGTAGCAAGTATTCCCTAGTCCGTCGCTCTGAATCCGTTTCCGCCCCTATACCGCGGATGAGGCCACAAGCAGAGGCGAAGCGAGCAGCCGCACTAACAACAACAAAGGCCTCTTCGAGTCTTCGTCCTCTCCCCAAATGGGAGCCAAGAACAACGCTGGCCCATAAGAATTGGGTGATCCGGTCGGCAAACATTAGAGCCTGGTCAAGGAAATGACGAGTGCGTTCAATAAAGAGGGGCTGCAGCGCGGCCAAGACCCCACCAGTTCCAGCGCAGGCGCCAAGGTAGCAAGCGTTCAACAAACACGGATGAATGGCCTCGGGATGGGAGGGAGGATAAGAGAGGCAGCGGAGAAACTGGGGAATGTCGGTGAAGAAAAAAAATTGGGAGCGGTAAGGCAGAAAGAGATTGATCCTATGTGAAACAGATTACGTCTGGAGAGTGATTCGGCGCGTGAAAGCTTGATATATCACGTACAGGTAGGATGACAATGAGGTCGGTAAATCTTTGAAGCCCGACCATTCATGCGAGTTTAGCTCGTGCTGCACATCTGCTTTTTGGACGACTGGAGCGTATCCTTTGATGAGACCACCTCCTAGGATCTGACCACTTCTCGGGGGGGCTACCAGTCCATCCCGGTCACTCCTAGGTTGCGGATATATAGGCAGCCAGGTCGTATCGATTGAAGTGTGCGCATTCATGGTGCCAATGCGTCGTATTCGCTGCAGCAAACGGGTTGACGCCAAAGACAAGTCGTGCATTGAAGCCAATGCGATTTTAAGAACCCTCAGCTCTAGTTCTAGAGCATGAGCTTCCATAGCTTCCGTAACCGGCGTTCGTCTCATCACAGTCGTCGCATAAGCACAGTCTTTTCGAGTACGTTGACAGCGTGAACAGACGGGTTTCACCCCATTGCACTTCTAGATGTTATAGAAGTTATCGGAGTTGATAAATAATACGCATTTGGCGAGAGAACGGGTGACTATCGTCAATGAATAGCAAGGCGTGGACAAGGGGCAACAGGAACCTCAGCGTCGATGGTTCCAAGCAGCCCCTTCAGCAGTGGAACATACGCACTACGCACCACTTTATGTCGACGACATTGCAAGCACGCGTCTCCTCTGGAGAGCAGCATCTTGTATCTTTTCTTTCCTCGGGCGTTGGTAGTCAGCAGTCGGCTGCATCATAAACATAAATGGACGCTTGGGGTGACCAGCTTTGTCACGCAGCCACGCTCTCTCGATCATGGGAAAACTGTTACAGGTTCCCTCCCGATGCACGTATTGCTGGCCCATGAGACCTGAAATTCTGATGCATTCGAGTATATTTTCATGTGATCAATGTCCTGTGCGCCAGGTACAGAACCAGGAAAGATATGCACTCCTATGGACTTGGTTGCCAACCTCTTCCCTTCTCTGCCTGCAATGCCCACAACCGTTTTTCCTGCTCGAGGTTTCCCAGCATAACTGCGCAGCATTTTTGATACATAGAAACCGACATCTCGGTGATCTGGACCCTTTTTAAATAGGGGTTTTTATTGTCCTGGCGGTGGCTACATCTCTCAGCATCAGAACCTTTGCAGTTTCCCATGGATCTGGAAGAACTCATGAGAAATTAGGCGTGATTTCTGGCGTTTGATATGAGTCAAGGCGACGCAGATCATCGCTGGCGCTCAGACCAAGCGCCCAGTCAATAAGATTCAGTAAGAAAATGTCGTAACTACATGAGGAAATCTGCCAATCAGGCCCCTTTTGGCGTGCCGTTGGCTAGATCCCTTCTCCACTATTGAGCCATCCCGAACCGAATTTCCTAATACACTACAGCCCATGGCAGATGAGCCTTGGATGACAGAGCCGCCAACTTGAAAATCACTCCATGGATCTGTCAAGAGAGACCGATTTGGGGGCGGCTGCAGATTACTGGGCTGCAAGAAGTTGTTTGTGGTACATACCCCAACGTGTACAATATGGTCAGCCAGAACACTCAGCGTATCATGTGTTGCGATTGGTGTGAGACTTTCATAGCAATCAACGCCAATAACGAGAGGTCAATCACGAGCAGCCCAAATCTTGATGTAGTAGTGAGTGGAGTAGTCACAAACCTGTACATACTGCTTGGACGCACTATGCTACAATTCGCTTTCTTCAAAGCCAAACGGAAAACAATTGTATGTCAAGCTGACATATACTCTCGATATAAGTACATATATGGGTCACACAGTGCGCTACATTGGATAGGTCCATCATTTAGTAGTGCACGCAATAAACTTGCAAACCAAATTCTAGCCAGCTGCGTTCGCTTGATGCTATCACTCGAGGTTCGAGAGTGACTGCGCCGTGGTTGTAAGCGTGTCTTTTAGCGAGACGGGGACATCCACTATGCAGATACAGCCAAGATCGGAGGATAATACACCGCCAAACGATCCCGAATCAGTCGCGCTATGGCTTGGCATCAGGTAAGACACTCACCGTATGCTGGGAATGATAGAGTCATATCGTCAAGAAAGTCAAGGAGATATTCGATGGCGGCGCAATGATTTGTGGACAATGGTATGTTCCCCCTGACTTCCGCAAGCTGTAATTCGTGAGCGAGGACCCGAACGGCATTGCGTACATGGAGCTAGGTTCATGGATTAGAGTAATCCAGACTAGCCTGACCTGAGCATGCCTTCTGCTCACCATGGACAGTAGACCACCTTGGACCCTCGATCGCGGCCCTGGCCCCCGCATCATCTCGCAGATGCGTACTAGCGCTTGCTGACACCCCAGCATCTTACGCCTCGCTTCACGATCTTCGCCGGCTCGGAGACTCCATAAGACCAACCCACTTCCATATAACGTGGTATGAGCCAGAAGAAGGTGGGGATTGATGGCACTGACGGCTTCTGATGGCTGTAGGCCACGAGGATCGGATAGGGGAGGAATGGCAGCATGCTGGGCCGTAATTTGGGCGTCTAATACATAGTATTCTTCTTTCATGTTGTGGTATCCATGTTCTATGGAATGTGGATGAGTTTCTGGCTATATGCATAATAGAATAAACACAGAGATGATGATGCGTACTGCCGTAGGAGAGAGCAAACTTGTGGACTCGAGCAAACATCCTCGAAATCAAAACTTTCAAGTGCATGTCTGAACCCCATATCTCGGCCAGCTGGGTCTGTAGCGATATTTCAGCAGGAGATTCCATAGGTTTACACACTAGCGTGCCCCGAGTAGAACTAACCTTATACTCTTCGTCCCTTGGAGGATAGGTTGGTCTGCTTGGAGAACCCCACCGTTCGTCGAAGTGGAAAGTCGGAGGAAGACCAGAGAATGTCGCTATGGACTGGTCGGTTATATAGATGGAATGGGCTAGCCGAATCCGGTCGATGGCTCCGGCAGTATTCCTGGGTGGAGGTAAAAGATATTCGCTCGATTGTTTGTTGGATTCCGTTTCCGCACCAATACCGCGAACAAGATCACATGCCAAAGCAAAGCGAGAAGCAGAGCTGATTACCACCCATGCCTCTTCCAATCGTCGTAGTCTCCCCAGGTTTGCTGCCAAGAGAATATTGGCCCATAAGAAATGGGGAATGCGATCAACAAACATGAGAGATCGCTCGAGGAAATGCCGAGTGCGTTTGAGGAAGAAAGGCTGTAGTGAGGATAAGAAGCCTCGGCTGACTGCACATGCGCTCAGGTAGCAAGCATTCAGCAGGCAAGGATGAATGGCCTCGGGGTGCGATGAAGGATAGGAGAGGCACCGAAGAAAATAAGAGACATCCGTGAAGAAAAAGTGCTGTGATCGAAATGGGAGGAACAGGCTAATTCTACACAAAATTGTCAAGCATGGTTGCTGGTGTGGGGCAAAGGGGATGTCACATACAGGTGGTGAGATAATGAATTTGGTAATTCATCGAAGCCAGACCATTTGTATGAGTTTATCTCAACTTCAATCAAGTCTTTCGGGACCACTGGAGTGTATCCTAAGCCATCACCCAGAATTTGACCATGTGGCCTGGATGTTGCCGATTTAGGGGTCTTCGGGTCAGACGAAGGCCGTGTTGGTAGCCAAGGTATCTTGACGGGCGATTGCTCAGTAGATTTGCCTAGACGGCCGACTCGTTCGAGCAGTCGGGCAGATGCTAATGAAAGGTCGTGGGCCGAGGCCAGGGTAGCTCTGTGAACTTTCAGTTCAAGTTCGAGGGCCAGAGCTTCCAGTATCTCGGTCGGGCGGGACCTCATTATCCTGGTTGCATACACACACTCCTTTCTAAGACGGTGACACCGTGAACAAGTGGGTTTGAGGCCATCACACCTCTAGTGTGGAGGAAAATCAGTATGGAGATCTGGGAGATGGATACGAAATCATAATCTTGCGGCGCAACCCACCACTTTTCGTCTGCGACACGTGAAGCATGCATCCCCTTTGGGAAGCATAAGTTTGCTCGTCTCATCGTTTGGGGCACTCTGACTCATGAGGTTCAGCGAAATTCGCGACCGTGATGATGAGTCAGTTGGCTTGGCATCAGTACCCACAATAGACCTGTTGCCGAATAAGGCAGCTCCTTCTCATTTACCTGGCCAAAGCCTAATGAGGGGTATTGGTAGACTGCGGTACCAAAATTTGAATCAATGACATCATTCCAGCTACCTGGTCAGGAGGACGCCCGAGTAAGGCCCAACTTGCGCCACGCAACACTGACATCGGCATTAGGTCACTATCTCAATGAAGTTGTGCAATTGTGACAAAATTACTTGGTATTTACATGGACTAGTATTAATATGCTACATGTTCCTGCAATGAGGAGAAACTATTCACGACTGCCAACCAGTAACAAAACCCTCAGAACGCCATGTACATGTACGTCACGAACCGCGTCCATAACTTTTTCTTCTTCAGGCTCGCTTTACCCAGCTGCCTTGCAAGGCGCAAGTAAGACGGGATAGTGAGGTCCCTGAGTCCGAAGGGCGCGAGGTCTTCCGCTGACGCATCTCTTATCGAGTGGGTTGGCGAGGCTGATAGGATTGTCGAGTTGTTGAAAAGTTGAGAGGGAATCAGGTGGGACGGAACAGGATAGTTGGACGTAGAGTTCAAGACTTCGATATCGTAGGTCATATATTCGAGATTCCATCGCGGCTTTTGGGATGCCTTCAAGTCTAGTTTGTCGATAACGAACTGAGGGGAAAAGGAACATGGTTAGCGAATGTCACAGCGAGATCATTAAAGAGATAACCAACTTGAGAGTAGCCGAGTGGTGTAAGTGCAGAGTTGGTCCTACTCGGAGAGTTAGGATCAGTGTGTGCCTTCTTGATCCGGCATTGTTTCTTAGATGAATTCTTCTTGAGACGACAATCTTTGGCTACCGAACTGGTGTCGAGACTCCTGGTTCAGTACTAGTGACCAACGATTCACTCTATAACCGTGATAGCACTCACACTTGTGGCACAACATCATCCTCCTCATCCTCCAGCTCCGCAAAGCTCGCGAGCTTACTGATTCGCGACGCCTTACACGAAATCGACTGCCCATCATTCGCAAGCCCAGTCACGTTGTACGTGAATACACGTATCGCTGGATAATACACGGTCACCACACTGGGGCCAACATTGATGATGGACGAGAAGGCGTCAAGGTCGAGCTTGCTCTGCTTCGGTAGAGAGTTAAACGCTGCTGAAAGCGATTTCGGGGACACGTCCTTCTTCAAAATCCCCACGTCCTCTCGAGGTGAGCCGGAGGTAGGGGAGAATGAATGCGGTAGATATGCGTGTAAGAGCGTCTGGAGGGACGACGTTGCGATGGATAGCAATGACGTTGAGTTCGAAGGAGCCGCTTCGGGCTGTAGCACGTTCTTGTCGATCCAGTAGAAGTGGTCGACGTTCATGTGCTAAGAATGGTGGTATAGTTAGATGCTGGCATATGGTAGAAGTAACGGCACTCACTCCAAATAGTTGCCCAACTATCGTGTCTTGATAGCGGAGAACCAGCTAAACATCTGCTGATCAGCTATGAGGCGTATTTGGGAGGATTTGTCTCACCTCTGCGTATCGATTGCGACAATCGGGGAAGTACAGGGAGGGTCCAACATGCCCTACAAGATAGAAGGAGAGTCTCTATGATTGGAAGCTAGTACATGAATGAGAGGATATGGGCATACCCGACAACCACACTTGCATGCCCCGTCCGCGAAAAACTTCTAGTTGAACCTATTTGCGAGACGAACTATGAGCTTTGGTAGGGGATGACGAGGAGATTATGGTGAAGCCACCTACCCCCAACCAGTCTAGTTCGAGTCTACCAGGCTGGCCTTTCTTACACCCTTCGACCGCTATGGTGGACAAATGTGCGGATTCATTGCATACTTCGCCGAAGACGTGGGTATAAAAACGCACCAGAGTTCTTCTCATACCAGTAGAGCGTATTGAGCGACAGAGCCCCCAGCTTATTAGGGATGAGCTCGACACTGTAGTAGGCTCCTCGCTGGAAGATCTGATAGCTCTCAAATGGAATGAACTTGGTCCATATTCTATAAAGGTGAATTGCGATCAGGGATCGAAATAATAGCAATGGAGTGTACTTCTACAAACCCCACAAATTTGTTCGTTATTGTGCTGGGTCCTAGCCTGGTAGTAAGCACAGAGAAGCGCCAATGGATGAGTGGTCAGGTGCGTACCAGCATACATAATATTCTAAACGATACTAGAGGTGAGGACAAGACTACAAGGAATTCAGAATAGATATGGCACTTACATGAGCTGAAATAATTCGTACGAGATAGCAACAAGTTCTCATGAGCCAACCTGCTCAGAACAAGTAGCACAGTCACTCACGCCAGATATCATTGTTACCTGACAACGAGGGAGGTTAGATATCGCATGAGTGAGGGGAGGAGAGATATAATTACCAATACTTGGTACTACGGGTATCCCTTTGCTGGTAAAGATGCTCGCCATACGGTTGGCAACCATGGTGTTGAGTTCGTAAATCTCTGCGGGCGTTCGTGGGTGTTTGGGGTCATTATCATGTCGGGCATTGTCTCCCGTCCCTTATAGGATTAAGCAAGAGAGAAGTCGTCGATATCATCCACAAGCGTCCGTAGTGCTGTGATGGCAAACTTACAGATCACGAAGTCAACCTCATTCGCCCACTCCTTCTCTATCCAATCCATCGTGTGGTTGTACAGCCGTAATGGCGAATCACAATCGCTATCATGACCTCAAATGAATCAGAAAGGCGAGTTCACGCTGCCTCATGGCTGGTTACTCACGAGTGATGTGTTCCCCAAGGGTCTGCTCGATCGCCCTTTCTAGGCTTCGGATCTTGTGAGTGGCACGCACTAGATATTGCGGCCCCCGCTTGATAAAGCAGGTCGGGGTGCTTTCCACAGCCACGATCCAGGCGATTGTTCATGAATGGGGGCAGAGCCAAAAATATGGTGCGAGCTAAGATCAGAGGAAGAATGAGGCAAATACGTGATATTTCGAGCTCACGATATCTGTGATATGCAAAAATCGACCGGTCAAGGCTCTTTTCAGCGGTGCGCCACTAGAATGCGCAGATGAGCTCGGAGAAAAGATGTCGTCATTTGTTATGAATTCGTGTTGGTCGTTGGAGGTTTGTAGATGCGTAAGGGGGGAGGCATAAACACCGAAGGGCCTTATAGATCTATTTTGTTCGGAAGAGTGAAGGTAGAACCCAGTGAGGGCTATCCAGCTTAGCTGGAGAAGAACGTTGCGCAATAAGGGCATGATGCCAGCCGTTGGCAAGTCGAGGGGTATAGCAGCCCAGGGGTGGTCGTTCGCGGGGTACGTCGATGCGCTCTAGGATCTTAAGGGATCTAAAAAACCGGCCGGGTAAGGTTAGGGGGCGAAGAGACCAGCACGCCTTCTTTGAGCAGCAAGCTCGACGCCGATGTCCACACTCATCAACAGCCTTAGCCTGTTGCGTTCGGTCTTAGCCAGTATATCGTTGACAGGTGCCAATCTCAATTTGCCATCATGGTAGTACTTCCTCACGGCTTAGAGGTTTCATCGAGATATATGACGACCGGTGTATAAGTTGTTAACATGGGTCCGCTTTCGTGCTTCTCAGCCCTGTGCGGGCACCTCCCAACGATCTCCGTCACCTGAACCTGAACTTGACGGCCACGATGGCTCCAAAGACTCCTGTGGTATGTGATGAGTTCATACCTCGGAATTGCCGGAGGTATGGCCGTGAGACATGTTGCAGGAGATTGTGAGTGCTAAAATTACTACCAATGAAGGTTCCAGTCATCTTCTCCCTGTCACCAAACAAGGAGAGCAATCCGTAAGGTGCTTCGACTCCGGGCTTTTCTTTTCAGCTAGACCGCTAAAGTCCTTGACGGCAACTTAGGTTATCAAGAAAATCTAGATAACGCGTCTCGATCGATCCCATTTAGAGTTCCCGATCCTGGTCGCGTGAGGGGGAAGAAGCCCATCCAGCGCTCAGGACTTTCCGATGGCTTAGGTAGAAAACAGTTTTCTCCTCCTATTCTAAGCGATCTCCTTTACACCCTATTTCGTCATAGCTGTTCCGGGCTCAGGAACACTCACCACGCCTCATCCAGCAAACCCTGCATCAGTGATTGCACGGGGTTGTGGAGTCGTCACTAAAGCGCATCCCTTGTTACTGCTACTCCCCCTGACCCACAAGGGGGGCAGGAGATCAAGTGGAGCTTGCAATGCGTTCTGCGTTCTGCGTCTGCTCGTGATCGGTGTCACTGCCGCATACGTGCTGATTTTGCGGGGGAGTGATAGGATCACCTTTTTTTGGAGATATTTCCGTAGCTGGTGGTACTGCAAGACCCCGGCCGAGGTCACCTGTTGTGCACCACACTCGACACCTGCTAGCTGGTATTAGAAGCCCTCTCTGTCCCAAGATCGGGCGGGCGGAGACGCCCGCTGAACACGGGCCGAACTTTCGCCTTGAATGGACTGCTCCATCCCTGATGCTCGAGTCTGAATAGGAGCCACCAGCAAGTAGGATACATTGAATTTGCGAAGCTGGGGAGGGCCAGAAAAGATGTGGGGAAGGTGATTCTCTGAACAGTGTGGCCCGCAAAGCCGTCAAAAAGAACTCGTATGGGAGGTGTGCTCTTTTCATTATTGGCAGCTCCCCCCTTCGCTTCCATTAAAGAACGCAATAATAATTACAAGGCTCTCGATTACCTTCCCCAAGTTTTTCGTTTCCACGTCAGTGTCAGTCAGCAACTGAACCCGAACCTGATCTCCCAGCGGCTTTCCAGATAGTGCTCGCTCAAGCGTA
>WIDE01000112.1:92585-105011 GCA_015039315.1 Clavulina sp. PMI_390
GTAATGAGATTGTGAATAAAGGAGACGCGCGGAAGACTCGGAGGAGCAGCACCAAGCGTAATTATTAGCTGCGGCCTGCTGACTGCAGCTTGCGCCAAGTGCCGACGCACGTTGATTGCTGCAGCGATAACGCAGTCCACCCATCAAACTATCTATCGGCGGCCGTGATGCGCCCCCCTGCGCGTGCATCCCCGCGCTGCTCAGCATGGGCGATCCTTCCAGAAAAAAGGAGTGTGTGAATGTGGAGAAATGAATGGTCGCAAGGCACGGTTGCCCTCGTGGAGCATAATTGGACTTATCAAGCGTGATCAATGAATGCAGATAAGTACACCCCGGGGTACAGGAAGCGGTGCTGTCAAAGGGAAAAAGAGAATAATCAGAAAGCTTGGACGACATATGTATTATTAGAGATAAGGAAGCACGCGGAAATGACAATGGGACAGGAGCCTCCAATTCAAGTCATTGATGTCTTTTTTGAATTTGGGTGTGGTTTCTCACGATCGGAAATGCGGGTGGGTGGCCGTGTGGTTGGTGGCGACGGAGATCCCGCCGCGCACGAGCGGGGAGGCTGCAACGGGAAAGGGAGCGCGCGTTTGTGGGATGGGAGGAAACCGAAAGCCTCTTTGGATTTAGAATACCCCAACGTGTTTTGATGTCGCTCCATGGGACGATTGATTTTTTTGGGACCATCAGTGAAAAATAAAATATGAGACGATGAATTGTGCGTATTGGACCAGAAATATACATCAAGGGCGGCGATGAGAGAAAATGGTACGAGAGAAGGAAGAAACAACATCAAACTCAGGAAAAGAAAAGGAAGAAGCGCCAAGGCCCAAGCCCCAACGTCTTGCCTTGGCCTCGTCGAAATGTTACGGGCTAAACTAAAAATCGGTGATCAAATGTGGATTCCGCTGGGGTCATTGAGGGCCACGTATGCCCGCTTCAATAGCGGCGCCCGCCCCCCGGAGCTCGAAATATAATAAAATGCTTCCCTCCGACCAAGTGGAGGGGGGAGATTAGGGATTAGGGAGAGTGACTGATGGGCCGGACGTTAGTCACGGTCGGACTACGGGAAACAGTCAGCACAACTGGGCTGGATGTCTTGGACGGGATGAACGATGATGCAATGACGGGTTGATTCACGCCTTCCGTTCCGTGTCGCAGCCGTGATACCCAATTTGTAAACAACCCCGAAACCTGTCGTCATCACGCAGAACACGAAACCGGGCCAGAAAAGCTAATACGAGGCAACGGGTGGGCCAACGCAGTTTTACGCAGCCCGGAACGGAGGGAGACGCGTGTGGCTGAACCACTTGAGTGGTCCGACGGCAAGAAACTGAATGGCAACTGAATTGATGGATGAGTCAAGATTTGCCCTAACACATCCAAACAGGGCTCGCACGTTTGAGCCCTTCCTCCACTCCTTATAAAGACAAAGCAGTACATCCGCCACACCACCGCTATCTCTCTGCCTCCCTCCTGCCAGCCCTTGCCTAAGTGTGCACTGCCCTTTGTTTCTGCAAGCGCCAGTAACTCTATCAAAGCGCATCCACCTATAAGAGCCCGCTTGAACCTCCACCAACCCTTGTGAAAACATTCCTCCCCAACAAGCCAGCTCCTTGAGAAATTCCCCCCTCATCTACCAACCCAACCTAGTCTCAGAAATGTCGTCCAGAACCATTGAGCGCTACTACAGTGAATCGAGCTACGAGTTTAAGGCACAGGAGATTATTAGGTATGTGTTCATCGCTGGTGCAATTGCCCCTCCATGCGCGCCTCCAACAAACAGACGCTGACCCCCACCTTCCCTTCATTCGTACCAAAAGGGAAAATCTATTCCATGATCCTACCATTACCATCCAAACCATGGCGGCCTGTGCTGCGTATGCGGCCGTTCTTCGGTATGCTACTCGTGGGCGGGATGAATACCCCATCGCGCCACGTAACGTCCACGAACTGCGAGCTGTCCTGTATGTCCTATCCTGATATGTCTCTTCATCTCCTGGCTATATTCTAACCAACCTCCACTTCTTGCATCTGCTGACCGTTGTGACCGTTATGGTCCTTCTGATCTGCATGGAATTCCCTGGGGACCCTTTTTTGGCCTTATCAGCGTCAACCACACCGTCGACGTGATCCACTCGCTCATCTCCCAAACTCGTGCAAAGATCCAGCCAGGCAGCTATCACGTTGCACGCCGGATCGCCCAGGAGAGCATCGATAATATGCTCTGTGTCGGGGATAATGCCGAAACCCTCCTGGCCATCCATTCCCCTATCGTGGCAGTTATTTCCCCGGATGTCACCGACCATATGGGCGACATCCCCCAAGAGCCTTACTTTGAGCATGCGTACGAGGGACAAGCTGCTCGCCAACGCGTGCTGTGAGCGCCATCACTGAGCAGTGTTCACTCTCACGCGGCTTAGCCGCGGCCACTATCGCGCGCGGGTCTTGAACCCTTTGTCTATCTTTATCTCCCTTATCCTCCCCGTAATTCCACTTTACCCACCGATCTCCCCGCCTTTTCTCCCGTCGTCAACCCTTTCAAGTTGCGCTCTCTCGCCTCGGCGAGGCACTTGCCAATCTAGAGGGAAAAGAGTCCTTGGCAACGTTAATGGTCTTTTCCTCATGGTGAGTTTCTTTGCTCTGTACCCTTCTCCTAACCCGCAGCAAGCCAAGCTAACTGGTTTCTCCCTTCTTCCTTCCCTTGGCGCTTGGCATTGCTCGCTTGATGGTGGCGTTAACCATGACATGCTTGTGTCCGTTTTTGATGTTGTCTGATTCCCATATCCTTCCTCGATGGTCGCTCCCCCGTCGTCAAATAAGGTCGCCGAATCTAGAACAGCGGCTTGACTTCCTATACTCTCCCCCACTCTGCATTGTCGCCCTTGCTCCTCCAATCTGGCAAATTCCCCTCAAGCCGATTTCCCTCAACAACATAAAAAAGAAGTCAATCCTACCCCACACTCACCATTCCATGAACAATTTTTCGCGTTCATCGCACCTGTTTTTGTGTAACTGTACCACCACCCCCAATCATCCACACACAAGTCAGCTTTTCGTCTGCTTCGGCACTCCAATGATCATTTTATGCACCGTTTTTTGTGACCACATCTTTTGTCTTCATACTTCACTTCGTACAATCCAACCTGTCGATGATACCCCCAGATCCACAATGCATCACAGCGTATTTCTTGGTTTTTATTACTTCCTTTCTGACTCGCCCTTTCGTGACGTGCGCCTGCCTTGGTATCAGTTGCTCATGATCGCCTCGCTCATCTTCGCCCACTTGACCTGTCATCCCTGCGCATGTGATTTCGCCACCTTCCTTCGTTTCTTCTTTCCACTCCCAAGCCTGAAGCCAACAATACCTTCGACCCTCGCATTCCGTTCCCGCCCGTTTCTCATTTACGCCTTCGCCATCAACGCCAAGTCTTGCTCAGTTGTTGGGCGTGCTTGGCAGTGGAGTGCGCCAACACGCGTGCTGCTCCACTTGGTGATGTGCGCGCGGCCGTCACCGTTGTTTCGGATTGCTTTTTAGAAGCGCGATGCTCGGAGACAAAGAAGGGACGTGCATACCCGCTAGTAGCGGACAATCGTATCGGCGTCGGCGTCGGGCTCGAGGGCTGCGGACTCGGACTTTTGGGACTTCGACCACGCGTACTTCTTGCTGCTCGCCTTCGGATGACTCGATTCTGACTCTTGGCTCGTGATTCTCATACAACCCGCGCTTCCGCCCAAGCATAGCGCTGTTCTGTTACTGCATTGTGATATCTATGCAACTGCCCTGCTTCTTGCTTTACCTGTACATGTACTCGTATCTTGCAGCTTGCGCGTCTCTGCTCTTGCGCCAATATATTATTATTGACGGCAATGATTCACATTTCTCCCCTGTACTTGGATCTTGATTGAGAACGCGGGATACCCAGGTGTCGAAGATATCTCATAGAAGAAGCGCATAATATTTCGTGCCCTTCACCTATTGCCCAGCTTCCTGCCTCCTTGCTGATATCGCTCATCCTATTATACTAGACAACACGCTTGGTGCGGACCTCTTCTTACGTCGTCATTCCAGCAGTCATAGCCTTGGTCGAGCAGCATACGCCTCATATGTGTGAACACATCAAATTCCCTACCCCTAAGTCGCCTATTGGGAGCATTTCGATCGCATTTCTCAAGATAATTAACTTAGATCTTGAGTCCGTAGCCAAACCTTCCCAAAGACTTGGCGTTCGGGCCATAGCAAGCATTGCCAAGCGACGGGTTCAGTGAACCTCTGCCCTCAATAGCGTAGGCTCAAAAGCCAACTATAGCTGGTAATAGGATCAGCAT
Organism: Clavulina sp. PMI_390; assembly: GCA_015039315.1. Classification (NCBI taxonomy): domain Eukaryota; kingdom Fungi; phylum Basidiomycota; class Agaricomycetes; order Cantharellales; family Hydnaceae; genus Clavulina; species Clavulina sp. PMI_390. The sequence continues at coordinate 96,918 of WIDE01000112.1, forward strand.
CAGAACTACATGTCATAATGGTCTACTACCTCAATACTGTAGCCACGGCCGGACCTGAAGGCCCTCTAAGGTGTGCTCGATGGTGTAACGTCATGATCATGATGTGAACCCCAAGTAACGCGCTCATCATTGGCATGACCGGGCGAGTCGCTTGGTGACGTTCCACGTGCGCTACCCTGGTCTACAAGTTATCTGCGTCGCTTCCAGGCGCTCCGAGACGCCCTGCACATCCCGAGATCAAAATCTGGATAATGGCGACCCCTCACCATTCCGACCTTGCGGCAGCCCATTATCATACACTCAATAGCAAGCTCAGAACGATCCTGGTGCCGATTCGCGGCGAAGGGCAGGCTGGGGCTATTCGAAATAATATTGACTATCTGCTTGAGCTAATCTATAGCACGGAGCAATATAGTATACTTGCTATCAGAATCGCACTGGATTATGGGCTCGTCCGTGTGCTTCTGGACGCACTATGTGATCCCATAGCAGCAGCTCGTTATATTACGCTCGAACCCGAAGAGCGGAACACACTTGTGAGTTATTTGCCATGCAAGAGTATGGCATTATTCGAGAGCTAACCTGCGCTCATATATATAGGCGGTGATATGGGTTGACGTTTTCCACATTCTCGACAAATTGATGGATTTATCAACGACCGATTTATGCTTCGGCCCAGCGTCAGGCACAGGTAGTACAAGTCTGCTACCGCCTTCACAGGTACTGGACGTAGCCGAATCAATCGTGAATGTCTTAGACTTCATCGAGAGCCAACCACAATTCTGTGACACTACACAACGGCCCATTTCGCTGGTCTCCCCGAACCCTCAGGGCCGCCTTGATTTGGGAGGCTCAAGCTTGGGAGGACGGCATGGGACCGTCGACTTATCCACGCTAATTATAGAGATTATGTTTACGTTCGCGAGATGGATCTCGGTCGTCATCTCAGTAGGCCAGTGAGTACCCCATCCACCAGATGTAGTGCTGAGGAGATAACCCGTGCCTGGTCCCGCATCCATAGACTTGATACGAAGAAGGCGTCACTTATGGCAAAGCAAGGCGCTGCATTGACCGTAAGCCTGTGGGCTGCTATCGACATTCACCACAACCCTTTTCTGGCCAATGACAGTCCGGCTGAGGCCCTTGGAGTATTCATAAAGATCATGAGAAGCTGTGGCAGCTAGGGTTGCCGCGGTCCCGTCCCAAGCAGGACCGTTAAGGATTTGCACCCGAATACCGGAACTCCTGGATTATTAAGTATGATATATTGCATACAGGAGGCTATAACCCCCTCTCTAACCGTTTATTGGCGAAGTTTCCATTGAGGTTGTTGAGTTATTTCTTAACGGTCCTGCTGCGGGACGGGACCGCGGCAACCCTAGCACTGGCAGCTTCAAGGCTTTGACGATGCCATCTCCAATCCAATACGTTATCGGTCCTAAATTCACCTGCGATCAGTTCCTTGATCTATATTATCAATATCTTGGGACCAAGGACGCTGATGTGCCCTCATGGGCTACTCGATCGTTTTTTCCCCTGCTTGTCCTACTATCCTTCGAGTGCAGGGATGAGATAATTCCCGCAATCTCGAGACGCCGCCAATATGCGCCTTTTCCGTGCCAAATCTCCTTCGTTAGTGAGGCAGAACCACTGCCTCATGGAGGACCCCGATCTAGATGGCCAGGTGAATGTCTGCCTATGCACCCATCAATAATCGAGAGTACCATGGATTTTTGGTTGGATTTTTTCTACCTTCACAATGCGAATTCAGACGACTCCGAATTCGCTCACGGGGCCATCAAGGATGGGGTCATCAGCAAATTGTTCGCCACAAGCATGTGGACAGATGATACCGCGATTCCCCCCGACTACTGTAATATTATCCTACACTGCCCCTGGCACTCTCGCTCTGTCCCGAATGGCTAACAGAGTTGCGCCCATTGTCCTCCTCCAGACAGCCAGCGCAGTGCAATCTTACTTGGCATGAAAGATGCCCTAGATTGTGGAGGATCTCGTAGCTTATTAGAGTTGGCTCTGCGACGCGGGATGTTCCAGGCATACAACCACGCCCAAAGCTATCCAGAGGCCTGGAGTCAATGGTCTGAGCTTTATAAAATTCACGGTACTACTCCATTATTCTATTGCGCAAATTCTGGCTGCAATAAGTCTACTACACCTCCTCCTATGTGCTCGGCGTGTGATTTTGAATGTTATTGTTCAGAGGCGTACGCGCGTGTCAGGTAGAGTGAGTGGTACACGGTTTTGTGATGATCTGCTCACCTTTGGTCTGGCTTACATTCCTCACCTGGTCCTAGGCATTGGGAAATACACAAATCGACCTGCAAAGAGTTAAGAGCGAAAAAGAAGGTCGAAGCACGGTAATATATCACATCAACTTTATGGTCGAGAATTACTCCACCGCTGCTCCCCTTCGTAGTGCTTGGCTCAGTCGCCCGTTCGACCGCTATTCATAGTGCTTAACATTTCTCTATTCAGCTTCCTCATAATAATGACTATGTCGCTATTTAGTCCTCGTATCAAGGGTTCGCATTGTATTCGGAGAGTCTTGCCGTAGGAGACGCTCCGGCCTGCTCTCAATGCCGTTCATCAGTGCGCTACGAATTTCCAGTTAAACCTACGGCTAGGTGTTTTCTATGAGTGCTGCTAGAGGCGTCGGAGTACGACGAGGAGGTCCGGGGGAATAGCACTTCTGGAGCCAGTAGTAGATATTGCTAATAGCTATTTCCTCTGCTTACACTCCAATTTCGTCGTGATCGAGCTCAAGATTGCTATTTGCGCAAGCTTTGCCTTGATATGTTTCCACAGGTCATCCTGCATAGATTTTGTAGATCCGCAAATGCTCTTCGGGGATCTTCTTGTGGCTCGGTGGATCGCCCACTGTTTGTTGATATCGGGGACACCATATTAATTTGGTTCATTTGAGAGGCAAAACACGGATGATTCACCATCCTTCATCTCCAGTCGGTGGAACTAGTCCCAGCAGACCATGAGAGACGCCTCATCCTTGCCGCTACGCTTTTGGAATCCATACGGTGGGTGGACCACCGCCCCATTCAGTTCTTTGTTTGGTGTGTGCGTCAACATTTTTTGCGGACCCTCGGCGCGCCCGGCTAATGGGTAGCTAAATCTGCCGGTTTAAGCTCCAATATGAGCCATTTATTTCTTGCTTACGCTTCCTAGCTCTTCCCTTTGGCCTCGACACCTCTTAACCTGGATTAGACAGCTTCAGCCTTGACGTCTGGAAGGATTTGGCGGAACTAGGCCCCATAACCCGATAACCGCTGTGCTTAGGATTCTTGACTAGTTCTTCACTTGCTAGCCTTTGCCTCGTGCAGATATCGTGCTTGTTGCGACCTTAAGATCCTTCCACCGCCTCGAGCGTCTTGTTCTCCTCTGTTGCCATCACTAAAAGACATCAGGCCCTTTCGCTCATGACTTCTCCGAGTTCCGCGGAGACTGAGACCGTAGGACACATTGATCTTGAGAAAACCTTAACGCCCCCATATGAGGTCGTAAACCCTAAATATCAGGGCTCTGGGACAGAGGAGGATCCTTTTGTGGTACGCAAATAGCTCTGCACTCCCCTCCAAGATGTTTCCCGTTCACTGTATCCATATCTATCCAGGTTGTATGGGACTCGCCTTATGACGCCGAGAACCCTCGAACATGGCCCACCCTACGAAAAGCCTTGATGACTGCCCAGCTGTCGTTCGGGACATTCGCTGTAACTTGCTGCTCCTCAACATATTCTGGAGCGATCCCAGATATGATGCGGGACCTTCACATGAGTGAGGAGGTCGCCGTCATTGGCCTGTCAGCTTATGTGATTGGGTTTGGTCTTGGACCGCTACTATTCGCACCACTATCTGAGATGTACGGAAGGGTATGTACAGCCCTGTTGTATCGAATGAGGAAGAATAGCGTCACTCACTTTCCTATAATAGCAACCTGTCTTTCTTACCACATACGCTCCTTTCGTTATTTTCCATATCGGTTGTGCGTTAGCGCAAAACCCGCAAACGATGATGCTATGTCGCTTCTTTGCTGGAGCATTTGGGTGAGTTGCCTTCCATCCTATGGACTGCAGTATGCAGTAGTGGCGTCGGCCAGATGACTGATCAGTATTCATGACCATCGACTTGCCCCCTCTAGTTCTGCTCCCCTCACAAACTCTGGGGGGATGATCTCGGATTTATTCGCACCATATGAACGTGCTGTTCCGCAGACACTGTACGGAACCGCCCCACTATTAGGTCCGGTGGTTGGACCGATCCTGGGGGTGTGCATCATCTGATTACCCAATGAGTTATATTTATCTCACGACTTCACACTACTGTCAATTGCAGGGTTATGTGTCCCAATCTGCGTCTCTAGGTTGGCGTTGGCTATTCGGGATACAAGCCATCATTACTGGCCTTAATCTTCTGGCAGCCTTCATATATTTCCCAGAAACTGTACGTTGCCGTCCTCATCCTTGTTGAAACTTGTTATCTGCCATATTACTGATAACCTTCCAGTTCTCTCCCGTCATCTTGCAACGAAGAGCTCACAAGTTGCAGAAAGAGTCCGCAGCTCAAGCTGCTGGCACAAGTGCCGCCCCGCAATACTTCGTCGATATCTTCCATTTGAATGGCAAAATGGCCACGACTCTGGCTGGGAAGCTGTACATTGGCCTCAGTCGTCCATTTGGTGGGTTTCGACCTCTGACGATTGGTTGATAGCTGGATGAAGTTATCTAATAAGCTTTGTCTAGTCTTTCTCATGCAAGAGCCTATTGTCATCGTTCTGGCGATATACTCTGCCATATTTTATAGTACCCTATATGCTTTCTTTGCCGGGTTCTGTAAGTCTGCTTTAACCCTCTACCAAGCTACTCTTCTCACCGAGCCGTCCTTAGCCAAGGTTTTCGAGAAAGGCCACCACTTCTCTCAGGGAGAGAACGGCCTTGCATTCCTCGGTATCGGTCTCGGCGTACTTATAGGTGTTTTCCTCACTCCGATACAAACCGCTCTCTATCGTCGGCACGGTCAGAAACAGCCTGGACCTGATGGAAACCCTCTACCAGAGGCCCGCATGATCCTCCCTATGGCGGCCGCAATATTACTGCCCATCGGGATATTCTGGTTCGCATGGACGAGTTCGCCACGGATACATTGGATATTGCCGATCGTTGGGGCTACTCCTTTTGGACTCGGGATGGCCCTACTCATGGTGAGTCCATTCGATGGTTTCGCAACAATATCTTTCATTAGGAGGCTGATCATGAGCCTTTTTGACCGCTCCAGATCGCTATTACTGCATACTTGATGGACTCGTACGGCTCCATGTGTGCAAGTGCCATTGCCGCTGTCGTCGTCACCCGCTCGGTTTGCGCCGCAGCCTTTCCCCTTTTCACCCCTACGCTTCTCCGTAATCTGGGCACCGAGTGGGGCCTGTCAATCTTCGGCCTCCTCAGTCTCCTGTGCTCCCCCCTACCTTTCCTACTTTATGTGAGTGTGTCTCCTCGCGATTACCCGGTCATATCGTATCTCATGGAATCTGACTGGGGAAATATCGTGATAGAAATATGGTCCGTTGTTGCGTGCGAGGTCGAGGTATGCTACGGAAGTGGCAGGGAAGACCTACAAGTAATTGAAAATGATAGAACGATGAAACTCCACGAGCAATCTAACGGACAATCCTCACGATGTCGATATTATAGACTAGATGACAGTCTTGGGAATATAGAGCTATTTTTCAGGTTAGAACTACACACGAGCAAGCGCTGATACGCAGGGAAGAAGGAGTATCGCCCCAGCGAGAAGCACTCCGCAAGTCATCGAGTAGTCAGGAATGGACGCAGCAGGAGCGCGAGATAAGATACGAAGCCGTAACCAGCGAGGTTGAGATATTTCTGGTGTGCTCTGGGTCATGGGAGCACTCTGCGCGGATTCGCAAAAGAGCCCATGAACTCAGAGCATCTAACGCACCGGCATTTTTGCTAGTGCGCAGCGTGAACAGCTGGGCTCGTGACAGCCTGCGACAAGAATAGAGAGCATTTGCCAACGCCTCGCGACAGGCTGCTGCATGACGACGAATATAAAGAAAATTACTCATTGACCCTATTCAGTGACGGGTGGTGTGCCAAGCTTTATATATGGGGCCGGTGATACTTGCAGTGCACCGGCTAAATAACCTTGAAGCATTGCCCAGATAATGACTCACACAAACCGAGAGATGTTGGAACCATCATGCTGTCACAAAGGAGTTAGTTGGCACGTCCAGTGTCGTGGGGGTCTCAGGCTAGCTTGAGCAGAATTACTGGCATATTTGAGCGGCGTAGGAAGGGGACCGCCTTTCAGAGATCGCCAAGCCTCATGTTACATACTGGGGCGTAATATAGATGAAGGGTGGGTTGCTGGAGGCGGTGCATGTGCTACAGGGGGAGGGGAGGCGAGCGGCCGAATTCGGAGCGAGCGCCTTTAGCCTCGCCCTTCCAAGGCGTCCAGAACTCCAGACTCATTTCATTATCAATAGCGATGCTGCGCCGGGTGCACGACCACCGCTCGGAGATGCAGAGCCTCAGGAGCGCCACGGCTGATGCCCCTCACTAAACGTATCTCATGTGTGTGTGGGTGTGCGACTGAGGTAGATCATGAACGGAAACATCGCTCAGCAGAACTCGCTCGTCAGCTGTCTGCGCAGTTTCCCAAATTATTTTTGTTCACTGTGTATCGCACTCAATTATGTGTTTTGTACTGGGAGGTGTAGAAATGTGTTCGGCTTCCAGCAAATCACCGTCATTGGTGTGTGAGATCCAGAGCGCGTGACGACAGGCGAGGTAAACAGATCACACCAACCCCGCCTTCTACATAAGACCCACCCGCTTCTTGAGCGCTTTCAGCCTCTCACTGTCCTCCATTCCACTCACAGCCCCAACTATATTCTTTGTTACACAAGTTAACCATGGCCTCGAACGGTAGCACTATGAAGCATCCTATTTCTGACCACGACGACGGTCATGGTGAGCTTCGATCCCTCGGTCGTACCACTCTCTACAGCACGCTAACTGGTCGATCTGCTTCCTAGGGGATGTTACGGATGACAACGACGGAATCCCCTTCCGCAGCCCTCCCCGAGGCCAACGAATTATTGCGGTCCAGCCTTTGAAACGTGAGGAGATGCAGGTACGCCTCCTCGTGTTCTCGCACAGGATGTGCTATAGTTCTAACATCATTTCTTTACAAATATGTCTCATTATCTAGAGCTCATACGCTCAGGACCTCGGCTCCGCAAGTGTCCAGCATGGCGTGTACGGGAGCTTCATCAATGGCCTGGGCTCCTGCATTGGTATCTTTGGTGCTATCGTGAGCTTTCCATACTACAAACTCATAGAACGACTTACAATTAAACTCTCTGTTAATCTCTAGCCTTGTTGCCCACTTCCCAATCCCTTCAGGTACGTGCATTGAGTTGGAGCAAAACAGTCTCTAGGTCTAATTTCAGAGCATTCTTCTGCACTATAGAGAGGTTCAGCAGGGTAAGAAACCAAGCAGCCTACACTTTGTGGCCCCTTGACTGAAGATAATGTTTGCGTCCAGGAACCGTTGGGCTGGTTTCTCGTTTCGGAAACTTCTACAAGGGTCAGTGGTTTGCTGTGACGTGATCAGCTACTAGCAGCTGAACCCACCCACTCGCTCTATTGATCAGCTGTCGACCCCGGTCTGGTCCAGGTCAACGTTTGCACCGAGAGCCTTCGCGTCGTGGATGTGAAGATTCAGATCGTCTCCATTGGTTCGTAGCTCCATTTGGTCGCAGCACCAAACCCACCCACTCATTCTCGTCTCTATAGGTCGCCAAACCGTTATCACCCGAGACAACGTAAACGTTGATATCGATTCTGTCATCTATTTCCAGATCGTCAGTGCGTACTATCCTGCGACGCCCTTCCTCACTGATGCTGTGTAGCTCATTTTCTAAGTCAGACCCTTATCGCGCTGCATTCGGCATTGCCGATCTGCGACAGGCTCTCGTTGAGCGTGCCCAGACCACTTTGCGCCACGTTGTTGGTGCGCGTACTGTCCAGAGCGTTGT
>WIDE01000113.1:0-33252 GCA_015039315.1 Clavulina sp. PMI_390
AAAAACTGTGAATAATACGCGAGATCTCCCAGGATATGTTATGTGTGGTTGCTCACGATTGCCTACATCTTCTTCTCTGGGTGTTCCTTTCCTCCCAGCAGCACCACCACCAAGCGCTTCACCATGGTGCCAAATCAACTAGGCCCCTCTGTGCCTGAGGGCATTTCACCTCTAGGCGAACTGCCAATCGAGATCTTGATCACAATAATGGAGAGCCTTGATATTCCCTCTACTATTCGCTTGTCGATGGTGAGACTTTACAGGGCTAGTTAGGATTTACCGCAGTACCTTAATGCAACAAGTTTCGCCCCTTTAGACGTCTCGGGCACTTCACGACTTGGTGAATAGCAAGCCAGTTGCTTTGGCGCTCGTGATTGCTTGTCTGAAAGCCGAGAATATTCCGGCTGCCGCATGGCCATTGACCTCTATGGGGTCAAAGGACCTCATGGACCTCGCAACCCGAAGGCATCGTTTTGTGTGGGGACTGGACCACCTGTCTGTCCATGAGCGTGCGCTCGCCCCAATACGGCGCACCGATATTACATTCGCTATTCCTTCAACTGGTCGTGCAGACCAGAACATTTCTGTCCTTCCAGGTGGGCGTTGGACGGTCGCGACAACAGGCTCGATGAACGACTGGAAGTTCTTGTGTTACGATCTTCAGTCTGAGAAGTCGACTCTCGACGGCTCCTGCGAACCATTCATCATAATTCCATTAGAGCACAAAACCAGACTAATGGATAGATTTAGCATACGTTGCTTTGAGTTCTGCGACAGGGACTCGACGTTCAACGTCGTTATTGACTGTTTCGACATGACAGAGGATATACCACAGGCATCTTAGTGAGTTATATAATCTTTCATTGCCGGCATCCTATCACCTTGTTTTGACATGGCAATTGTATTGGCAGCTGGCCTGAACTCATTCGCCTTCATATCGAGCCCAATTCAGATGTGTTGACGTACTCCCTTGTACCATTTCCTCTCCTTCAGCATTCCCTTCTTCGTTTGCATCATCTGTCTGGAGATTTCATCTCGTTTCAGGATAAGGTCAATCGTCTTAATCCTGAAGCTATTATATGGAATTGGAGGAAAAACACTTTGTCAAACCCGGTCGAGGCTAGCCAATTTGTTCTCACTTCTGCTGGTTCAATCGTAACCATGACAAATCGATTCCTGCATCGCGGTTCCGCTACTTGTCGCCTCAATTTCAACACATGGGCACAGCGGAAGACGGAAAACAGTGAGCATGCCGATGCCCTTGATCGCACGACCCTCGTGCTACATCAATCGCATCCTCTCAGCTTTGAATTTCCTGGAGAGGACAGCGAAGAGCGGAAACGTGGAAGTGTCATACATATTGAATTCCACGCTGAGCTCGAAGACCAGCTCCTGATCCATATCGGGTTGTCTGGACTGCGGGTACATTCCGTTCCTATCGTCGTGGACAAACATAGTACTCTTCCTCGTCTCATAACCAGCTCTGCGGACGGAGAGGAGCAAGAGCGTAGGATTTCAGCATACCAAGCTTTCTTCTCCAACTGGTTTGACACTCCTCCATTCTTCTCTTGTCGGATCACTTCCCAAAGCGTTTCATCAACCACACCTGATCTCCCCGACGAACTCACTCTTGTTCAGTTCCTCTTTTATCCCAAACCCGCTGTTGCTCTCAGGAATGAGGATGGAGATATTGCTCTGGGGACATTTTATCACAAACTATTCTGCTCGCGATCAGGTCGATTGCTGCTACCTCGTTACGCACGCGATCAGCCTTCCCACACCAATGGGTCTGACGGGCACAAGGTGCTATTTCCACTTGCAGTCATCGATTTGTTGTAAAAAAATTATATCTCGATAAAATCCCCATTGCTCAGTTATTTTAGCTTTGAAATCAAGATTTCGAAACCGGAAATGTGGGAGCTATGGTACCCTACGAGAAATAAACTATCCAGTTTCTTGAGCCCGGCTTGCGAGGCCTAGAGCTTCCAGTTACTGTATTCGAGAGGGAGGGTTTGTCAAATCCCTTTCTCACAATCAATGGTGTGGAATCCTTGGTCTCATTTCCGTAACGGGGGGATCATGTCCAGAACTACCTGATCAATCAAATAGATTTACAGAGATGTAACTTTTACATTTGACTAGTAGACCGAAACTTGGGCAGCAGCATACCAGGCCCAACGTCAATAATAGATATCGAATGCCGTGGGATTGCTATTATCCAGATGATTAGCCTGCACCGAACCTTCAACTGGTGACACAGTCACAACTCATCGCTGTCCCCGACTGAATAGGAGGGTTTTGTAGGTGCTGGGCTTTCGGCTTTCGGGGATAACAATAGTGTTTTTCGGGTATATGGTCAGCTCCCACGTTACACCATCCGCACTTTCGATTGGCTGGAGAAATCTGTGGAGCTCAAAAATCCGGCTGAACAGAGTTCCTTCGGACAATCGGCTATCCACTTCAGTCCAGTACATGATTCATCTCGCCCCGAAATACCAGTACTACTGCTGAGTGACATGATTTATACCTAAATATCTTGTGAAGCATTAACCGCAGCATTTCCCGTTGCATAAGAAAGCCAACAGTGCCGACCAACTTGGCAAGAAAAGCGAAGGATGCCACTCACTGATAGCGAGGCTTGGGATGAGGAGCGCACTACGAAATATTATTCCTGGCGGTTTATAATCTACACTCGGGAGAGATTGTTAGGCTCCTTTCCGCTAGCATGCAAATTCATTGACGGTTGCTGCGACAGCTCTTGCTACGTATAGCGAACAAACCGATCAAGCGCTCAAACAAAGCCTCGCGGCGTATAACTAAATGGCTTTCTAGCGTTTGAGCTTTATGTTTGATGTGGTAAATCTGAGTGACATAGAGACGAAAGGTTGTCATTTACTCTGCCCGGTCTATTTCTTCCTTGCATTGACTCAAAGCGGCTTTTCTGTGCACTGATAATGTTCAACGGGATTTCGTCATTATCTGTTCCACCATGCAAACTTGTCGGTAGCGGAGAGAATTGAGGTCGTAATTCTCGGGGGTACAATAAAGTAGAAAAATCGAGCAGGAATCAAGACACCTTGAGGGATGCGACGGGTTCAGAGGGAGATTTAGGCATAAGATATAGGGCACATATATGAATAAACAAGTGCCACATGTGAGTTTGATGTTGGCCGCAACTCGCTGAGAGCTAGATACTCAGTCGGGGACTGGGCGCTTGCCGCCGCTACCGATGGTAACGGTTGTCGCATGCACTGCCCTGTCCGCGCCAAGTTACCAGTCTCCTGTATGTGGATTTCTTGAGTCTCTCGAAATGCATTTATGAATATTAGCCCTCAGAGTGATAAGCTTACCGTCCTCCTTCTTTCCTCAGAGTAACAGGTTGAGTTGACTGAGCAAGAATCATGTTCGGCCCTATAATCCCCGTGCCTCAGAGGCACTCGATTCTAGCCCGACTACCGATCGAGATCCTTATAACTATACTGGAGAATTTGGATGTGCCTTCTTCTATTCGCTTGTCCATGGTGAGGGGGTTACCTACATTTTGCAAAGTCGGAGACCTTCGACAGTCTGATGAATTTGCTATTTGCGATTTCAGGCATCTGGTATGCTCTACGAACTCGTGAACAGCCGAGGAGGTGCTCTTACACTAGCTCTTGCTCGACTCAGGGAAGAGAACATCCCCCGCAACGCATTTTCGCTTTCATCCATGGAACCGAAGGCCCTCATGAATCTCGCGACTCGATGTCACCGCTTAGTGTGGAACGTAGACCACCTGCCAATCCATGATCGCGCACTGGCGCCCAATAGACGTTTTGATCTCGCATTCTCTGCTCCGCCCACCCGTAACGGCCAAGTAGATCTCGCCGTTCTCCCAGGCGGGCGATGGGTCATTGCAATAATAGGCTCCGGAAATATGTGGAATCTGCTATGCTATGACTTACAGCCTAAGACATCGATTTCTGGTGGACTTTGCGACCCAATTATCACAATCCCCTTAGAGTGGAATGCGAAGGGCAAGGATAAGCTTCGTATACGCCGCTTCGAGTTCTGTCAAAAGGACTCAACGTTCAACGTCGTCCTTGATTGCACCGAGATTATAGAATCCACGCGTCGCACATACTAGTGAGTCTGACACTTCTGAAATGACGCTAGTATCTTCTTCTTATTGCAGAGCTAAAATTCACAGTTGGCCTGCGCTGATTCGCCTTCAGATTGAACCTGTTACGGATGTGCTCACGTATTCTAGTGTGCCTTTCCCTTCTATGGACCATATGGATATGCGCCTGCATCATCTTAGTGGAGATTTTATCTCCTTCCAAGATGCGAGTGATCCTTCACACTGTCAAGCCATTGTATGGAATTGGAGAACAAATAGCATCTCGGACCCGGTCGAGGCTGGACAATTTGTGCTCACCCGTCAAGGATCTATCATAAGCCTAAAAACACCCCTCCTCACTCGGCGTAGCTCTGTATGTGAAGTCATGTTCAGTACATGGGTCCATGCAGAGACACGGTCGCCTGACCCAAATAGTGCTATTAGCTCCGCCCGCCTGACGTTAGCACACTCACATCAGCTTCGCTTCAATATATTCGAGGAGGGACATCAGGCGCGCTTGCGGCTCGCCCAGCCAACACTTGGCAAATGGGCTGAATCGGATGAGGAGATTCTTATTTCCATGTCCATGTGCTATGATCGATGGACACGTTACATCCTAGTAGCCGTGGACAAAAATACTTTCATTCCTCGTGTAATCTCGCTGAAATCAGCTCTTACTACAAATGCTTCTAAATCAGGCATATCAGCAGCGCAAGCATTCTTCCTCAACTGGGTTCATACAACATCCCGGCGCTGGAGCTGTTTGATCATGACTAAATCAGCATTGGCGGATCCCGATATCCCATTCGATATGATTACCATCCAATTCCCCTCGTTCCCTAATGTTGCACTTGCCATTATGAAGAACAACGCAAACGTATCGTGGGGGCTGCTGTATCACTCCCCTTTCTGTCCGCGATCGGGCCAATTAGTTGTGCCTCTAGGTGGGCAACGGCGGGTCCCTGAGGATTGGGCAGGAGACAACAGAATCTCGTTTCGTGCTATTGCGATTCAACTAGAATAACAGACTACTAGTAGTATATCAGGTGGCGTCAAGAACCACATTCCATGGAGAATTTCGCTTATCGGACCGATCCTACATGGCGTACACCAACAATTCCACAGCACTCCCACTTCGTGGCCCTGGCTTTTGATGACATCTATGCGAGTTACCTTCCCTTCCCACGTATTACCCTATCTGGTGCGTGATCATAGAATTCACGTTCTAGACTCATCTCATCTAGGGAACTCTGTTATGGAATCTTCTCTCATCCCTATACACCGACAACTGATATAGACTGTTCGAGTTAGCTACGTCTTTTGATAGCTTCGAAATGTTATAACTTCGGCGTTGCAACTGATAGGAATTTTCTTCGTCCGTTAACCATTTTTCTGGCACGAGACAAATCTTTGAATCCCACGATTGCCGCTGCGCCAACTCCATCCACATTATGTACCAAGATAGCACAATAGAGCTAATGATCAGCATGGTTAGTGCAAGTCACACGTTTGTCACGCAAATTATCGTAGGAGGTTCCACTCCGAGTAGGAATCAAGCACTGCGACCAACTCGCGATCACCAAATCCGGCTTGAAACCAGGGGGAAAGACTGGTGGTTGTCTCTTTACCCTCCATTGGGCTCTGTAGACAGCAAGATTCCCCTACTATCCCCTTCGCAATATCATGTTGAATGAAAGCTCTATGAGAGGACCCTCGCCAGGGCTTATCGGTCTACCAGTCGAGAACCTAATCGCGATCCTGGAAAACCTTGACGTCCCCTCCTTTGTTCGGTTATCGATGGTGAGCCTGAGGAAGCAGCTGCAGATGGCCGTTTGATCAAAGCTCAACTAAATTCGCGTCCTAGACATCTCATACTATGTTTCTCTTAGTCACCAGTAAACGAGTCGTTCTTTCCCTCCTCCTGTATTGTCTCCGCAAAGAAAAAATCCCTTCTGCATTTCCATTATTGACCATGGAGCCCAAGCAGCTCATGATTCTTGCCACCCGTCGCCATCGTATCGCATCAACGTTAAAACAAGGGCATACAATTACATCGGGAAGACGGGTAGATGTGACCCTTCTATTTCCCCCAGCCCAACCTGGTGATGCCGAATTTGCCACTCTCCCTGGTGGACGATGGGTTCTCGCGCTTTCAGGATGGGGTGCGCACTGGAACTTGTCGTGTTATGACCTGCGCCCAGGGCATCTGGTTCAGAATCGATCTTATGAACCCACCATCACAATACCCCTGGAGCTTCAATCAGGAAATTCCTCTACGCTGCGGATCCATTCATTTGAATATCGCCCAACTGATTCAATGTTCGCAATAATCCTTGAGTGCGATCGTCTTCCATGGGACACTGCTGGAAAATACTAGTGAGTGGGTATGCTTCAATGATTATACACCCCTCTTGAACGCGGTGGATTTTCGACAGCTGGCCCCAGGTAATATGCCTCCAAATTGATCCTGTAACCAACAATCTATCCTATACCACAGTACCATTCCCCCAGCTGGGCCCCACCCCATATCGTATCCACAGTCTCTCAGGAGACTTTATATCGTTCAGGCATGCTGAACGGCCCTCCCGTCCACAACCTATCGTGTGGAACTGGGCAACAAACATTGTGTCAACCCCAGTCGAAGCGTCAAGTTTTGTGCTTACTTCGACAGGATCACTAATCCATCTACAAGTTGCACCTATCGCTGCTGGGTTCCCTCTTTCTATCACACTCACCCTCGCAACGCGGATACAGAAAGAGCAGGCAACTTTGGGAAAGTCGAATAGCACCGGAACTGTGATACTTGAACCAGACGAGTCGCATTCTGTTACGATTGAGTTACCGGAGGGGGAATTCGGTGGTTTTCCTCAGTCTCCTGATATTCGTATTGATGGCTCCGCCGAATCAGATCAAGAAACACTTATATGTGTCACAATCCGGCGACGGCAGATTCATTTCCTCTGTTTGGCCGTGAGCAAGAGCACTGGGCATCCTCGCATTATATCTTTCACCAGTGTTTCCGCAAGCATGATGACTTATCTCGGTATCCCGGCCGTTGAGGCCACCCTCTACGATTGGGTTAACCATAGTAGGGTCTCTCGTGGCACAATCGAATACGAGCCATCACCATCGTACGTCGCTGGTGTGGCGGACAGTTACATAACGGTCTCGCTACCGTTATATGCAGGTCCTGTCATGATTATCCCCATCAAGATCGATGGTGACTCTGGTGAAAGATCATATCGACTTGATCCAAATCCTTTCTGCCCTCGTTCTGGTCGCCTGCTTATAGCCAACAGCATAAAGCCCCCTCCATTGGTGGATGGTCATAGAGTTGCCTGCCAATTCATTATCATTGATCCAGAAGAGTGAGCTCATTTTGACCAGCTGCAGGAAGAATCAATCGGATAAACAGGTAACAGGAAGGTGCTCATACCAATGGCTTAATTGGAACGAGGGATTCTAGTCTTATTGGGCTATTCTTAGCAGCTTGAGGCTCTTATTTGCCTAATCAATCTGCGTACTACCAGTATTCACAGGAGCGAAAAGAAATAATCATATTGAAACCCGAAAGGGGCGATGGCCGAGTGACCGAGATACAAAAGAGTGACGAAGGGCTATCAGTTGTGAAACATAGACGCGCCCGAAGAAGAAATACAATAGAGAGTACGAGCAATTATGTGCAGCCAACTGCGGGGAACCCACATTTGCCCTGGGGGGCTCCATTCCCGTTCCAGCCGACGAGGCGGTTCGCAATATCGTTCACATAGGAAGGCGTGCCGTACTTAGCGCAGTGAAGGCCTTTATCAGTCGCACATGATCCGGTGTTGTACTAGGTAAAATTCATCAAGTGAGAAAAGTCATATACGAAAAAGAAGAAGTAGAGAAACTGACAGCACGAGCAGCACCATAGGGGTTGTTCAAGGGGCAGTTGGTATAGGCGTACGCCGAGCCACCATCAAGGTACTGAACATATCCGGGACCCTGGGAGGTACCCTCAGTACCATCACGGACCATTTGCAGGATGCTGGCCTATTGGGACCAATGCCGGTCAGTGAAGCACAGGTAAATCGTCGAGACGGGAAAAACTTACAGCGCTGTTACCAGAGTTGTACGAGACGGAGCCGTGATTCGCTTGCATGAGACCACAGTTGTACCCGTTGGTGCAGGGGACGTTGACATTTCCAGTAGACTAGGGGAAACAGTGAGCTGAAGTGAAGAATGGTAGCAGAATAGATACAAAAAAACGGACCTCCTGCATGATAACGGCCAGGATAAGGCGCGCGTCAACCTTGGATTCCTTCGAGACGGTGACAATGGCATCGTGAATTTGCGTGATTTGAGCCGCAGTATCAAAGTTTCCAAGGCTGATCTGCTTGTTACGGGCCCACATCTGGGAGTCGAAAGTATCAAGTTAGGTTAGGTTTCATCCAATTGCCTGGCATGTGCCTGACATAGAAAGACTGACGTCGTTGAAGTTCATCCAGTTAGCATGTGCAGGCATTCCGGCCACAGTTCCGGCATAGCATGTGTAGGTCGTGCCGGCAACTCCGGCAGTACCGGCGGTCAGATCACTTGTGTACCACTTGAGGGCGGCAGCGTTGTCCACGTAGCTGCCGACGCCCCACTGTGGGCCACCACGAGCGAAAGTAGACCTGATGTTTTCGGCGACCGCCCGGATGTCTGCACCGGTGATGTTAAGAGGGGCTGCTGCTGCAGGGGAGACGGAGAAGAGAGCGAGGGCGGCGGAAAGAACCTAGTTCAAGAAGTAAATTAGTTAAAGACGGGGCGGAAGGTAGCAAACTTCAGGAACAGTGATGCTTACGACGGAGGCGAACATGTCAGGCAGACTCGAGGAGCTCAAAGGCGAAGGAATGTGGGGTGCTGGAGACACTGGAGTCTTCGAGCTGCAATGGTGGTTGTTATATAGGGAGGGACTGTTTAATTTCGTACTCAGACCCTACGAGGCACAGTAGTAGTGTGTAGTTTCGGATGCGTCGGCGAGACAATTACGGTTCGCCATGCGATTTTTGGCCAGCGGTATTGGTCCATGCCGCCTACCGAGCGGGTGATTCTTGGCGGTGAGTAAAGTAGGCGCTTTGGCCTTTGGAACGCTTGGCATGATTGGGATCCTGGATGATGGTCGAGACGGGGATCGATTCAAAACAACCTCGTCAATCAAGGTCCACGTGAACGGTACCTCGACGGATGAGAACGAAGCCCGAGAACAAACTGTTGAGCTTCGGTACATTAACGTATCCATATTGCTGGGATCAGCGAGGTGGCATGTGGTCAGGGGTATTGATGCGGTTGGTGAGGTAGGGGATCGGAGAATGGCCGATGGAAGGAATGAACGTGCGATCTTGCGCGTTCGAGATCCCCTTCCTCCAGATGACTAAGAATTGCGCAAGCTGAGATCGACAGAACAGTTTTGGCGATATAGGATTAGGCGATTGTTCGACAACAATGAATGGGATCCAACTGAACGACTGATGACGGTTGGGCGGCGAGTTTGATCACAGCCATATACAATATGACCGACGCACATGAGATTCAGCGGGGGTTTATTCATCGATCGAGGCTTCGACACGGTAGATTGACATACTGAGCCAGTCTCTCGCCGATGATGCATCCTCTGTTGAAGGTGATGGTGTGATATCGATAGAAAGAGGACAGCGGAAAGATGGATTTGAGGGGAAAGGAGGGAAATATAATGATATGGAACGCGTGATAGGGTCGCTTTACGAAGGGGGAGAGCTATAAGTGCAGCCAAAGCCCCTCTAGACCCATACTGCCACTCATGCAAACGATCGGTTGCGCTGGATTCAAGTGAGCATGGTAAAGTCGCTTATCATCCTCAAGACCTGTGACGAGCTACATCGGTGATTTTAGAGCAGAGTCAGCTGCAAAGCAATGGCCGAGGAGAGAACAGCACGAGGACAGGACGCTCCTCATTGCTACCATCAGATTTGTGCAGTAGGTTGGTTGAGCTACCTCCTCTGGTGGGGAAGCGACCTCTCATACATGATAAGATTTCCACAGTGCCGCTTTGGCAGAGCACGTCACCGCTCGCATCAGAAGTTCTGCTTGCATCGATGCTGTGGTAGTTTTTCTGGATTGGAAGAAGAGGTGGTGTTTTGTTGTTGCCGAACATTGTTCAGACCACCGTGACCCACCAACGCTCCTCACCACGCTCTCACTTTCCGTCTATGCCTCCTAAACAACCCACATCTCGGACAGGTTCAAAAGGCAGTCAATCGTCTTCCACCTTCGGCGCGCCGAGGAAGGATGCGACAGTGTACACTGGTGGTGTGAACGATCCAACGGGCAAGATGGTCGCTTATGTCGTGCGTAAGGCGTTTAGTTCTATTCGAGTATCATAATGATACATAGCTAATAACTCCATAATATTGCTCTACGGCTTCTCTATCGCATCCTATCCTTCCGAAATCTGCTTGTGCTACTCTAGGGTAAAGACGACGAGTGTCCTATCTGCAAGTCAGATCGGTACCTAAACCCCAACATCAGACTACTTATTAGTCCTTGCTATCACCGAATGTGAGCATGATATGATCCATACCTCTATTCTGAATGACTGCTCACTGCAGTTGCGGCTCATGCCTCTTGACTGCCTCTTGACTAATAGGTGTGACTCATGTATCGACCGTCTCTACTCCCTTGGCTCAGGGCCGTGCCCCATATGTAAAACTCAAGTACGCAAAGCGAACTTCATGATTCAGACTTTCGAAGATCTGGTAGTGGAGAAAGAAGTTGTGATCCGAAGACGAATAGCGAAGGAGTATGCCAATCCTGTGATGCGTGTTTGGACCTGACTAATAACCTCCTTTCTGCTCGGTGCAATTTCTAGGTTTAACAAACGAAGAGGGGATTTTGAAGATCTCAAATCATATAATGACTACCTAGAAGAGGTTGAAGACATCGGTAAGCTGGCTCTGGCACCTAGGAATGTTCAGCACTCATACCTCACTCACTCCAGCATTCAATCTCATCAACGACATCGATATACCCCAAACTGAGGCACGTCTAACTAAACTGCGCAACGAAAATGCCGCGTATACCGCGTTAAACACTCAGAGGGACGCGCGCGATGCAATGGCGGTTCAAGCTGAGGAAGAACGGATATGGAGGGAGCAGCAAGAGCGGGCGAAGGAGGCAAGGTTAGAAGAGGAAGAGGAGAGGATGGAGAGGGAGCGAGAGAAAAAAGCGATTATCAATTCCCTCGTACGTATCTATGCTGAAGTTCTGCAAAAATTGACGAGCAAGGGATACTAATACCTCCTATATAACGCATCTCATCTATGACCACAACTATATTTTCTACACAGGAAACATCAAATGTCCCAGCCGTCAAACTAATAGCAAAGAAGAAACGTGAAGCTACCAAGCGCGACCAAGACTCCACCAGATCCCGCATCTCTCGGCATCCGTCTGGGAACTTGAACTCTTCGCAATCTTCCACCGGGAGTTCCTCACAAGTCTGGCCTCCCTCCCCATTCCGCCCTATCACCGACTCCTACTATTCCCATGCAGATCGCTTCATCCTGTCGCTCTCCGCCCCACCAGGCACCCAGCCGCTCTCAAATATCATGACAGCTACGGGGGGAGGCAACTATGGGGACCCCGGGACGGATGGTGTGTTGCGAGGGCTAGGAGTGGACGTGCTCCGAGCCGGTGGATATCGGTTGGCGGACGTGCAGGAGAGAGCAGTGAGGAGTAGTGTTTGCGGGCTGAGCGTAGGGCTCGTATTGCGCGACTAGTCGAACCACTCATGTTGAATATATGCATTCTTGGCGCGGGCCTCGACCCCGCTTGATTAGTCGTTGATGACTCGACCCAGGATATTTTAGAATCCTGATTTTGTGCCAAACAAGTCATTTCTTGAGGGCGATCCCCCTATCAGGCCACATTTTTTGAAGAAAACGCACGGAGGGACGTCGGGTCCATCGCCGCAGCTTAGCGTGATTCACCGAACACACTCTAGATACGAAGGGGATTTCTGTAGCCCCAAAAGAACTTGACGGAGGCGCCGGCGCTATTGAATCGCTCTATGATGCTTATAACGGGATAGCTCATAATGCTTTAGTTAGACATTGGCGACGACCCCGACGTCAGGATGGGCTTAGGACCCATCAGATACACGGCCTACCATTGGCCAGATTGTTCGATTGCGGTGTTTTTATTAGACGCTCCTGTGTCAAGAAAACATCGCATCGATTAATCACGGAGCACAAGAGCGCTCCAGGGATCTGGATTGGCTTGTGAACTGCGAGAAACACGTGCATTATTTTGCGTGCTCGAAGTGAAACTCACGTAGCAATTAGGGCAGTCTTCCTACTAGAGATACGGAGGCGCCTTTATTAGGGAACGGGAGATTTTCATACAGTCGAGGGAGAGGAATTCCAATCTTGATCGACGTTAGAGTGGGCCACCTTACTACAACGGCAATCTTGGGGAAAGTGCGCACTTGCCATTCCTCCTACCACGCAGTACCGCCAGGATCCTATGTATTGGTACTAAAAACGGACTCTCAAACCCACGCAGTGACAAATCTGCACACCTTGACTCTGCTTGTTACCGCTCGGCAGCGGAGTCATTCAACGCACACGAAGGAAAACGAATCAATAAACCGCGCTTTCTGTAGCAAGAAGAGGCTGAGAATCGGGCGATTCCACAGCTTCACTCGTAGCCCCATTGAATCGGAATATTGCTATGTAAATTTCAAAGTCTGAGGATAGACGCTGGGTTAGCCTTTACACCAAACACAAGCGTCAACTACACGGTCAATGCATAGAATGGGCGCTAAATCTAAGCCGCTGATCACAAGCTTATTGATGATGATCCAGCGATCTAACCTCTGGTAATATACTGGTAGAGATGTTAGGATGAGGACGAGATGGAAGTTCCGAGGGGAAGGGAAACGCGCGCGGCCCGATACCGAGGCTGGACATAACTAATTTCCCTAGAGAAATACTGGCCTTTACTAAGATTCTACAAAAGCAACACCCGTTGCGCGCATTTCAGAGGAGATAGCTTTTCCTCATTCAGCGCAGCAGCAGAGCCACTGAGCTTCCTCAAAAAATTTGGACGTAATCCCACCCAGATTTGGCATGATTTGCGCGATTGATTCGTCGAGGAGATTAAAGGAGGATGCTGTGCGGCATTACCGATCCTAGCTCACGAGGCGGCTCTCCTGTGCACTGAGTAATAAATGTGCTCGGGATCTCCGTCGTGTATGGAAGAACCCCTATTTGGAGACCACGTTTCACAGCAACCTCGTCAAATTCGAGTCAGTTGAAAATTCCCCGTGTTGAAGTGACACGGGACTCAAGGTTGTCGAGTCATTCAGCGTAGACTTCAAATAAGCAATACTTGCAAAGCTCTACCACCTGCTTGTAAATGTGAGCGAATTGGGGTGCTGCACGTCGAGAACATTAAGAGAGTAATGGAGGATTCTACACTAAAGAAGGTCCATGAGAAGCATAAAACAAGAAATCATAGAACAGTAGTCCATCATCAGGAGTCCGCGAAGAATCCAAGGATTGTTAGAAGATGAAGGGATGTAGGGTAATAGCCACAAAAGACAGAATCAGCGAGCTTGAGAAGGGGGCACCAAGGTTGAGGAACTCGAACTAGTAGTCCATATCTGATTAAAAGGAAAGAGGCTACTTTCTCCGGTGGTTCTAGGCAGGGACAGTGAGAGGTAACACTGACAGCTATTCAGTTGAGTTTCTCAAGCAGGGCTTTTGCAGCCGCGTTCTTCGCTTGCCCTTTGTTCTCTCCACCTCCCTGGGCGACTTGACCCAGATCTAAAGCCATGCTTGACGATTGAGAATCAGGCCTGACACTAATTCTGAACTCTTACATTTGACCTGGGCCCACCAATTCGTTATTCTCCCATTGAAAAGATAATCCTCTTTGAAATCCTGAGTGAAAGGAGAGGTGGAATATTTAGTGTGACAGGTCCGCTATAATGCAGTGAATTGCGCACCCATTCAGGAAGAGCAATCGTTGGATTCGCTCGGCGATCGTTGGGGACTCGCCTGTCGAGGCGTTCAGTTGAGTCATCTACGTGAGCTAGCAATTATATTATTAAGCCAATTTCTCAAGATTCATGCGGGATCATGGATCACATACGCATGGTGGCGTAGAACGGCTAGAAGGAACAAGATAGCCGCGCAGGGAGTTAAAGGTGAATAAAGATGAGGGAGAGCTGGAGGGTAAAGGAAAGCAGGGGTTGGAAGTCATCTTATAGTCGACACCAGGGCTAACCGCCAATCCAAAAATGCTGGTTCTCGAGAAAAGCTTGGGGCTGGATGAAGGGCTAACACGCAACGTCACTGCATAGTGATGCGAGCGAGCGAGCGGTTGGTATGTTTCTCATCGCTTTCCTCGAAAGATGCAAGTCGCTATGATCGAACTGCACCATCTTTTTGTGGATCGGAGGATGATTAGTGTTGACTCGAGGTCGGTTTCTCGACTCCAGGAGCCGCCGAAAATTGTTCAGGGGTTTCATATTGGAACCTGTGCAAGAGTAGCGGGAGGCCCGAAGGAGAGTATTCGGTGCAAAAAAAAAAAAAATACTGCGCACATCAACGGAAGTTGACACTGCTTGAACGTTTCCGTTAGCTAGTCGTGGGAGATCTTGGGTTCGCGGATGCGAAAAGTTAGGGCTGGCCATCTTATTGGAGATAAATGGAATCCCATAGATCCGAATTGGTGCTCCTTGGACCGATCCAGGGGATCCTGTATTCATTCTCCAGCTCCAGCTGCCATACGTTCTGTGTCGGGAAGCTGCAAAATCTCGTTGCAGGAATTGCTGCAGATTGCTTGGAGACCAATAGCACCGCTATTCGGATGCATATTCTCCTTAGATGGTGGTATTCTTCTCTATTGCGGAGTACTGTGTGAAGTTTATCGCAATAGGCGCGGAATTGGAACATGATGTTCATGTTGCCAGTGTATGGCTGAAAACGGGGCAAGTATCTTTGTGTAAACACGATGAAATCCGTTTTGGCCCAAGTTTAATGCTTTCGAGAGTAACTTGTCTCCCCACCACATATTGAACATTTGAAATCTACTACGACCAGTTGCAGAAATCGCGCTTGCTAGTATAGATAGTCGAATCTCTTCGCTTGTTAAGCCCTACGATTGCTTTCGCTTCGAAAAACCCTCAAAAGCATAATACGGCGCGTTACCTCGAAGAAAGTCGGAAACACGGCATTCTACTTGCTATTTGTGCCTCCTCAGGCTTCACGCACCCTGAGGATGATCACATATACTGTAGCCTTTCGAATTATTACCAGCAGACGCATGTCATTGGTTTTAATGAGGCTTTCTGGGAACTAACATCGCACTACTTGAGAAAATATTTCATCTATAGTGCAAGATGGTGAGCCTGTTGGACGTCATTCATTTTGGGTAAGCATCGCATACAATAGCGATGCACTGGGTCTAAGAGTTATAGAAGCAGTGCTACAGATGCTGTATAGCAGAGCTCCCTGCTCAGCCCCATAAATAGGGGTAGCTTTATGAAGCAACGACGTCGCTACGCTGGCTCATACGTCGTTCGAATGACACATCATACCTCCTCGCTGGCAACTCACTCTACTTACTCTTTGACAGTTGTCATGACAGCAATCGCATGGTATGATCGTCTCAATAATGATTCAATACAGTCCAAGTGCTCCCCTCAGCCCTGGTTTCACTGAATACGTCAACTTGAACAAGTGCTATACCAATGAGCTGCCTTGACCACAGCACCAGGGGCCTTACCCACCGCCTCAATATTGAAGATTTAGCAGATGCGGATCACGAGGCCGGTCATGTTTTGCCGTAAAACGGATTCAGAGAATCTTTTCGCCATACTAGTTCTAGCTGCAAAGGATCGGTTCCTTGTTCTCTCCGCGAAGCGCGCATGTATCCGAGCTTGTACCGATTCTGAATGATAATCGATACTATCCACTAGGCAGCGTACTAAATGGACCCCAATTTGTACGATTTTCCTGAGTCACCATCGATCGATCGGAGGAAAACGACGAGGCCCGTCGGGATTTCATTAGATGTCCTTGAATTCTGAGTTCGCTTGAGGTTCAGTTATTACATGTAGCCCAGCGGCGCGCTATGCTATGGAATGGGGAGTGTCCTTTCTATTAGAAAACTATAGTAGCGTATCGTCCTTCAATGCAGTAAATATCCTTTTCACAAGTATAGGTCGGGAAAGCGATGCTATCGGGAATTCCATATCGGCGGCAGCTGCTGAGGGGGAGGGGCCAAACGTGTCGAACTTCAGGGCAACATCCCCAAGAGGTTGAACGCTGCGGCGTTTTTTGCAGATCCTTTGTTGTGACCGTAACCTGTTGCACTATATCCCAGATCTACCGTTGAAAGAGCGCAAAGGATTCGGGATGATCAAACTGGGGGCTTGGAATAACTGTCAATCTAGACACGTACACGAGACGACAGCAGACCACCACGTTTCTTCTCCATTCAGAAACTCTTGACAACTCTACAGCACAGGAGAAGTGGATGAGAAATACTATAGCGATGGGTTCAAGGATACTGACATATACTGGAGCTGGGATAGCAGGATTCCAACGGGACTCTACTACCCAGCGATTGTTCAGAACCGTTGCAGAGTTGTTTGCGGCAGCTAGAAGGCTATGAGTCACTTTCGATCAGCTAAGATGTCTGAATCGGGTGGCCTACGCATGTTGGGGCGGGGTGAACAACTGGGGAATCGGGACTCTAAAGGTGGTTCGGAGAGGGAAAGTTAGCATCTCGAGGGAGTCAAAAACCAGGTATAAATATGGTTCTGCGGCGAAGGAGCTGTGTCAAGAGGCAAGGATACCGCGACAGGGCTATGGGTACAGTGGAGATAATTCTAGTTTGGGGAGGTGGTGGAATTCGCCAGCCACCCTAAACGAGATTTCATAGCCCAATTCCGCTGAATACACGCAGTGATCAATTGAGCAGTGTGTATCCTCCTGAGGTAGTCGCAGACTTTTCGGGGGAGTGAATTGCTCCAACTTAACGCCCAACAAGGAAGATGGTAACATTTGGGGATCGCCTGTGGCTCTGCACAAAAGTTTGAGACTAAAAAAATAATGGAAATGATTCAGTTAGTAAATTAGTGTATTGAACGATCGATGAAGCGTCTAGCGATCCTTGGTTGCGCTCGGACGGTTGCGATTTGGGTGGTGAAGAAAATTTTGACGTGAGAGTATGTGAGTCAGGAGCAGAATTTTAATTATGGTAGCTGCGTTGACTGAGGAAGCGCTCAATTCAGCAGTAGAATTGTCTCAATTCAAAGACCCGCCCCGATCGGGCGGTGGCAGAGGTTTGTGCATCTGCTTCTCCATGTAGAAGGCTCCCAGTGTGTATCGGCCGCTCAACACACCAGATGGCAACGTCCTTGTCCAGAAATGCACAAAATAAATTGATACTGCCCAACAAAGCCCACGAGCTCACTGAGGCCCCTGAGAAAGGCTGGGCTCGGAGACGCTGAGGCTCGGCGTCCCCACCGCCAGAGATCGCTAGGGGGGTGCCGAGGGCCGGCGTTGTCACGTAGTAGTCATATACGCGGACTTCGAGATTGAGTTCCCACGGATCAGGGAGCAGAACCGAGCGCGGAACATCGGGCCAATCAGAATCTCCTGTCAGGATGACTTGGGCGGGGATGGTTTCGATGTTTGCTCAAGTGTGTGTGCACGTGACCGCGTCATCTTCAACGACTAAGCTTACAGCTCAGGTATGTTGAGCGTTTTTCTTGAAGTACAACTCGACAAATTTATGAATTTCTGATCAAATACATTCTTTAGTTTGAATCCATGGTGTTTGCGACGCGAGTTTCTCGCGCAGTGGCTGGTGGCGGCGCAGCGACGGCTCGTCAAGTTATTCCAAGACTGGGTTTCATCGGGCTGGGGAACATGGGACTACAGATGGCCCAGAATCTGTTCTTGAAGGCGACCTCTGCCTCTGCGGCATCATCGGCATCGTCGACGACCACCCCCGGCTCACCCGGGCACCTTCTGGCCCGGAGAGAGTTCGTCGTGTGCGATCCTAATCCCGACAATGTGCTTGCTCTAGTGAACTTTGTGTCGAACAATATCGAAGGTGCAGATGTACTGGTCGTTGACACGCCGCTTGAGTAAGTTCCATTGCCCAGCCACTCAACCTCGCGATGACGTGATGAAGGCTCAACTTGACTCTATTTCTCCTTCTTCATTAGAGTAGCGCGACGCGCCAACACGATTTTCACGGTACTCCCTTCATCGCCACAGGTCCAAGCTGTCTACTTGGGTGGCTCTGGAGTCGTGGAGGCCCTTCATTCACCGACTCCTTCATCCCCCGTTTCCGCAGAGTTTGACAACGAACCAAAAATCTTTGTGGATTCGACGACTCTGGATGTTCACATTGCTCGCGACGTAGCTGCAAAAATGTCGAGTGCTGGAGCTGGAATGGTGGATGCCCCGATGAGCGGCGGTGTCGTCGGTGCGACAGCCGGGACCTTGTCATTCATGGTCGGCGGTCCACAAGAAAGCTTCGATCGTGCGAAACCCTTCCTGGAACATATGGGGAGTCGAGTCGTGCATTGCGGTGATTCTGGAAACGGACTCATCGCCAAGCTGTGCAATAACCACATCCTGGTACGTCCCCTCTCGTCGCCCTACGCGCCGTGTCGGCTCGCTCATAGCTGTGCATCACCTTGAACAGGGCATTAACCAGGTAGCAATCGCCGAGGGCATGCTGTTGGGCACATCGCTTGGTCTAGCTCCTGATTTGCTGGCAAAAATAATCAATACTTCGACAGGTGTGTGCGCCGCTTCTAGTAAGAGGAGCCGCCGATCTAATTTAAACATCTTCCACTAGGACGGTCTTGGCCTTCTGAGGTGAATAATCCTGTGCCAGGTGCACTGGGACCAGAAAAATCTCCCCCTTGCGAGCGCGATTACGCGGGCGGTTTCGCCAGTAAGCTGATGCTGAAGGTACGCGCATAGCTATCCTCGGGTTCGTTACGTTCTCGGATCGTGATGCCTCCCCTTGTTCCAGGACATGCTCCTAGCGGCCCATGCGGCTCAGTCTGTTGGTCTTCAAACCCCCGTTGGAGAAAAAGTCGTAAACCTATACTCGGAGATGATCGAAGCAGACGGGCCACCTGCTCAGGCCACACCACCTCCTAATGGAGCAGGGACGCAACCCTCAGGTCGAAGGGGAGACAAGGATTTCTCGGTCGTTTTTGATTATCTTCGCCATCTCAGCCAGCCACCAAAGTAATCCACTCATCATTCAACTGCCAAACCATTATCCTCTGGTCATCACATCAATCACTTGTATTTTGTACACAACCCCGCAATGAAATCGAACCGCGCGTTTCCCAGCATTGCTTTTTCACAAAACAGACAGGACACGCAACCTTTGGTTACATAAAAGACATGATAAACGCACGTGTACATGTATTCCTACATCATCGCCAACCCACTGCCGGTTCCCAGCCCGGCACCGACGCTCAAGCCCACCCCCTGACTCGAGGTTCCGCCTCCAAACACCCCAACGAACGCACCTTCTCTCTCCAGATCATCGAATGCTTCCATCGGTACGCCTTTTTCGAGATGTACGCGTTGTTTCATCGCCACCAAAGCTCGCCATGTCGCATGCTCCTTATCAAGATTCGCAACCAGTGCATCAAACCGCGCTGTGCGCTCAGCGGCAGTCTGTTCCAACCGCTTAGCTTCGAGAGCTTGCAGCTTGAGAGTATTGGCTTCGATCTAAGGACACAAAATATTAGACATTGCCTTGAAAAATAAGCTGCAGATGAAAACTCACGCGTTTCTCCAGCTCGCTCTTGGGTGGCCGTGGCTTCTCAGGAATGGTGGACGGGTCGAGGGGATCAAATGGTTTCACGTCGTCACCTTCAGCCGCCTTGGCATCAGTTTTGGATACGTCAGGTTTCGGTACGATGGCCGGTTTTGGCTTTTGATGCATAATGCCGCTCATCTGAGCCTTTGGACCTTTTGGTGGATTGCCAAACCCAGCTGGACCAGTTGGGACATCTTTCATCGATTTTTGTGTTGGAGTTTGTGGTTGCTGGGTTGGCTGTTGTAATTGTTGAGCTCGGGGTTTAGTAGGCAGTGCGTGTTGACTCTGTGCGGGACCAGTGGGCACAAAACCTGCCACAGGCGACGCAAGGTTGGGCGCTCTCTTGGCAGGACCAGACGGCGGGAACCATTTTGGTGCGGTGGGAAGTGATGTAGATGAAATGTCAGCAGAGGCAGGTTTTGAAGGAGTAGCAGGAGCAGCGGAGGAGGGATTGGGGGGTAGTTGGGAAGCGTTTGGTGGAGGGGCAACGGGAGAGTCCATCGCGATGTCAGTTGACATAGTTTGGGGTGGAAGGGAAGTGTCAAGTGGGGGAGAAGCCCCTCGCGGGCCGGTCGGGGCTCCTGAAGCATGGCGATCCAAACAGTGAGTGAGACGAGAATGAGCAAAATGGAGAAGTGAACGGTACCTGAGGGAGCCCAACGACCGCCACCACCGCTTGAGCTTCGACTGTTTTGAGGGGAGCGATTCGGGGACGTGATTGGTGAGCGCGAACGAGATCGTGACCGACGACGTTGTGGCGAGTCTCGAGCGTCAGAATAGTGGTCCGAGCGAGCAGGTGAACGTGGGCGACGATCGTTTCCTAGGGAGTCGCGGCCACGTCTACGTGGTGGGATATCACGCTGAGAAGGGTGTGAACGCGGAGGTGACAGTGGGCCTGTAACACAAACGCGCCCAGTCAGCATAGCGGAAACGTCGTCAGCGTAATGCAGAGAGGGGCTTACGTCCGTAATCATCCGGTCTCCTGTCAGGATAGCGATCGTTATAGCTAGGAGGATAACCTCTAGGACCCCCATAGGCATATTCAGGGTTCCAATCTCTACCCGGAGGTGGTCCTCGCTCTCTAGATGAACCATATGCATCATACCCATCCCAGCTTGGTCCTCCCCGACGATCAGAGTCATAAGAAGAGGGTCCAGGACCCCATTCTCGACCTCGATCCGAGTCTCTCCCGCTGTAATAGCGATCCCGTTCATATGGTTCTGGCCCATACCCTCGAGAGTCGCGATAGTCACGGTCGCGCGGGGGCAAGGGTGGTGGATAGCGGTCACGGTCCCGAGAGGACATTGGTACAGCACGAGGAGGCGAGTCGCCACGATATGATCCCCTTTCTTGGGAGGAATAATAGGGATTAGACGGAGGTGGGGGAGGAGGAGGACCGGAACGGTTGTATTCTCTGGGTGGACCTCGACCTCGGCGTTCAGGTCCACCACCACCGCCACGTGGGGGGTAGTGACTCATCTATGACAGCTCCCGGTGTTTTCGACGGCTTCTAAGCTCTTATTCACGTCGTTTTCGGAGGAGAGACTGAACTTTGAGCGTGTGCAGGCTACGACCTATTGTGGCGGATGTTGTGCGGCATCTTCCGTTGGAACCGAGAGCCTCCCCACGATCGGCCACTCCGCTTGGCACTTGGTTGCTGACAGAAAAGTCTGCGTTCAAACTGGTTTATTTGGAACAGTGAGGGCGATTATATCATACCACCGGTCTGATAGCCGCCTAAACGCACTCCCCTCTCGACACCAGCCACTCTGATCTCGGACTTTGTATTTGCTTTCCGCCTCAACCCAATACATCACTACAACTGTTGTATTGGAATAGCTACAGTCCATCACCAATCTCATCCGACGCGTAAAGACCCCTTTGCAGCTTATCTCTTCTAGCGACCCCCACGTGAGAAGCACCTCCCTTCTCCATGACCTCTACGACTGGCGCTACTCAGTTAGACGTCCTAGACGGCATTCATGATGAAAACCTTCCGACTCAGCAGTACCAGTGCTTTGGCTGTCTAAAGGTCCTCCTCTAATCCCTTCGATGGTCCCTTCCACCTGACGCCGATTGGAGCTCAGATCAAGCCTTCAGCCTCAAAACTGATGACGTGAGTGCCTCCGCCACTTTTGGCACACCAACTGCAGGCTTTTAATTCCAAATATCACCCCAGTCTGACTGCTCATTCAAACCTCTTAGCTGTAGCAAATGCAAATTTACCCGATACTGCGACAAGGAATGTCAAACAGCAGTAAGTAACAGTTTGTTGATCCCGATATCCACACAAGGCGTGAACGGACCGTATTCCCCGCTAATGAATAATAGCACTGGAAAATCCACAAGAAAACCTGCATCCCAGTTGCCGATCGTACTCGTCTCGACCCAAATGGCCAGGAGTTCTGTCTAGCCGGTACGGTGATGCAACACCCACCCTCTACTTGTTATACTCGCTTCTGACACTGTAGCACATCTTCTGACCAGACCTCCAAACCTTCACGAGTCTCTGGAGCCGAAATCTTGGCGAAGCAGCTCAAAGCGCTCTTGGCTTGTATCCCGGAGCAGAGAAGCGCATCGGAGGCGAGGATTATATATTCGCGGTCATGGTGGAATATGAGCCTAGTATGCGGGGAGAACACCCTTCAAAACTATTCAGCTTTGTTTCGTCTCTTCCCGCCACTTTCGAGATGGTGCGTTCCAATCACATCCAGGACTGAAGTATAGAAAAGTCCTGACGTACGTGATCACAGGTTGCGGGACTCAACTCAGGTGTCTCGGCATCTCTCATGAGACAAACTCAACAATACTATACCAACGCAATAGAAGGGCGCTCGATATACCTTGTTGCAGTCTTTCTCCCGTTCGTCTTGCAGCCCCAGTTGTCATGACATATTGGATGATATTCTGACTCAAAACTCGCCTTCTTTTTCTACCAGAGGCGGTATCGAGATTCGGCCGGTGAGTTATTTTCTTCCTCCACGGCAACTTGGTGGATTGATGTACCACAAATCATCAGTATGCGGTGGACGAAAGTGTGAAGCCACCCCAAATCATAAAGAATTCAGACGCGTGGCTCCGGTTCCGCCTTCCCGGTCCCCTCCAAGGTCTTTCCGATGATGCAGAATAACTCGCTCGCTACACCAATCTATCAAATGGATGCATTCTTACTGCTATCAATCAATCGGCAGGCACCGCCCACAACCAAACAAATTGTATCAATCTACCGATCCGAGGCTTTTGTAACTGCAATTGATTTTCTTCGCCTGGGTGGCCCTTGTTTTCGAGTGCAGGGTCTTCTACTGAGCGGTATCTCCCGGTGGAACCGGCGGTGAAGATTCCAATCCGTCCTTTTGTCCGCTTCCTTTGTCTTTTTTGTCGGTTACCACCCGTTGTCCTCGCTTCTCCCCGACCAATTGACGCACTTCTCTCATCAAAACTACCCTAGTCAGCACTGTCTAAAACGACCGCCGCGATACCAACCACTCCAATTGACACAATCCTCAACATCACTATTTAACTCCACCACGGCCCAGCGTCGCGTCTTGCTAAGATTCTATTATTATGCCTTCATCGAATAACTCTAAGTCATCCAAGAGAGGTGACATACCTCCTCATAAAGATGTTCCGACGCCGCATTACCAATGCCTTGGGTGTCTTAAGGTAGTCAGATTTTTTAGTCGCTGTCTCGCCATCATTTTTACGACCAGCAATACGCAGGATGCAAAGCAAGCGTCGGAGCTTATGATGTACGTGATTCCACATCCCGCTTCATAAATAATGTGAAGACCACTGACCATCGCACGATTCCACTGGATTTGTAGCTGCAGTAAATGCAAGTTTGCTGCATACTGTGACAAGGAGTGCCAAGTAGCTGTGAGCATTCCGCAGAGAAGCTCGCGTGTCGTCCAATAATCTAACCATAATGCCGTACGATACATTCTTGGCAGCATTGGAAACTTCACAAGAAAACTTGCCTTCCTGCCGCTGAACGCCGACGCGTTAACCCAATCCTGGGTAGGTACTGTCTAGAAGGTACGACTTGAGATCGACCTTCTATGCTATACTCTGGGACCTAATATTGTGGCTTGGCAAAGATCTCCAAATCTTTGTCAATTTCCATAGGAACACCCTTGGCGAAGCTGCTCAAAGCGCTTTAGGTTTGTATCCTGGGGCGAAGAAGAAAGACTCAAGTGAGGAGTATGTGTACGGCGTAGGGGTGGAGGAACCCGAAACACAATGGGAGCATCCTTCTGAGCGATTCGACTATTGTCACGGTCTTCCAGCTTCTCTTGAAGAGGTTAGTCCCAACTCAAGTTTTCAGCGACATTCTGAAAGCGCTACAACACATTGACAGATCGGAGGCCTCAACTGTGGCGCTACGGCCTCGCTGTTACGACAGACTCAACAGTATTATTCCAAAGTGGTGGCGAAAGGGCTCTCAGTCTACCTTGTTGCCGTCTTTCTCCCGTTCGTTGCCTTATTTCCTCTTCCGAAATACTATCCTCTCTGATTCGCTGCGTGCTCTGCACTATCACAGAGGTGCAATTGACATCCGGCCGGTCAGTTTTTCCTAGTTATTGTGACTGTCAAGCTTACGTATCACACTCGACCAGTTTGCAGTAAACAGTAGCGTCATGCCGCGCGAAGTCATAGACGCTCCAGCAGATTGGCTCCGTTTCCACCTCCCAAACCCTTTCAAAGGCGTCCCGGAGCATTTGCTGTGTCGACCTTTCGCCCACATCGTTGATCAAATACTCGAACAAAGCAGTCGTCCAAGTCACTGGACTGAGACATTGTGGGATGAGGATGACGAATCGAGCCCGGGTTATGAACTGCCTGCCGACCGCGAACCGTTCTACGGTTACGACTCATCTGATGACTACGAGTTATCTGGCGACGAAGATGAATCACTGGGCACTGATAATGACTCGTTCAACGACGATGACGGATCGTGGAGCAGCGATGATGAGCCTTCAGGCGAGGGTGATGAACTGTAACGGTCCACAGGACTCACGGCTCCATTTAATACATACCCCGCTCAAATTATTCTTGAATGACCACATTGCACATCATCACAGCTACCTCGATGCACTCGATTTTCAAGCCTCTCCAGCAGACTACTGAAGCACTGCGCACTCACAGGCCTGTTCGATCTCAGGGATGTCAGGTGGATGATGAAGAGAAGCGCCAATGTTATTACTGCCATAGGATACGTCCAGAGTTCGACGATTCACAATGCACTCTCGTAAAGATTGACTAATAATGCCGCTTACAGGATGGCAAAATCGTGCAGCTATCTTTGTAAGTTTCTAAGCCCATCGAATCGCAACACTTTAGCTGTGTAGATGCCACCTTTACCATCTCACGTGGTATATGCTGGTGTTTTTTGTCCCAAACTTGTCTCCGCCCGGTCAGCTTTGTAGTGCGCGTTAGCCAAATATAAACTCATTAAGTCAATCGCTCACGTTTGGTAGTATTTACTGGAAGGGAATCAGAGCTCTAACTGTGACGAAGAAGTCGAGAACCATGAGATGTGGCTAATGGCGCAGATCAATGGGCGTCTATGAGAAAACTATCCTCTTGGCTTAAGTGAACAGATAGGCGCATGCTTGATGGAGGTTAAATCACTCTTTTCATCTTCTCAAGATTAGAATGCTTCAAGCATCTTCTTCGTCAGAAACAATAGACTACATCGCTTGCGGTATTGCAGGCTTTCCTATGGTATTGGGCACCTCAGTGTCATCAAGGATTTAAGTTTTCTGGTCTCCAATCTATCGAAGCCCCGTATCCATCCCAAGAGATCGGGAAGAGGACATCAGAGCCTATTGAGATGGTGTCTAGATCATGATCAGTAGTCTTGCAAGAATATGGCAACAGTCCAATGGAGATCCGCAATTGGCGTTCTGTCCGAGAGGTATCAATTGAATTAACTTTTGGTCATACCATTAATATATGCTTTTCAGAGTGGATGGCTTCCGCACGCTCATTAGTCGAAAGAGCACAGGAGTGCCCGATATTGCTATGCACAGGTCAAGTCAAGATAATACAGATGGTATGGGCCAATTCACAGGTTTCCGTCTCCAGAGTCTTTTGCCGAGAATCGTTCAGAGGTGACCATTGTGCGAGGATTAGTTGAACGCTCGAGCTCGATCCCTCATTGCCTCGTTGGAAGGAATACGACCGTGAGAAATCAAACGTGCCTACTTGTTTGCAATAGCCAATACGACCTTGAGTGCAAGACCCATGCCTTCCAAGAAGAAAAAATCCTCCCGGAAGGGTCAAGCGACCTCTGAACCTGAAGAAATGGTGCCTATAGTGATTTCAGCCGAAGAAGCTGGCAATCTCGGGCAGATGATGGTGAACGCAGCCACTGGGGAGAGAAACTACCATTGTCAACAGTGCTCTAAGGTCCGAAACGAACCATCTGATGATGAAAATTCGCTTTCCAAATCTTCTGAATGGATTTTGAGCTGATACCAATCTCGGCATCGTGGCGCCATGCGTGCGATTGCTGACCTCACTACATCAGGTCATGGACGCTTCGCAAGGATATCAGTTCGTATTCCCTGTTGATTGGCCAATCTGCGCTTATTCTCTTTACTCACCAAACGACATCTCCTCTGGTTAGGTGCTCACGATGTAAACACATGAACTACTGCAGCAAGGAGTGCCAAGTTAAGGTGCGCTACGGTATCTGCAGTCAGAAAATATAATGACCCTACAACGCTCATAGCATTGGTCGTCACATAAATCTAATTGCGTTCCCGCTATAAAACGAGAAGCTATGCAGCCAAATGGCTTCTCCATAGCAGGTATCTATCGTTCCTACCCGGGAGTCCCAATATGTCGTGCTCATAGCGGGTAATCCTTACCGCCTCTATATCTTTTAGAGCTTCAGGAATGGTGTGCGATACATGACTATGCTTTAGGCGAGGCCCCAGTCCACGCATTAGGAATCTTCGACGAACCTTTCTCAAAACTTCCTGCCGAGGACTTCTTGTACCTCGTACTCCTCAAATTACGACCTAACCATGATGGAGAGAGAGATCCCGCCAAGATGTTCCAGTTTGTTGCGTCCAACCCGCTTCCAATAGATATGGTGGAGTCCATTTCCCCCTAAGAATCAGTCTCCGTGCCTCTGACGAAACCAAACCTCATGATTGTTAGCTTCCCCGAATCTCGTCCGCATTTGACCCTGCGCAAGCGAGAGCAGCTAGGAAACAGGTATCAGAGAAGCGCAGCGACCACCTTTCCTATCTTGTGCTTATTGGCTGCGAGTACGTGGGGGTCAGTTCAAGTGCCGAGGAAGCTCTACTCACCGAATTGCGTCACTCGTTTGTTCAGTGGCGTCTTTAACCTCAAACCCGTGGGTACCTCCATACTCTCCTTGTTCTATCCTAACCTTGAGATCAATACAGCCCGCTAACCCTTGGTTTTCCCCAGTTCTCGGTCACAGAGAGCCAACGCGTGTTTTATCAGAGCGGTAAGATGGACAATCCCTCGGAGTGGCTCGAGGCCCGACTTTCTGAGTCCTGAAGATCGTCAACTCATGTTCCTATGCTCTCGCTCTCGTACGTTTGTTGACCCCCACCAAGCGCCTTCTACACTGAGTAACTCATTCATGTTTTGCTCTAGAGGGACTTGCTTTATTTTCGCTGACTCCGTTTCCGCCGCTTGGCTGCTCGATATCCGATGTATGGGATTTGCTTGGCGTGATGAATCCATCCGATTCCTTCACGGTGCTTTGTCCAGTCGTCAACTGGCCAATTGAGTATTATGGAGTAGAACGATTCTGTACGATTCCAAGCGGCGGGATTCCATGATCTCTCCAGTGAACTCTACACGGAGATACCTAATTATGGTAGTTGTGGTTGACTGTGAGATTTGAGGTTGCTGCATGAGATTCAGCATCAAATGGTCACGGTACCAGGGAGGGGATAGGAGCTGGGTAGTGAGGGGCTACTTCGGTATCGGTGTGCAAATGATCTCGGTCTTCTTGGGATCGAAAGGAAGGGCGCAGTAAAATCCTAAGCTCTGATAGTGCCAATGCCACCTCATTAGCATCCCGCATAGAAAGGGAGGGAAACAGCAGCTTACCTGCATTTGTGCAAAGAGGGCCCTTGATTGCAACGCCAACTGTATCATAAATTTTGGCGAGTTCCTGTTGAGGACTAGGCTTCGCTGAGCAGTAGATGATTCATACCTTTAAACACTTCCGCTGGCCACCTGGCTCTTCCCTACAGAGCTCGGCTTCCTGTATATCCCTTGGGCCCTTGCTATCTAGGATGTATTTTGCCCCCGGAGCTTCCTATGCCCAACAAGATTGTAATGAGTCCATTTATCACTTTATTTGACGCAAAGTGCGGCAGATTACACAAGGTGTTCCAGGAATCACGCACGAGGCAGAACGAAGACGAACATCACTCACAGCGACAAAAGACCTGACACTTTGTTGGGAGGCTTTTTTCGCGTCTTCAGGGGAAAGAGGCTTCTTTGTGACTGGTAAAGAAGGCGCGGGAGTTGAGAAACCTATGGTTTCGAGGATGCCCATGGCTGGCTAGTCTTTGTTGAGAGCAGTTGCGAGTGTAACACTGACGTAATTGATGTCACGCAGTCAGTGTCACAACTCGCACCCATCGAAAGGTAAGGCTCTTCATGGTCTTTGTCCTCGATAACCCACCCATTTAATCATAGTATTGAACAGGAAGTGTCACAGTAGCTGCACTGCTATTAAAAGGTCATAATTGATTCGAACCACAAAAAAGAAAATTGATAGATGCATGATGAATGTTGAGAACACAATACAGGACTTCCGTCACTTCGCATGGCATTATTTTTGACGCACATTGAAAATTGTTGGATTCTCTCTCACGTCTGGTAATGATTGGCGGCTCACAAAATACGGCTATTTGGAACGACAATTGAGCAATGAGCCTAATAGTGCTTCGTTATCACATCGCCCTTGAAGTCGTCACCCTTTGCCTTACGACGGCAGAGGCGACGCCCATTAGTGCGGTAGCAGCCATGGTAGTTCCAACAAAAATTGTGATGCCTGAAGAAGAGATATCGATGTGAGAGTCTCGAAACCCGCACGCCACGCAGTGTTGAATGAAGCAGACTCACCAGTAAACTCGTAGCCGCCCCATCCTCCTTTCCCAGCCTTCAAAGCAGACGAGCTGAACTTGTTCGGATGAAGCGCAGCAGCAATGAGGGGTCCAAT
This sequence comes from Clavulina sp. PMI_390, assembly GCA_015039315.1. NCBI lineage: Eukaryota > Fungi > Basidiomycota > Agaricomycetes > Cantharellales > Hydnaceae > Clavulina > Clavulina sp. PMI_390. The sequence goes on from WIDE01000113.1 coordinate 29,196, forward strand.
AATTGCCGCAGCACCCTTCACTATGAAGAAGCAGAACACAACGAGCGCAGACTGAGAGCTCGCCACTGTTGCGCTCGCAGGTGGTTGTATCGCGCTGAATCCTCCACTCTATATCACGGAGTATATCATGAGGGGTCAAATATCTGAAAGCTTTGGAAGCGACTCACGATAGAGGCGAATGACACGACGAATACAAACAGAGTGCTTAAGTTATGCGCAAAGCCCCATAACGCATATGCAAGAATAGATGACATGATCCCCGAAAATATCATCGCTCCAGTGAACGGACGGAGGTCGCAATAGTATCCGAAGAGGACTTGTCCAATGCTGCTTGCAAGATTGAACACAGATAGGGCGATGGTGCCTTCAACCGTCGAGAATCCAAGAGCCGTTGCATACGAGGGAATATACTATGGTCGTATGTCAGAAAGGCCCAGATGAAGAATAATTACTCGGACATACGAGAGAGACCGAAAAATATGCCAAGCTCTGGAGAAAGATTGTGATGGCCTAAACAATAGTCGCTGTCAGGGTTCAAATCTCTCGGCTTTGCGACGCGTAACAACTCACGACGGTCAAGAAAAGTGGCTGTCTTAGGAATTTCAGGCTGATAGGTGCAGTCTCATGCCTTGGCCTCCCTGCAACACCAGTCGGCGTTAATGGCAGCCTCGGCTTGGAGAACCACACGACGAGTCCTCCGAAAACAAGGAGTATGAAGCTCCAAATGCGCAGTGTCCAACGGAAACCAACGCGTTGGAGAAGGGAAATGAGCAGGATAGGTACAATAGAGCCTCCGAAGCCAGCCCCACCAAAGATGCATGCGCCTGCTAACCCGCGCCTCTGTAAATTTCACATTATGAGTCAGTTAGGGAATATTCGTGCCGTTTTGGCCTAAACTAACCTCGACGAACCACTCTGGCAGCTTTGAGGGGCGCGGAGATTCGATTATTGATGGGAATCAATAGGGATATTCTACTCGAAGGTATTACTCACCCAAAGCATGACTGGAGCATATGCAAGACCTCCTGTAATACCATACAGCACTCCTTGGAACAATATTAGCTGCCAAACCTAGAGAGGACTCGTTCAATTTGGCGCAGGCACTGAACAGCTCATCGGAGTCGACTGACCTGAGTCGCAAAACTCGTGGCCACAAGACTGAGGACGCAAAGGATCAATGAGATCCGCATCATCATTTGGAAGTGTCGCGTCCAGCGTGCAGCGAATATAATGAGAATTCCCTCGCCGTAAAGCATCGCAAGATTGATTGTACCGACTGCATTGATTGCAGCTGGTTGCAGAGAAATTTGTTAATAACTCAAACTATAATGCTAAGGATTTGTAGCGCGAACCTTCGGAGGCCCCTTGAAACTCATGTGTGAGATACCAGTCTTGAAAAATACCATAGCTTCACCACATGAGGCGCAAAGCTTAGCATCCTGAACATTGACGAATTGAGGATCAATGGCCTACCTCAACGAGAATCCCCAGACCATCACCTCGATCCCAAAGGCACAGAATACGAAGAGCCATGCGTGATATCCTCTATCTACGGGATGCAGCTCAGCAGCCTCGTTGCGTCGTTCATCCTCCGTGAGCCGCAGAATAGACTCCTCTTCACGAGTGGTGGAAGATGCATTTCCAGACGTGTTCCCCGTTTCAAGAGCTCTCATGTCCTTGAGCTCGAGCTCAACTACATCGTCAACCGCTGGTTGGGTAGCGAGAGGCATGGTGCGCTGACTTTCTAGTTCTTCAACGATAGACATCGCGTACGAAGGAGGCAGGATTTCTTGACCTAAAAAGGATGAGAAGGGGGAAGAAGGTATGAGAAAGAATCGAGGGGAAGAAAAAACTGATTGGATTTGAGTCAGGTGCCATCCTTGCGAGGTGGAGGCAGGGCAGTCGTGAACAAGCGATCGGACGTCGGCACCGACAAAGTCACAAGTTTTTTCTCATAGCCTTTCGTACCTCGTCACGAGAACTTAACCATAAATGAGTCAAAGAGTTAACACGAGCAAAATTACGTTTAATCTAAGCGACCTGAGTCACTGAACTCACTAACGCTTATAAATTAATTTCCAGTTTGTCGCATTGACATAGAGCCTTCCCTGAGATTGATCACCAATTGTGACATTGAACTCTCGCCAGTAGTACGCATTCATATTTGGTAATCAGAGCATTAGTTGGACGAGCAATATTAATCACTGCGAACGGCATTTAGACATTCGACTGAAATCACGCCGCCCTAAAGACATTGAGCAGCGAATCCCCTCAACTCCGACGCATCGGCCCAACATAACGCCCCCAACGAGAGCCAGTCATGTAGATGGTGGCCTCCGTAGTTATGTGGAGTGCTCCACGCCGGTACAGATGAGGATCCCTCCTATCTAGATCGATCGTGAAGTCACTACTCGCTGCCTCACAATAGCCGAGACGACTCCCATTACTGCCGTGGCAGCCATTGCGGTTCCGACAAAGATAGTGATACCTGAAAAATAAATACGGATGTTGCATACCGTGAGATGCAAAACTTCTAAATCACCCACGTTGTAAGTGACGAGCAGCAACAGAACATGACTAACCCGTAAACCCATAACCACCCCATCCACCCTTCCCAGCCCTCAACGCAGACGAGCCAACCTTTTTCGGGTGAAGGGCAGCGGCGATGAGGGGACCAATGATGACCGCGGCACCTTTTACTACAAAAAAGCAGAAAATGACGAGCGCAGACTGAGCACTCGCAACTGTTGCGCTTGCAGGCGGCTGGATTGCGCTAAAGCCGCCGCCCTAAGTTGAAGAGAACACTATAAGCCATGTGGAAGATCGGAAAGCGAAGGGAGTTCCTAACGATTGTGGCGAAGAACACGACAAAGACAAAGAGAGCACTGAGATTATGTGCAAAGCCCCATAATGCATATGCGAGGATGGAAGAAGCAATCCCCGAAAATATCATCGCGCCAGTGAATGGTCGACGATCGCAATAATATCCGTAGATGATCTGACCTACGCTGTTCGCTAGGTTGAAGACGGATAGCGCGATTGTGCCCTGAAAGGTTGAATACCCAAGGGCGGTTGAATACGAGGGAATGTACTGAAGATCGCGCGTCAAACAGACCAGGTAGGAACTGATAGTTGTTGGCACGCACCAAAGAAACCGAAAAGTATGCCGAACTTTGAAGGAAGATTGTGGCGGCCTACGTGAGGGGCAGTATCAGCCTCAAAGCAGATAAATCACTTCACCGAATGCACAAGCTTACAATAGTCAAAAAGAGCGGCTCTCTCAGGAACTTCAGGGTGATGGGTGCGGCATCTCTCCTTCGCCGTCCACTGAGACTGGCAGGTGCCACTGGTAATCTCGGTTTAGAGAACCAAACGACGAGGCCACCAAACACAAGGAGCACAACACTCCAGATACGGAGCGTCCAGCGGAAACCAAAGCCCTGGAGGAGGGCGACCTGTATGATAGGTACTATGGAGCCGCCGAAGCCGGAGCCCCCGAATATACAAGCACCTGCTAGACCACGTCGCTATCAAGCTCCACGTTAAACGAAAGTCAGAGCCTGGCTATACTTGAACCAGCTAGACTAACCTCGACAAACCACTCTGACAGCTTGATTGATGTTCGAGGGTGGTTATTGATGGGATATATATGTAACACTAATCCTCTAGAATTCACTCACCCACACCATGACAGGAGCGTAGGCCAAGCCGCCCGCAATCCCATACAGCACTCCTTGAAAAAGTATGAGCTGCCAAACCTAGAGAGAAATATTATCTCCAGTTCTTCGATGCAGGTTACAAACAGCGCTGGGATAATTATTGTCAATCTACCTGAGTGGCGAAACTAGTAGCCACCAGGCTAAGGGCGCACAGGACCAGCGAAATTCTCATCATCGTCTGGAAGTGCCTCGCCCAACGCGAGACGAAGATGATTATAATCCCCACACTGTATAGTATTGCAATATTGATCGTCCCGACGGCGTTGATCGCAGCTGTATGGATAGTCAAGTATCGTGCAATGAATCTCAACGATGTGTAGATGTAGAATACTTTTATA
>WIDE01000113.1:37957-57829 GCA_015039315.1 Clavulina sp. PMI_390
CCATGACCCGATTACGGCTAGCTCTCTCCGGATGGGTTCATCACGGGAGCAACCAACTCTCCAGAAGCTAGTATCGGCTGCTCCAGAACATGCAAAAAAAATGCAATCGCGTTTTGTGGAAGGATTTGTCAAGTGATTTAGGGCCTGTCTGGCAACAATCGTAATACGGTTTTTCCAATATGAAAATCGTAAAACCGTGCCTCGCCCGTCACTGTGGGAATATTGCGGAGATCAGCCATGGCTTGTTTGGCTGCGTTCGACAGCGCTTTTTGGCCGCAAATTCTTTGTTATTCTGGTTTGGGCTCATAAATATGGGGCCTTGAGATAGCTCAATCTTGACCTCTCCATTGGCGAAGGACATCTTGATGTGACCGCAAAATCCCGGAGTGTTCGGCTCCGAAGCGGAATCGTAATAGCGTTTTACGATTTGACCGTTGCTGCATCCAAACAGGCCCTTAGTGTAGAGAGGAAAAGGGTTCATCGGTCTTGAAAGAAGTATCCAAGCCTAACGCATATGAACAGCTCAGCATCATCTCGATTAGTTTATAGCATGATAATGCTATACCTTCCATCACATAACGGATGGTGAGCAGCAATACTTCTTGGTCACGTCGCCGTTTTGGGCTAACAGTTTTGGCACGTTCGTTGCGACAGTTTACCCACTCCAACCTGATAGGTTTTACAAAGAGTTTTAGTAGAATTGGCCCTGCGATAGATAGTATGGGCAGGAGCATCGTGCCTGAGGAAGCCTGATGACCATGCCATAAGGATGACTTAGAGGTCTTCTACTACCAAGCCGCCATCTCGAGCCAATGGTTTAGGCGCTCGCGTCCGAATAGTGAGGCTGGTGGCGTCATCTCTCGCTTATTCAATTAGTGTGAGAAGGCATGAACCACCAGAAGAAAGCTGGCTCATTTTCCCTTGGCGTGCGTTAATCTAGTGACACGCTCAGTAGCTGTTCAAGTTTGGGAGGGCAAGACACAAATCTTCTCCACGGACCCGGCTAAGTGACTCGTTTGTTCAGGCGGTCGACTGCGTTTGTGTTACTTTCGGCCAGTGATTCTATCCAAACTTAATTGACCGGGACAATCAGTCATCGGAGAGATCACCCGGTTGCTGTTCAACGGGTGGATTGATTTGCACTCTAGACGTAATATCCTCCCAATCCTCAATCTTCCCCAAACGGCTAGTAAACATGCATCATAGGATGATTTCAAAGCTGGTAGAGTTCAAGAATGTGAGCCCCTGCTGTATTAGTTGCTCAAAGAAAGAGTAGAAGATAGGATAGGAGATGGTCGCACCATTCAGACAGTCAATCGATGCTAAACACCCACGCTTCTCGCCGTAGCTGACGTCCCACCGCCCGGAAGGGTCGTGGTCCGCGTCTGTGGTTTCGAGGTCGTTGCCTGCAGTGTGATGATGAAATGTCAACAAAAAAACAGTAGCTTTGAGTGCGTTCGAATCAAAGTGGAGCTAGGGCAATCTTACGGAGAGGGGTTCAACGGAGAACCCATTTGCGAACGGGGCTAAATTCCAGCAGGTATTCGTGGCGACTGGTCCGACTAAATTACGTCCAGTAGTATCAACGGAGATATGGATGAATTTTTGGACCAGAGTCCCAGGCGAGAACTTACATCCTGTGCAGTCATAGTGCGGATATACCACATAATCTTGGCTAGTAGAGGCATTTACATAAGCCGAACGGAATGTTGAAGTGCTGTGACACGTAGATAATGGACCGTCAGGTAGAGCGTAGGTGGTGCAATTTCCGATACATTCGCCGTATTCGCAGATCGTAAGGGTCGCAGTAGTAGTAGATTGGCGCTTATCGATCCCGATCCCTGGGGCCACGCCAGCCACGGGGCTCATCTCAAGTGCGTAAGGAGCAAGAGGCGATGCCAAGGCTCCCGTAAAGAACGCGAGCGAGGTGATAAGTGTAGCCGACCACATAATAGTGAAAGTTGTAGCACAATCAGCGATAGAGGAGTCACTTGGTATGAAAGGATGCTCGAGGGCCCACAGCCTTTTATACCTTCCATACTAGCCTTCCGGATCAACCGAACTATCCGCAGCTCATCACGGCATAGAGTCCCGTGTAGATTTTCGACGGCGAAAGACCATATGTGGCATGATTTCTAACGGAAACAAATTAATATTGGCTTGCACAACACCTCCCTGCAAATCAAGGAGGATATTCGATCTCCGACACATCGCAGCACTAACATTCGAGAAATGGTAGTCAGCAAAGATCCGAGGAGATCTCAAACCGTCATTCTATGGGAGATTTTTTATGGGTTCAAATCCCTCCTAAAGGTGAAGACCTCTCGGACACCCATGAGACGAAGCTCGTAGCCAAGAGTGTATGTGTTTTCTTCTTTTTAAAAACCTCAATATGAGGATGATAAGAGGTTCTTCCTCTTGACGAGATACGGAGGTCTTTAAGCTATAACAGAAAGGATGTAGCATATCGAAGCTTCCGTGGCCAATCCGAAGAATTACCGCATTTTGAAATTCTGTTTGCTGGATGAGCTGGCAAGTAGTTTGCTATCGCATGTGATACTATACCTGATAGATTTACCCGTGGATTATCTAAATTACTGGCAAGAAAGCGCAACAGAGAACCGGCGACTCGTCAAGGTCGAGTAGTGTAGTCTACAATGCTCAGTGAGCCATCTACCAGCTGATAACTTTGTTTCCGGGAATCGATATTAAGGGCGTCTCTTTGAAACAATGTACGATCTGCTTTAGGCCGTCATGAAACCCCCTCTTAAGGGATCCCACAACGGCATGAGGCAGTACATCAACCTTTCCATGGATTTTAGCCAATTCCATCACCAATAGGTTGTAGGTTTACAAATCTTATGGCCAGTTTACGCCCCAGATCCCACATTAGGAGGCTGACCATTTGACACGTTCGGCGTGACACTAGCAGCCCTCCGATCCAAGCGACTTCTCACAAGTCAACTCGACGAACTTGATCTAATGCATCAAGGGCAGTAGCACTATGCCGAAAGAAGCTTGATGGCCGTTCGATGAGAATCGCCCAGGATCCGTACTCTCCTAAGCCGCTAGCTTGAGCGATTCACAATGCTTTCTATGCTCGCATCCGATTAGCGACACTAACTCAATCTAGGATTGGAAAAAAAAGGATCAGCGGACGATCAAAGGCCCACTTTCTCTTGGCGTGCTTTGATTAGGTCATGCGTTTGCCAGCCACGTGGGGATAATAAGTTATCTCACGGTTTTTCGGTCCTAAAGCAAGGAAAGCGATTGATTTGTACAAGTAGCTACGTGTATGTTATACAGTTCAGTTAGTAAGCAAATTTAGACCCTATTGAGGAAGGAATCCGGCATTGTAAAGATCAGCCGCCCGCTGCTGAACGGATGGCCTCGTTTGCACGCAAAAATCAAATTCCTGAAGCGAGCTTTTGACCAAGCATCTCAGAACGACTTCTGAGTTACTAAGAAGTTCAGAAAAATCAGCTTCGTTGAAATATTTGGAACAAACGAAAAGATGGGATAAATATGAGAATAGCGCACGTTTCAAACGGTCAGTGAGCACTAAACAGCCACGCTCTTCGCTGTGGTCGATGGCCCGCTGGAAAACGTGGTTGTGCCCGTATGTGGCTTTGAGGTCGTTGCCTTACATACGGGAACAATGTTAGTAACCGATACTTTAGTTCAGTGGAACCAAAATCGAGCCAGGAATCAATCTCACCGACAGCGGCTCGACGGAGAAGCCGTTAGCGAACGGGTTTATGCCCCAGCATGTATTTGTCGTGAGTGGTCCAACTGGATTGGTTCGAACGGTGTTAGCAGGAGAAACGGACAAAATATCAGTCTATAAGGGTAATAGGCGGTAACTTACAGCCGGTGCAGTCAAGGTGAGGATATACAACAAATTGCTCGGTGCTGGGAGCAATCACGTAGGCTGAACGGTACTGGGGAGTAGCAAAGCATGTAGACAAGGAACCACCGGGCAGAGCATAGCTGGTAGAATTTCCGCCACATGCGCTGCCTGTGTAGATGACCAAGGTAGCAGTAGTCGACTGGCGCTTGTCTATATCGGTCAATGGGTTGGCCGCGCCCAATACTGGGCTCATCTCCAGTGCGCGAGGAACGAGAGGCGAGGCGAGGGCTCCCGCAAACAACACGAGTGACATGACCAGGGTCGTGGATCGCATAATTGAGCAGCACGTAGCACAATACGCCGCCGAGAGGTCCCTCAGTCTGAGACGATGATGCTTGGACATGGTCGGCCTTTTATACATCGATACTAAGTTTCCATGTGAAGCTAGCTGCCGCCGGCCCCCGCGTCACAAAGGATTATTAAGCATGTGCGACGGCAAAAAATCCACGTGAAGAGTGATTTAGACTGAATACAAAAGGATATTGGGTGGGAGCCGACATGACTCTGCAAATCAAGGAGAATAGTCGATCTCCGAGACACCGCATCACCAATCCTTGAAGCACTAACAACGTAGGGTCCGAGAAGATTTCAGGTAAACATCTTGGAGGCGCCCCTTATAGTTTCTAATATCGAATGGAGGCGAGATTCACTAATGTCGATCTGACCATGATAGGTGCTGTATTACAGCATCAGAGCGAAAGAGGTCTATCCTTTCAAAAACATGATACGAGATGGACTAGTATGAAAGGCCTGAGCTCAATGAAGCGGGGTTTCAGGCCCTCCCAAGACATCCCGAGAAATTACCGCATTTTGAAATCCAGCCAGCTTGATGGGCTTGCCAGATTTTCGTGAATTTACGTGATACAGCGGGTGATCAAGCCACCCACGGATTATCGAGCCTCGCGTTAAATCACGCAAGAGGTCCAGCGACTCCTCAATTCGGGGCCGCGGAGTCCAAGATGCTTGGCTGAACTTGTGCTGGATGATGTTCGTGCGAGAGTCGCGGAAGACTCGGGAGACGCCGAAGCATCCGATGCCACGGCGGCGCTCAGCCACCAGCTCACTATTTTTCAATCTTCTTCCATCAAATTCTATTGATGGCAGGGTGGGGTAATCTAAAGTGCCTATTGAATCACTTATAACACAATAAACTTGGTAATCGATATTAGAAAATTTTTCTTCTGGAATCAAGTTACGATCCACTTTAGGCTGTCATCAAATCCCCTATTAGGAGGTCCCATCCTTTCATGAAGCAGGTTATAGGATTTTTAATAACCTTCGCTAACTCTATCGTCATTCTACTGTATGTTTACAAAGATTTTTTGCGCCAGTCGGGGTTCGGAAGCTCCAAGCAATCCAAGCGGCGCACAACGCGCACTGTAAATCCGCTGATTGATGAAAGGTGATCTGAAATCTAACCCTCTGCTACATGGAAGATTTGTTCGGTTCCGAGATCCAATATTAGGAGGCTGACAATTTGACACCCCTAGTGTGAGGGCAGAAGCCCTCGGATTTGGGAAACCTTTCATGGGTTCGCTCAATGAACTCAATCCAGTGAACAAAGGGCCATTGGAACTGTGCCCCCAAAAGCTCGGCGGCCATACGATAAAAACCGCTCGAAATCGATACTCTCTCAAGTCGCCAGTTTGAGCGATTGATAATAGCTTCACGCGTTGCTCAGCCAATCCAGGGTCGTAAAAGTTGGATCAACGGAGGATCACTGGTCAGTCGCCAGCGAACTGAGGATATTAGGTCAACTCGAGACTTTTCGATCCTAGACGAAGGAAACAACTGGTTTGTATAGGTAGTTAAGTGTGTATCTGTAAATCGTAGTCATGAACAGATGTGGGCCCAATTGGCTAAGAAAATCGGGCATTATAGGGAGTGACTTCGTTCCCACGAGAAATCTAATATTCTCCTAATCTTCAAAGTCCATGAGCTGACCCTTCAATAAGCATCTCGGTACGAATTCTAAGCTACCCAAACCAAGAAAAGTTAGTCTCGTTGAAGTATTCGGAGCAAGATGGAAAAATAGAAGAAATGTGAGCAAGTCGCACCGCTCAAATGGTAAGTCAACACTACGCAGCCACACTCTTCGCCGTGGTCGATGGTCCACTCGAGAAGGTTGTTGTTCCCGTATGTGGCTTTGAGGTCGTTGCCTGACATATAGTTACATATAAGTAGCTCATCATTGAATGCATTGGAACTATAACTGAGCCAAGAATCAATCTTACCGATAGTGGCTCGACGGAGTAACCGTTAGCGAACGGGTATACGCTCACGCACACGTTTGTCGGGAGTGCTCCAACTGAATGAATTCAGATGTTGTTAGTGGTGAGAAACAAACAAGTCATCAGGATGGAAGAGCCTACAGCCGGTGCAGTCAATATGCGGATAGACGACAAAGTCTGCGGTGCTGGGAACAGTCACATAGGCCGAATTGTACTGGGGCGTATTATGGCATGTACTCAAGGGACCACCGGGCAGTGGATAGGTGGTGCAATTTCCGCCACACGCGGCGCCTGAACAGATGCGTAAACTGGCAGTAGTAGTCACCTGGCGTTTGTCGACGTCAATCACGGGGCCGGCCACACCAGGAACAGGGCTCATCTCTAGACCGCGAGGGACGAGAGGTGATGCGATGGTTCCCAAAAAGAACGCGAGTGAAGTGACGAGGAGCGTGGACCGCATAACTGAATGATGGGCGTACGATGAGCTGCTAAGCGGTCGCTAGGCCTGCGGGGATGATGCTCAGCCTTTTATACATCGATAACAAGCTTTCATGTGAAGCTAGCGAACACCAGGCTCCAGGTCACAGAGCATCCTTACACATGTGCAACGGCAAGAAACCCATATGTAGAGTAATTTATAAATGAATGCAAAGGGATATCAGGTGGGAGCAACATAGCCCTGCAAATCAAGGAGAATAGTCGATCTCCGAAGCGCCGCATTACCAATATTTGACGGCGCCAACGGCATATGAGCTGAGAGGATCCTAAACAGACATCCTGGAAGTAAATCTCAAAGTCATCGACATCGAATCAAAGTGAAGCTAGCTGATATCGATCCGGCGAGCCTTGAATCAAGACAGGTGTCATATCATAGCATCAAAAGGCGATAATTTTATGTTTTCGATGACGGAATCAGAGGTAAAGGCCAGAACCAAAATGATGTAGAGCTTCAGGCGAGCGCCAGGTATCCCGAGAAAGTACCGCATTTTGAAATCCAGCCAGCTGGATGGCATGTAAGACGTTGTCAATTTACGTGATGCGGCACCTGATAGAGTTACCCGCGGATTATCGAAACTCGCATTAAATCACGGAGGGAAGTCTTTGACTCATCAAGGCGGGGCTGTGGAGTCCAAAATGCTTGACTGACTTGCACTGGATTATTTTTGCGCAAGACGGGGCGGCAGACGCGGGAGATGCCGAGGCTTCCGAGGCCAAATCGGCCAGAGGCCACCTACTCACCATTTCTCAATCTTCTTCTGTTACATTCTATCGATGGCAGAAAGAGAAACGACGCGTATTTGCACCTACATAATCGGTGATCACTTTGGGGATGTCGCTGCCGTGAGTGTCCACCAACTCTCTCCATACTTCATCTCAGGCGAATCTCAAAGCTCAACAAGAGCCCCATAACATTGTAAACCAATAGGCGATTGCGGCAGAGCTCCTAAAGCAAGGGCGTATTCCTCTATCCCGTATCGTGAGAACGACAGGGCTCAAGTCTCAACGCGTTGCCAACGCGCTGCTCACTCTCATCCAACACAACATCATCTGGCACTACACCCCCGATGGCGGCCAAACGGTGTACTCGATTGACGTTGAAGAAGTATTGGGGAGGATAAGATATGGCCAGTACCTTGCCATTGCGGAGGAGACATTCGATTCCTCGGTGCGTCAGCGTGCCGCCCGAAAATTTGCTTCACACAATCCAACGTGCAATAACACCCAATCCATCGTAATCCATATCAGGCTATCAAAATTATTTCTCTCCTCATGGACCACGGTCGAATCAAAGCTGGCGACATCATCAAGCGCCTGGCGCCAGACGCAAATGATCACAAGGGCGAGTCAGATTTTCTCGAGGCTGAGAATAACTTCCCGACGTTGCTCACTCAACACTTCCATGATTCCACAGGAAAGAAGAAAGGGTCTGAAAGCCTACTTATTCTGGTGCAAGGAAGATACCTCAAAGCCACGGACATCGCTCTGCAAGCTTCTCCCCAGGATCGATTCCTGCGATTCGAGAAGGAGGCCCATACCAGTGTTCGCAATGCTCCAGGTGCCAAGAAAGGGATTGCGTCGGCGAAGGAACTGCTCGAGATCAAAGAAATTGCAACCAAGAAGCTCAACGAGGAGACCGCCAGGATCGAGAGCAGTGCTCTAGTCAGTGTGCTGAACTGTGGCGGGATCGTTCTGAAACTTAACTTATCATCAATAGATCAAAGGAGAGGAGCCCATGACGCTCACGTCAAAAGCGAAAGGGGTTAGTATGCCTTCTCAATTGATACCCGATACGATCTAAGCTCCCTCGTTATAGAAAGCAAAAGCCCCAGAAGAAGATAGAGTTGATGTCAGTCTTCCGTTTCTTTTGATGATGATCTTCTGCTTACTTCTACGATGTCTCAGCTTTCCGTATATGTACGAATCAACCCCCAAAAATTCAACATTCATATTCGTAATCAAGTAAGCTCCTCGACCATCTTGTCTGTGCTTTCCGTCTCATGATATCTCCCGATCAATCTCAGATATTCGCGGCCAGTGCCTCCGCAAGATACAATCCACATGCATCAACCGTCCTTCTTGGTGTCCTCCGTGCTTCACTCCCCGACGAATACTCCCCACACTCCCACCCCCGCTCTGAACCCATATCCTATCACGCCATCCCACGTCACTTCCCACCCAGCACACCCGAACTAAGCGGCCTCGTAATCCCCAAAAGCGTGCTCGAGGCTCAAGGCATACTATCCACTTCCTCGTCAAGAACCCAATCCCCCTCAGGCTCCGTTAGCACGAACGGAAGCGAACGAAAAAGCAAGAGCAAAGGGAAAGACAAGGGTCGTGATAAGGAAAAGGAAGAGGAACGACTTGCTTTGCGCAATCTCCTTGTGCGCGAGTGGGTCGACGTACTCTGCGCTGCGGATAACTTGAGTGTCGGGGGTCGTCAGAGCGCGTTCATGAGCCTCACCATGGGTGGAGGGGGGCCAGGTGAAGGTGTAGGAGGCGGGAAGAGCAGTAGGAGGGTGCAAGTGGAATATGACCTGATCGGGAAACGACTGAGACAGGAGGTCCTGGATAATCTCGTGAGGGATAAATGGGGCGTTTGTGGGATACGGATTATCAACGTGCTGCGAGATTGCGGCAAGTTGGACAGTGAACAGGTATGTCTCGGTATTGAGGAGCGAACGAGGAACACGCCCAGGCTGACGAAGAATCTTACTGATTGCGTTTCTATACTAGATTGCAAAAAGGGCGATGCTGAAGAAGGTTGACGTGCAGAAGTACTTGAAAGATATGAGTACCGAAAGTATCGTCTCTTCATTCGAGATGGCCCGTGGAACAGATCGACAGGCTAGCCGCTCAATCTACCTATGGTGAGTAGCTATTTTCCTCATAACTTCACGCCAAACGCATACCCACCGACCATTGACCTACTTTGCGGCAGGTTTATTGACACTCCCCGCACCTATTCCTCCCTCCTCTACTCCCTCTATCGCACGCAATCGAATATCCTCGTTCGCATTCGTACGGAGCGTGAGCACGTACTTCCCCTACTCGAAAAGCAACTGCGGACCGACGTACAAGCAAACCCGGAAGAGTTCATGCCTCGCCATGAGCGCCAGCTGCTAGAAGAGTATGTTGAACGTCGAGATAAGTTGACTGTGCTACTGGCGAGAGTAGATGAGGGTGTTTTCGTTCTCAGGGATTTGGCGAGGGATGGTTATGCGGGAGATGATCCTTATTTCCCGCTAGATCTCATGATGAAGTAGTATATGATGGCGATGTCGTATCAAAAACAATCTCTCACTCTATTGGAACAATAAAATCTGTACATGTAAATGTCAACACTTTTCCATCTGGGAGCAGAGATGTATGATTAAATATAGCATCGCGCTACTCGCGCATATGGTCACAAACAAGTAAGATGTGTACGTGCCAACTAGGAAAGGTAATGCCCTACTTTGGTGGGGTTGTTACAGGAACACTGGCAGTCACCGAGGTGGGAGGCGCCAGCACCGGACCGGGACCACCACCACCGACCCCATAGTTAGGATCACCGTACATCCGATAGGCGTTCGTCGCTACGCCAATAGCAGTCCCCAACCCTGCGCCACCAAGAACAAGGTGGACAGCTCGTGCACGCGACCAGAATAGGGCAGGGGTCAATACAGCGAAGAGAGCAGCACCAATGGTGGCATGGTCATCGTTCTTAATTCGATGTACCTAGAGTAGGATAACGCAGGAATTCATTTAGCCACGGAGAGAAGGGGTGGAGAAGGGAAAGGAGGGAGACAACGTCAGACTGTCAGTACGCTAACAGTGATCAGGGCGGACTTGCAGGGGACATACATCATACGCGATGCCAAGATGCCTGGTTTGGAGATGTTTCCGGCCTAATGTACCCTCGTACCATCCATAGCCAAAGCCAGCCCCAGCCCCGACCGCGCCTGATAGCCAGGTGGCTCGCAGTGTCCGATTGATGCTGAACGGCCTCCTCCGAATCAGCGACAATGCAATGTACGCTGGAGGAGCGATAACAGAGGCCATTTGGTAGCCTAACGATCCAGAGTCAACCGAGGCCGCGAGAGGGAGAAGTGTCACAACGGCAAGTGAGCGAAATCAGCTGCCAGTGTTGGGTACTCGTAAACAAGAGTCTCAGACTCGATCAGAACTACGTACCAAAGTAGGAATCAGCTCGTAAGACCGCGTCAAAGTCAGGAGATGCGGGAGAGCCCATTTTGGGAGACTTTTTGTGTTGGATGGTCGTGGGGAATCACGGGGGTGACGTTCCCCACACGGCAAGTGGCAGGAACCGGAGGCGACAACTGGCATCAACACCAAAATGCATACAGTTGGTGACTGTGACGTGGATGGGCGAATCAATCGGACGATGACGATTAAGAGGGGGAATGTCTTCATGCTCATTAGAATGAGGAAGGCTTTTCATTCAATCTGTGGATCCGAACAGACGTGCTGACTGTAGATCTGCCTACAGGAGCTGGTTCCACTTTGTACGCCAACTCGGCTCGGCTGAACCAACAAGAAGCAACTATATACCATGGGCAATTCAAACATTTTGAGTTGAGGTCTACCGCTTCAGTCTATTTATTTATCAGAGCTCAAACGCTTTTGACAATATGGCCCTGAAATAAAAAGGGGAACTGTTCACACAACACGTACGTCCGAGAAGAAGAAGAGACCGGATTGCAAATTCATTGCAAAAGCAACACATATCGGTATCGAAAGCCAGCTATGCGACTTCATGCTTGCACCTCCAGCTACACGTTGACCCCATGGAAGCATTTTAAACTTCTGCTGTCAGTGGAGGAATCTTGGAAGGCCCGGAGTCGAGTAATTTGAGAACAAGCTGCGACGGAAAACATGTATATGAACCCTGGAATTCAGTCAATGTATTGGGCACTTCCGTTAGAGCCAATGTAGAGAATAACCTCTTGGCATCCAGTATATGACATTGACGCTCTTCTATGGCACTGCCGGCGAATGCATATCTAGGCGCCGCAATTATCCATTGGCGGAATACGCACCGTATCCAAGGTGCTTCTCGGAAATAAGACAGATGTGCCTTTTTGGGTACCGATAGCCTCTATAGATCAGGTGAGACGCGAAGGCACCCAAGAATATAGTCAGCCTTAACGTTAGCATAATGGAGCCCAGAGCGCCAGGGTCCAACCAAAATATGGGACTAATCCTTCTGCACCATATACTCGACCGGAATACAGAGACACAGCCAGGCCACCAGACAAGCAGGGGAAGAACAAGACACAGGAAGACATGGAAGCTAACGTCATTCGGCCTCCCCTGCTTTTCGAACTCCGACATTC
Source organism: Clavulina sp. PMI_390 (assembly GCA_015039315.1). Lineage (NCBI taxonomy): Eukaryota > Fungi > Basidiomycota > Agaricomycetes > Cantharellales > Hydnaceae > Clavulina > Clavulina sp. PMI_390. The sequence continues at coordinate 49,936 of WIDE01000113.1, forward strand.
ATCAGAATTCAAAGCAGCACTAAAAGGGAATTTTTAGCCCACTAGGGCCGTGAACAGACGCGAGAAGTAGCCGGACCAAGAGCTTGCATACGCCAAGAGTGTGTTGACATTAAGAACTGATACCTGAGCCATCCGAATTTATAAATAGCTGGCACATCAGGTCAATAGGATTCAATCTCTGTTGGGTGCGAATAATATTCTGTGCGGAACAGCCGTAATACGAAAAGCTACGCTTGGCGGAGCAGGAACGATTGACTTCCCATAAATCACGTGGACAGCACGGTTTTTGTCCTTCCATGACAATGATCTTTGCAACGCTCACACTGACATGAATCCGCAACACCACCCTTCAGCACCGATTAGAAGTCTCCGATCTATTGAGAATGCTAGCGAATACTACTAGCGGCGGCGGCGTCCTACAGATCATACTAGATGAGCCATCAGCAAACTGTGTCCATGTGGGCTCCGTCAAGAATAATTCCTCTTTCGACACCACTTCCAGCTGCCCTCCACTTTCTACAAGCTTGATCTGAGAATGACCCGATTATGTAAAAGCTCCGTTATATTGAGTGCCCTGCAATGGTGAAGAACATGCTAGATAGCTGGACAGCAGACACCCTTAACTGAAGTGACCGATCGCACGTGCAAGCAGTAGGGCCATGTCGTAAAACTTCATATGCTCAGTCTCAAGCCGCATCTCGCCAAGTATTTTCCAACTCTATCCGCTTCACACCCAAGCCGAATACAAGACGGATGCTGGACGGGCCATGTAGATCAATATATTGCCGGGATTATGATCTCAGACGCTAATAAACATTGTAGTGTCTCACCTTCTGCGTTAGACATCGAATTCGTGAGATATTAGTCCATGGCTGGATTGGGCGGCCATTGCCCAAGTTGGCTCTCAGAGTGAAGCCTTTCGAGTCATGTCTTGGCTTTTGTGGTCAAAACTACATGAACCATATCTTCTTTTCAGTACATCGGAAAGGGGTGTCTCACTCGGCAGTCAAACAAAATAGACTCTCACAGGTCAATATAGGGTCCTTGCAACCTCAATGCATCCACTTCTAATCGCCTCCGGACCAATTGCTTGGAGAGATCTAAGATTGGTTTGCACCTGCTGGCACAGTTTCTGAGGCGGCTACTTCTCCGTTGACTGAGACCTAAAAGGGGACAGCGGACGCACATTGCGCTTGGCCGTGAATGGACCAGCTCAGCCAGAAGGACCTAAAAAAATCAATATTTGGGAGCGTGAGGCTATAAAAGAGCCTCGAGCTCGCGTTGATCGTGGTCTCCTCAGCCAATCCCCCCAAACTAGCCACTCAAGCCTTCATCTTCTCCGTAAACATGAAAGCCTCGGCCGCTATCGCCTTTGCTCTCGTTGGCGTCACTAGCACCATCGCCTCCCCAGTCAAAAGCACCACGATCACCGCTGTCGAGGTTCCTATCGACTTTGTCCCTAAATACATCCCAGTGGAGGGTCATATCCCATTCCCTGGGGTCTCCAAGCGCTCTGACTATCCGCCCCTTGCCCCACGCGCCAACGACCTCGTTACATTGATGACCTGCGCAAGCTTTGGATGTACCGGTACATGTTTCGGACACACCATGCCCCCCACCCAATATGGCGTTTGCTACGCAACTCTGGAGCCATTCTCCTCTGCCTTCGTTGATTCGGTAACCACTCCCACATACACGGTACTTGCTGGGTACAACTGCAATGGTCAGTCGCTTCCGGTCTCCACAGTTCCAGCTTGTCTGCTTTTATTGAGGAGCTGGTGGCCAATCTCTACAGACGTTGAACTCCTACTCATCAACAAGTGCTACAACATAAACCCAACTGGAGGCCCCTCGGGAAATTCTTATGGTGCTCTCAATAATTAAACTAGTGATATATTCTGTCATCAGAACAGGAGGCGAGTTTCCAAATTAAAAGTTGATAGCTGGGAATCTCATGCATCTCGATACTAGGTGTCTGGTGCTTTGGTGGGTTGGGGACGGATGTGGGCCGAAATCGTGGCCAAAGTAACATGTCGGTGTTCTACCGCGAATACAAAGCGAGTGTTATGAAGCAGTCTGGAGATTTCTTTTCTACCTACCTAGAAAATCATCGTCAATCATCATGTCTTCTTTTGTGAACAAATACCTGCGTGACTTGGGACCCTTGACTCCGATTTGCATACCGTGCCTCCCGCCATGATCAACGACGTTTTGAGACGAAATCATGATTTCTCTTAGCAGAAACCTCATTGGTTGCTGGAGTATTACGCAATTTGGTGGATCATTAGTGTCAAGGGCATTCAATAAGGGGCCACCCAAGGACTCGGAGCGCATCCGAACAGCGAGCAAGGCAAGTGAGGAAAAGACTCGGTAGATTTATTTTAGGTTTTAGATGGTAGTGATGAGTAAAACGACACAGAGAACGGTGAACCGTATAAATGAGCGGAGTCCATTTGGTTAGACATAAGAAATTGAACGAACGATCGAGGGGAGCACACTATTTTAACGCCGAGTTGCAGGCCCTACCTGCACGACCTGTGGTATAGAGAAAGACAGATACAGGGAGAGATGAGAGGAGAAAAGAAAACTTTAAGATCACGTTATACACGTCGTTGGTAAGGAGCGACCACGCTCTGGCTATGATACGCCAACCAACTTGTTCACAGCCTCGCGAACATCATAGTTCGATAATTCAAGAGCTTCCACTGCTTGCTCCCTAGTGAAGCCCATCGCAGTGATGCTGGTCACCGCTTGGATGTCCCCATCCGCATCCACAGAGCCAATCACATCGACACCGCCCCCTTCGCCACCTCTGCCAGCGTTTCTCGGGTGTCTAGGAGGGGCACAGTCGCAATCGCGCGTTGGCGATCCGAGCGAGCTTCCGTGAGGCGGAGGCATGTTGCGTAGTGGAGGCTGTGAGAGTGCGCCGTGTGTACATGCAAATTTGTTTTTTTGTGCGTCCACATCCCGCAACCTCGCACCACTGCTGGTCTCTACATTACGATCTAGCGTTTTCGTCCCACTATCCTCCGATTAAATTACGCACGGCCTGTTGCCGGTGTAAATCCCGCTTGTCCTGCTTCTTGGCTGTCATATTCAATTGACTCATTTGGGAGGTTGATGAAGATAACGAGCTGCTACTACTTGACTCTGAAACCACTACTAGACATGCATGCTGAGCGTACAGTTTTTGCATAGATTCCTTGATAAGCAACTCGACATCGGGCACAACCAATACTCCACAAGTCCGCAGAGCGATTCCTCAAGAGGAATCCAGTCCATATTGTTACTCTTTTTCACCCTACAGGGACAGGCTACAGCAACTTCATCCTCGTTTATATATTTACGTATTCCAGTCCTCTTTTGGGTGCACGCCGGGAACTGAGCGCTTGTCATCGCATCACATCACGTGCAATTTGGAGGTGGGAAACTCCGTGCCAGTCATCTTGCCATTTCCTCACTCTTCTTGTCCGATCTCTCTCTTTCTCTTTCTCTTACTCTCTCATTTCCTCTGTGTGCACACGTGTGGATTCATCGGTCTAGCTCTCATCCTTCCTCTCGATTTCATACCCAGTCTGTCTATCTCTGGGTGACACCTCACTGTGCTACTTGTTGAGAATCAGCGAACTACCTCGAATCAATGTGTGGTCAAAAATCTAATGCGAATATAAGCGGTACATAATGACCAGCTCGACCACGTTCTTATTCTCGACTAACTCACCTGGGACTCTCGATATATCTGTCCCTTCACATCGTAGAGTGCAACTGCTGCGATGATGCTGCTCCTAAAGGACTCCATTCCGCTAACACAAATAATGCAGATATGCTTGCCCAAGGTGAGCTTGAGAATCTGCTGAGCAAATTCATAAACAAAACAGACACTATGCTCACGCCGTACGCGGTATCTAACTCGGGCGCACCCGCTTCCCCTGTCTGGTTACTTTTCCATATACAGACATCAAAGCGGTGAAAATATGTAGCGATCCTGAAGAGTCCAATTCATGCTCGTGCTACAGCCCCGAGATTGTTGAAGGCCGGCCGGTCCTGAACGTTGAAACGGATGGCCCACCAGCTGCCGGCGAATGCTGCGATAGCGGCGGAAAGCTCACCGAAGTCTTTTCACCTCCGGCTAGTGATCACTGGCATGCAGCTCTTGAGGGCGATAGTAGAGCCGGTGATGGCATGATCGGTCAGGACAGCGTCTCGGACAGTTGTTCCTGCTGCAGCTCCACAAGATCAGAAAAAGAGATTGTGGCGCAAAAACCTTCAGAGGCAGAGGTGGCTAAGTATGTCTTAACAGAGACCGACACAGGTGCCTCTATCGCAGCTGATCAGGCTGTGTGCTGCCGAGAAAATCACGCAAAAGCTACCTCTTGCTGTGACTCAGATGACTTCATCGATTGTTGCGCAAAGGCGGAAGGAGACGAAGCAGACACGAAGCGGTGTGAGAAAATTGAAGAAGATTGCGGCGCTCTCTCCACGACAGCAGCGCAGGCCCAGGCACAGACTGAGCCCAGCTGTCAGTTTAATCGGATGGCTGCTGTTAGGCTCCCTCAAGTTACTTACTGATTTAAATCTATAGGCTTGTCACCGTGCTGCGTTCCAGATATTCAAGAGGAGTCCGGCGTCGAACTATTGGGCTATTCCAATATTTCCGGCCTTGAGAGTAGGTTGTTGGATGCCAACAACCCCTGCGCACGAGAACTCGTTGAGTTAGAGCAGCCCCGCACGCCCACGGCCCTCGAAGACGCTTGTCCATGTTGCGTGAAGGGTGTTATCGGCCTCGCCAGCTCCAATCCCAGTCAATGGACCAATCTTCTCCGTAAACTCGAGGACAACATTCCAGACATCGAAACAGAGCTACGCAGATGCTGTCTCCTATTCTCCAGTGTTCTCAGGTGTGATCGACTGGCATGCTGCTTCCAGTCGAGCCTGTCTACTGAGGCACGAAGTGCGCTGAAGACCAACCGCAAGAAACGCTCGCCTCCGAGCCACTCCGAGAAGCGTCCAGCCACAAATGTGCCGAACGTCAAATCTAGCTACCTACGGCAGAACTTCACGGTGGATGGCATGGATTGCGGCTCCTGCACTCTTTTACTGGATACCGCCGCATCGCGCTTGCCGGCTGTGAGTAATGTGACTGCCGAATATACAACCGGCACAATGTCTCTTTCGTACGATCCAGAACGCATCCAGCCCGAGGCAATCGCTCGCTACATTTCTCGTGCTACCGGTTTTGATGTTACCGCTGTAGAAGATGAGGACGTGGACGCGAGACCCACTTCTCTAGTCTTGCCCATCCGTTTTGCAACCGCCCCGCCGCAAGATGTACTAGTCGAGTATGGTACAATCACGAAAGTCGATGGGAACTTCCGCGACGCCGGCGCTGTACAGCTTCGGCTAAATGCACCTCATATGTTGACGCCTCGCAAAGTCATTGCGGGCCTCGAGCAATATGGCCCAACTCTTTTGCCCCCAGCTTCTCCTCCGACATTTCATCGGAAAACTCGAGAACTCGTACGGATCGCTCTTCGTACGTTTTTGCTGACTCTCCTGGCGATTCCTATACTCGTCTTTGCATGGGTGGACTTCCCGGATTATCTCACCACAAAACTCCATGCCGCCTCACTAGCACTTGGTACTTTGATTTACGTCGGCGCCTGGCCGATCCATAGTCAAGCGCTGCGAGAGCTCTTGGTACGTATTTGATGTCCGTAAATTGGGGCACAGATTTTGACGAGCCTTCTCCATACATACATGTAGTTCTTACGACAAGTCCGATTTAACCTGCTGATCACTATCGGCGTGACAGTGGCCTGGGTTTTCTCCGTCACCGCGTTCGCCTTTGAGGTTGCAGAACGGCCATTTGCAGATGAACCTTTCTTTGAAACGGTTGCCCTTCTCATTGTCCTCATCTATATTGGGCGCACTGTGCAGGCAGCTGTCCGTCGGTCAACTGGATCCATTCATCAGCAGCTGATCAAAATGCAGCCGCGAACAGCCCTCCTGATCGATTCTGAGGATACAAACCAAGTGACCGAAATTGACGTGAGGCTTCTTCAACTTGGAGATAATCTGAGAATCCTCGCAGGCGAGCCCGTTCCCACCGACGGAGTAGTCATCAGCGGTCACTGCGAGATCGATGAAACTATGGTTACGGGAGAGAGTATCCCTGCCCGTAAAATACCTGGATCGACGGTGATGGCGGGCACCATCAACATTGCTGGGCAGGTTGACATTGCCATTGGCTCAGTTCCGCTTCACAATTCTCTTGCTCGCACCATGTCACTAGTGCAAATCGCTCAAAACTCCCGCCCACCAGTCCAAGATCTTGTTGATCGCGTGTCAGGCTGGATTCTACCCGCTGCACTGAGCTGTGCCGCCGTGGCCCTGGTGGTATGGTCACTAGTTGGTGTATATGTTCGCGGCAAATTAGCCGGAGATTCCATTGTCAGTGCAATCAACTATGCCATCGCAATTCTCATTGTTAGCTGCCCTTGTGCTCTTGGCCTGACAGTGAGTTATATACTGAGATTATGCGAGCTCTCCACTAATCTATCGCCCTGCGCCTTTTTTTGGACAGATTCCCCTAGCGACAACTGCGAATTTTGCTACAAGCGCCCGTCAAGGAGTCTTGTTCCGATCTAGCACTGCCCTACACCTTGCCAACAAAATTAACATCATTGCTTTTGATAAAACTGGTACTCTCACCACAGGCAAACTTGCTATAGTCGAGTGTTGTATTGTGGTTCCAGGTGTTGAACCTGTGGTAGCGGTACTCGCCTCTGCTAGCAACCATCCAGTCGCTCAGGCCGTCTGGAAAAAGCTTTCATCACTCTGTGAAAAAGGTGCTCTTGATGCGGTGACCCTCGGAGATGTGGAAGATGTTCCTGGAAAAGGTCTCGTGGCTACCATTGGTGGCCTGTTGATCAAAGGAGGCTCCGAGAACTTCACTGGGATGGCTGGCCATGCCGATGTTGAGGCACTCAAAAATGCCCACTTGACCCTCTTCACCGTCACAATTGGTGGCGAGCTTGTCGCTGCCTTTGGTCTCACTGATACCCCCCGGGCGGAAAGCGCTCAATTGATCGAGGATCTGAAAGCAAGAGGGAAGGAAGTGTTCATCCTAAGTGGAGATAATGCAGGTGCCGTCCATGACTTGGCAAACCGCATCAATGTGCCTGTGGACCATGCATACTACCAGTGCCTACCATCAACAAAGGAACAGCTCATTGCTGACTGGGAGAAAAGTGGTAAACATGTCTGCTTTGTCGGAGATGGTACAAATGATGGTCCTGCTCTTGGGAGAGCAACCATCTCTATTGCTGTCTCTGCCAGCTCTGACATTGCTCAGACTGCGGCAAGCATTATCTTGCTAACCCCAGACATCCGTTGTGGTGTGCTTACAGTTCTTAAAGCGGGCGCTTTCTGCCAGATTCAGACACTTCTTGCAATAGGGTGGGCATGCCTGTACAATGTGCTGGCCATCCTGCTTGCATCTGGCATACTGATTGGGGTCCATATTGGACCACAATGGGCCGGACTAGGAGAGCTGGCTAGCATTTTGCCTGTCATTATGATCACTATGGCCGCGCATCCAGTAAGTCAATGGTTCGCAAGAAGTATAACTTGAAATGCCAATAGCGGCTAGTGTTAGTAGTTAATCAGCTTTGGTGCCATTCCAATAAAGACTAGATAACCGTTACCACATGGGTTTTTAATCGCTGATCAAAAAAGTGTATCCGATTCATAATATATCTTTTCTCCTGCAATATTACTCTTTCTCGGAGGTTGTGAATAACTCATGACATCAAAAGAAGTTCCTGGTATTAAAGATTTAGGAATTTCGCACAATCAGAGTAGCGCAGCCATGCAAGTGAGGAAAAGACTCGGT
>WIDE01000113.1:58454-86341 GCA_015039315.1 Clavulina sp. PMI_390
TTCTTGTTCCGTCCGAACAAGTTGAGGGACAGCTTGGACTTGCCCCCACCGGACTCGTCCTTGTTTCCTTTGCTACTCTTCCCTGTGGCTTGAGGAGGCGGGGAGATAGACATACGTGAGCGCAGGATAGGCGGAGAGATCGAGCGCCTCAGCGTACCCCTTCGTTCGAGCGTCTGCGCGAGTGGTCGGTTGTCCTCGTCTTCTTCCTCTTCATGCTGTTGCGAACGCATGGTTCCAGCTGTGACGGGCGTCCTAGGGCTAGGAGCAGCAATATGTGCTGGTGGGGCATATCTTGATGAAGCAGGAAGCTCATTGGCCGCAGGAGGAGCACCGAACGCATCGTCAAAGGAGACAGGGCTCATCGCCGACTCGTTGGCTGGCGGCGGCGGACCCGAGGGAGGGGCGAAAAGATTCTGCCTTGCAGCGGGAGCAGGGGCAGGGGCAGGAACCGCCGCAGCGAGATTCGTAGGGGCAGGGGCTGCAGGCCAGGCAGATGCTGGCGAAGCAGCAGGAGCAGGAGCAGGCGCTGGAGGAGAAGTGTGACCATTGGTCGTAGGGGCCGAAGCAGCAGGAGCAGCAGGGGCGCCACCACCAAAGTCGAATGCATCGTCAAAGCTATTTTGGAATCCAGAGAACGACTCCTGACCATTCACAGCGGCGGGGGCAGCAGCACCACCCGTAGGAGCAGAGCCAAACGCGTCGTCGAAATCGACGGTACTAACAGGACGCTCAACGTTGGCTAGAGCGGGGAAGCGTGCCGCCGACGTTGAGAAGGGCGAGCTGCCACGAGTTTCCTTTGCTGAAGGAGGCGGGGGCAAGAAGGACGAGAAAGCAGAAGAGGCATTGGCGGCTGGTGCAGGAGCAGAAACAGCAGCGGGAGCTGCAGCAGGCTCAACTACGGCTGGCACAGGGGAAGAGCCCATGCCGAAGGCATCATCAAATGCACTACCAGCACTGAAAGCCGATCCGTTCCCATTGGTGACAACTGGAGGTGCAGCTGGAATGGCAGGAGAATCGCTGGTTGCAGCAGCAGCGGCAGGTTTGGGCGCTTCGAACGCGGAAGACGTCGATGGAGGCGAGAACGGCGAGTCGCCGAAGAGATCATCAGCAGCACGAGGAGCAGGCGAGCGAGATAGCGGAGGCTTGCTCCCGAACGCGTCCTCGGGGGAATGGAACTCTTCGTCATCGGAGCTATCATCCTCATCATTGATCTCCGCAGCCGGGGCGGGTGGAGCAGAAGTCGTAGCAGGTGCGGGCGCAGGCGCGAATGCCGTTACGGACGCATCATACGCCAGCTGGCTTGGCACGTCATCATCTTCCTCGGCGACCAAGCCAGGCGGAGGTCCAGAAGAGGACGCACGAGGCTCCGCTTCTTTAACTGCTGGCTGTGGCTCAGCAGCCTCACCCGCAGCCGGTGGCGGCGGCGGCGACGCAGGGCTAGTGGGCTCCTCGATTCCAAACGCCGCATTAAACGGATCATCTCCCGCAGCGGGTTTCGCTCCCCCTTCGACATTCGCGGCAACAAAAGGCTCCAGCGGCGCACTAGCTGGCAATGGAGCCGCTATCGCGGCCTCTGCAACCTCGGCCTCTCCCTCTCCGGCCTCCACAACAGGCGTGGGTGGGAGCGGAGCGGCTGGAAGAATCTGGCTCCCGAATGGCTTTCCGATGGCAGAGTTCGAAGTGATGGAAGATGCGACGCTGTTCTGGCGCGTTAGGCGACCAAAGGGATTGTTGCTCTTCGCGGCAGGAGACATGACGCCTACAGGGGACTGCACATCGGGGGTTTCGGGGAGCGGAACGGATGCTGGGAAGGCAACTGCAGGGTCTGACGTTCCAAAAGCAGCATCAAAGCCAAGTGCAGCTGCTCCGCCGCCGATAGCAGCAGCACCAGCAAGAGCCGCGGCACCTTCAATGCCTTTATCTGCAGCAGGCGCAGGCGCAGGAGAGGCAGCTGGATGAGGAAGAGCAGCAATGGCCTCTGCCTCCTTCGTCAGGCGCTCCGTATCAGCCTCAGCGGCCTGCAGCTCCTCGTTTGCAGCCTGGACCTCACGCTCAACCTCTTCCCTCTCCCTCTTGGCTTTCTCGAGGTTTTCCTCTGCCGTGGAGAGCTGCTTCCTCGCAATCGCCACCATACCCTTCACCTGTCTCGCCTCTTTCTTCATCTTCTCCACCTCTGCCTTGATCTCCGCACTCGCCTCTCCAACCTCCTTCAACTGCTTCTGCAGGCCTCGAATCTCCTCCTTGTCTCTGAGGACCGCACCTTCCACTTCAGCCTTGGACGCTCTAAGGGCAGAGAGATCGCTCTCAGCAGTGACGAGCTCTGCGCGCGTCGTCGACATGAGCGCAACCTGCTCTGCCTGACGCTTCCCAAGCTCGCCCACGAGGCGCGTCTCAGTCTCATGCTGTGCCTTGGCACTCGCGAGTTGTGACTCGAGCTGCGAGAGCTGGGCCGCAGCATCAGCCGCACTCGCCTGAAGCTTGGTGCGCTCTGCAGTGGTGGTCGCGAGTGAGCGCTGAGTCGATGTAAGGTGGTTGGTCGTGTTGGCGATAGCAAGCGACGTCGTGGCTGCAGAGGCGGCAGCTGCTTCGGCCGACGCAGTTTCGTCATCCTCATCATCGAAGATGTCCCTGGTAGGAGCACGACGGACTGGGGCAGCTATTGTATCCGAAGAAAGACGAATCGTACACAGCAAAACTTCAGTCAGTATCAAGTCGACAGTAATCGAATACGTAATGACATACCAGGTGGGGGAGATCGTGCAGCGGGTGGAGGGGCGAACTGGGGAGTAACAGTCCGTCCACTTCCGGCACCCGTGCTCATAGGGCTGAGCGGAGCAGCCAAGCCCGGGCTCATGGCCCGCGCCGGGGGCGGGGTAGGCGTCGCCACGGGCAGGTCATCCTCCAAATCCCACAAATCCTTATGGATCTGCGAGACCGGCGCAGCAGCGGGCTTGCGCATGCTAGGAGGTACGAGACTGGGTGGCAACACTGTAGGGACCTCTTTGCCTGCAAGCTTGTTGGTAATGAGATGCAGCGCAACAGCAAAGCCGTCCCGCGTGAGCTTGCCGTCGTTGTTGATGTCTGCAAGATCCCAGATTTGCGCGAGAACGGTCTCTTCCAAATGAGATTCGAGCATGAAGGGCACGGCAACGTCGCCTTCTATATAACCTCGTCCAGCAGTATCAAGCGTGCTGAAGAAGCCGTCAGCTTTCGCCTTTTCATCTGCCTTGATATCCCACGGTAAGATATTCGAGTTGGACGTTGTCGAGAAAGCCGACGTGGGTGCGGTGGAGGGGAAAGCACTCGACCGTCCGCTAACGCTGCCAGTGCCCGTAAGCTGCGAGGAGAGAGGCGTAGATGTAGATCCCGTCGTCTGAGGGCGCAGAGGAACATTAGGGATATACGCGCTGGTCCTGTCTCCTCCTGTGAGCTGCGCTCGCAATCCTGCAGTGGGCGCGCTAGGGGGAGGCGGGAGCGTCCCAGCCCTGGTCGGCGAGAGTGGGATGGAGCCGCCTGTGCTTTGGGCCTCTAAAGGCTTGATTAACTCGAGAGGCTTGATGCCAGGCGCGGACGACGAAGGAGGGCCGCCGCTGACAGACTCGTAGAAGCCTGGAGGGAGTGTGGAGGGGATGTTGAAGCTCGGAGAGCTCATGGCAGCCTGAATGAGGTGCATGCCAATGGCAAAGTCGGTCGTATCGAGAGCGCCTCGATTTTTTGTGTCAGCGAGCATCCTAGAGTCAAAGGTGAAACGCCTTAGTCAAACGAGATTGGAAATTCGAGACAGTTCAATTGTGTCATACCAGATTTGCCCGAGCTTCTCAACTGGAAGTCTGGACTTGATGAAGATATCTCTAGCCTTTTCGCCTGGCGGAGACGTAGGAGGATTTGCATAGAAACAAACGTGAGCACGGAGAAATCCTTTTTAAAAAAAGAACACACTGCATAAGCACCGTACCTGAAAGAAGACCACCGACGGGACCTCCGCCTGCGAAGAGACGAAGGAATTTAGCGCGGTCTGCGGGGTTGAATGGCGGTAAACCGAATGACGAGCTTCCGGTGATGTTGCGCTGAATCGGACTAGCGACGCGAGGAGGGTCATTTGGGCCCTGGATTCCTTTGATAGTGGGTAGCGGAGCACCAGCTAGAGACGACCAAAAGACGTTCACTGAGCATGCAGCCCTTTGTACAGAACGCAGAGACGGCAAACAGTTGGTGCTGACCTTTGTTCAGTAACGCCTCGGTGACTGGTTCGCCTAACTGCGCCCACGCAATAAGCCTGACGGCAGCGGCGACGCCCTTCTTGGGGAGGAAGCCGTTGTTGTCGTGGTCTGCGATGGCCCATACTTCTCCTAGTTTGTCTGGGGGCAGTTCAGAGCCGGCAAATATGGTGACGGCTGCCTCGCCGGTGATGATGCCCAGTTTCTGTGGGTCCGCGGCGTTGAAGAGGAGCTGGACATAGGCGAGTTCCTGAGGGGTGGGCGCGAACGTGGCCCAGATTGACCCTGACGACGACGACATGGTCGGCTACGCGGACGACGGCGGCGAGCACACGGACGATGGCAAGGAGGTTAAGCCCAACTTGGCTTGGAATGGCGTGACGTCGGCCTTCTCACGTGACGGTAACAGCGTTCCCACGCTGCGCCTTTCCTGCGTGACACGAACAAGCACGACACATCCGAAAGAGGTCATCCATCACCAGCGGCCTCAGCGACGACGACAGCAGCGACTAGACTAAGGGATACATAGCGATGGCCATCTTCAACAGAAAGAAGAGGGAAACAGAAGGCACTTCAGATGATCCTTCAACGAAAAAGTCTAAAAAGCCAGCAAGTAAGTCTCTCTCTCGCTCTAGGTGACCCCCTTCCCTCGGTCTCGGGCTCCGGCATGTGCATGTGCGCTCGGAACGTCGCGCACATTCTCGGCGATGCTGACACTGACACTGAGCTATCTGTCTACGGCGAGAATAACGATGACTACCACGGTACTAATCATCTCTACTGCTCCATCTAGACACGGCGTTCAGACAACAGCGCCTGAAAGCTTGGCAGCCCATCCTCACACCCAAGACTGTCCTGCCGACACTCTTCATTGTCGGCATCCTCTTTGCGCCCATCGGCGGCCTGCTCATCTGGGGCTCTAACAAGGTGTCCAAGATCACGCTTGACTACACCAACTGCGACACCCAAGCCTCGTCCTCCTTCTCCTCCATCAAGAACTACGACTACGACCTCTCCTCTTCCACACACAGCCTCGAATCCTCTGTCCCCACCCCCCAATGGCAGTTCAACAACGTCTCCACAAACCCCGTCGGCCAGCAGGCGCAGTGCACGATCAAGTTCACCATCCCTGCGGACCTCCAGCCCCCCGTGTTCATGTACTACAAGCTCACCAACTTTTACCAAAACCATCGTCGATATGTCAAGAGCTACAATCCAAGCCAGCTGAAAGGCACCGCCGTCTCTGCTAGCTCCCTCAACAGCGGGGACTGCAAGCCGCTCGCACAAAACTCGGCCGGCAAGGCCATCTATCCCTGTGGGCTTATCGCCAACTCGATCTTCAATGGTGCGTTCTTCGTCTAATATCATCCTTAATCTTTGATAGAAAAAGTATATTGAATCCGCTGCTTGTGCTACAGATACCTTCTCCCTACCCACTTCCACTGCGTCCTCCAACCAAACGTACAACTTCACTGACACTGGTATCGCGTGGCCTGGCGAGCGCAAAAAGTACACCAACACCCCCGCTTATAATCCCGAGGATATCGTACCCCCGCCCAACTGGTACCTCCGCTACGGTGACACGTACAACTCGTCAAACATCCCCAAGCTCGCCGACGACGAGCACTTCCAGAACTGGATGCGTACCGCGGGTCTACCGACGTTCACCAAGCTGTATTATCGGAATGACCATGAGGTATTTGCCGCGGGCGAGTACCAGATCGTTGTTGATATGAGTACGTTCTGCCTCAGATTACCCTTCGCATTATGCTGACTTTTGTCTCTCTTTCATCTGTGTCCGTCCTTAGACTTCCCGGTAACGAACTATGGAGGCACGAAATCGATTGTCATCTCCACTGTCTCGTGGGTAGGAGGGAAAAACAACTTTATGGGCTGGGCATATATCGCTACCGCAGCACTCTTTGTCCTGCTCGGCGTCGCCGGGACAGCAAGACATCTCATGGCCCCAAGGTATGTCCGCAGTATACAGTATTCCTTCTTCTAAACCCGGCGACTGACGAATCGCTTGCGATTTCAGGAAATTGGGTGACATGAACTTGCTATCATGGAACCAACCTGGTGCAGGGGCTGTGACTGGACGCTAAGATTCTCTATGACGTTTTCTCCCCTGAAAGAGAATTGTGGTGCGATGGAGAAAGTGCCGGGAGCAAGAGCGCTACCGGCAGTGTCCATCGCTGTCACTGCATCTATCGGTTTATGACACCTTACTCCACTCTTGCTTCGTTCCATCCCCGTCATGTTCTCCGTAATACCACCCCGCCAGTCCTCACACCCCCTCTTTCCTTCTGAGGCCCTATGGAGGATCCTTCCAGCGCGATTTTATATCATACAGTATCGACTGCTTGGTGCTCATCATCTGGGTCCATTTGTTCATAATTGGAGCTGGAACCGTTTCTACATTTCACAGCGGTCGATATCCCACGTCCACCCCACTTTACACCCTTCCGATTTCCTCCCCGACTTTCATGCTCCTGTTCTATATCTTTTTTTGTTCGCTGTATTTGATGATGATGTGGCTCGATCATGATACTTTGATGGTGATACTTTCCCAAACACTGCTTCTCTAATGCAAAATATTTTATCATTCCATCATTTTGACTTGAGGGGACAGATTGATTAGTTTGTTGGGTTGAGCTAAGAACAAAGCAAATCCTCGTTCCTTCTGACTCCGTTTCAGCAAGAGGGTTGTGAGAGTCACGTGTATTGTAGCTATTCTGGGCTCGCCACTGTTGACACGATTGACCTAACTGTAATTGACTTCCCAACGCCAATTCCCACTAACCAAGTTATTCTGCTAATTCGAGATATGGATGAGCTAACAACCCTTGGTGAATGGCTCTATAAGACACCCCTCACTGACTTGCCAGCTGAGCTCTTCGTCTTGATCGTTGAAAAACTTGATATTCGTTCAATTGTGCGCTTGTGTGTGGTGAGTACTTATGGCTGAGACGAATAGACTCTAACTGTAAGTTTGGAGAGCAATTGTTAACTGGGCCCATGCGTATAGGTGTCCCATTCCATGCAAGATCGCATCAAGAGTCACACCGTCGCGATGGCTCTGGTAGTCCGATTTCTGAGCGAAGCACGGATCCCAGCTGCTTCGTTCTCGCTCTCAAAGATGGGGCCCTCCGATCTATTTAAGCTTATCACTCGCCGCGAGCGCTTCCTATGGATGACAGGTCACGCACCTTCTGCTGGGCCTCTACAAGGAAGGCGCACTGATATCAATCTAGTCATCCCCGAGTCGGCCGAAGCCTTCCCTCCTCCTGGGCACATCACCTACGAAGGTGGTCATTGTGAATACCCCAACGGAACGCCTTTGCTTCTTCCTGGTGGACGATGGATTGTTGTTCTTTCTGGCCTCGATCGCAATTGGCACTTCTCGTGTTATGATCTTCAGACCCTTGTCCCCGATGACTTCTATCAGCCCGTTACTACGCTGGCTCTTAATCCTGACATTCAGGGTTATTCCATCTGGATCCACCAACACAGCTCTTGTGCAGAGGACTCTACGTTCAATTTCCTTCTCTCTTCTGCGAGACCGGGCGTGACCTCTATTCCATGGCAACGCGAGTCAGTCCTTGGCCGTTTGGCTCTCTTTTAACTATTATCTCATCACACATTCTCATGACAGATGGTACTGCTTTATCCGCTTGCACACCGATCCATTCATAAACATCGCAACGCTCTCTAATATTCCACTCCCTGCTATCTTTTACACCCATGACTGGAATTTAACTCTTGCAGGACACTTTATCTCATTTGAGAGTCCGCCTGTCCTCAGCCATACGGCCCTTTCTGAGGCACTTGTATGGAACGCAAGGGAAGATATCATATCAAACGTTACACCTCTTCGCCCTGCTACAAATGATGCCCCCCAAATACAGACGGCGCGGTTCATCCCGACCTGTGATGGGGACTTATTAGAGCTCTTTGTGTCTGCAGACGATTCTAAATCTACAATGATGCTCACATTCACCATGTGGACTCTCACGTCCAACAATATGCCAGGCAATATTACGCTCCAATCCATGCAATCACACTCCATCCCTGTCGAGATAGGCATGGCAGCTATAGGACAAGAAGTCACCCATGTGAGCATCAATGGATGGTCCGAGACTATCAACGAGGTTTTCATAAAATTACGGATTCGCCGAGGGTGGCAACAGCTACTTTTATACCTCACTCTCAATAAAGAGAGTAAGATCCCTCGAATCCTTCATTCGGAGGGCCTTCAGAACAGTGACCTTGACAATCTATCCGCTCAGCCGCAAAGTGTCCGCGGTCCTGCTCTCCCTCCCAAGACACCTTTACCCTATGATCCAGGGGTAGCCATATCAGCTGGTTTTGTTTCCACCACCTGGAGACCCTATATCAGCGCGGAAATCATAGAGCCTACTGGCTTACCCAATCATATCCGCCTACCAAACCTACTGGCAGAAACAAATCCTCAAGCCCTTTTGCGTATCTCGCCCAAGTTTGGTCCTCATAACGGCTGGATGGTTTTCGAGGCAAGGCACGATGATGGTAGCTTTGAGTGTGGCTCAAATGATTATACGTTTTGTCAATGGTCGGGCCGATGGCTACTCCCGTCGATGCGGCTTATAGCTCAGGAGAAACCCCAGTACGGCTATGAAGACGACATCTTGGGCGACAACAGCAATAGCAAAGCTAAGCCCGTAACCTCCCCAGTTCAGAAACAGTTCCGCCCCTACATGGTCGTAGATCCAGTAGAATGACGCCCTGTCGAACCTCCGACGAAATAGTCGCGTACTAATCTCCTTTATAAGTATGCATTCAGTGGGTAGCGCCACAAGGCATCTCATCTTAAGCTTGGTGCATCAAAATTTACGTGAGCGTGGGGGGTTAGCCGCTAAGAGACTAATCTTGGTGATCGTTACTCCCGGGCGCCATGCACCATCTCGGAAGCGCTCGCATGAAGTAATTTCCATCTACCCTCATGCGTTATCAAATATTATAACAGCCAGAGCCTAGCTTGTGCGTCGAAGCAATATATATTAGCTTTCGCTAAAACTGTACTATTGTAACACCGTCTCCAAGACCAAAAAAAAACATCAACCATTAAAAGGCATTCTATATGACCAAGCTTGACAGAAGAGTTGGGCGGTGTTTGGAACGGAGTTTATTATACCTCTCCCCATATATCCGTGCCAGACTGTTTGATCGGGCAACCTTGTGATATCCGAACAACCGTCGATCGCAGAACGCCTCGATAATGAACTGGCCCTCGCCTGTCCACTCTTTATTAATGCGATATCGAAAAGCTGCGCCTCGGATAGCAATGATGTCTCCTGAATCGATGCGTATACGGACTCCAAGTTCAGGGATCTCGACGTATGCGTCATCATAATCACCATAAGCTGCTATTACGTCCAGTCTATGATGAGTCATGTCGATGGTGAGAGGATATGAAAGAGTGCAAAACTGGTGGTGCCTACCCCTGGAAATAACGGGTCTCATGTCGCCGGCCGTCTTGCGAGGGTGGAACCATCTTCACTTGCACGGGTTCAACTTCCTCACCATCATCATCAACATTATTTGACTTTGCAGGAAGCGCGTCGCCAGGCCGCAGTGGCTTGGAATTGAAATGGAGGCCTATCGCAGGGAAGTGTGATGGCCCCTTGCTAAGGAGATCACCATACTCATTCTTCCGAGCGCTAATAGCGTTTCGAAGCACCCGCATTTGCTGAGCCAGTTTGAAGTCCAATTGTTCCACAACCACATTGATAATATCAAATGCTGGTCCCGTGGACTCGAAGAACCCTTCCCAACATTCGATCTGACCGGGTAAGAGGAGCTCCGCTGGAGCCGAGGGCCCCTTCTCCTATTAGAATATTAGCGATTGTTTAGGACAACGACATTTCTAAAGAAGAAGATCTCACAAAGTGACCCGGCTGAAACCCTGGAAGAAGATAGTTGTGATACTACTTTGTGAGTCCAATCAAAGGATGAGGACGTACGTTTCGCATAGTAGCACTTCCCTGCTTTAAACGGCGAGTTTGGGATGTCGGCATAATAGTCTTGCCCTTTGGTACGAGTTAGTCTTCTATATTGTTTGGAGAAGGCCGCTCCAGCCTCGATGACCTCGCTCTCGAAAGGAAGTATGAGCATGTCATCCAAACATAGACAGATTGAAGGTTTTGGGATACCTGTAACTCATCGGACTGCGTCCCACAGAACTTGACGAATAGAGGGACACCATTCATGTCCTCAATTATGCCTCCATCTGGCCAATCCAGCGTCACTAGCCCAGGAGCTCTACCCGGATAGAGGAGAGATCTCAGGTCACCATGTCGTTATCGATGTCATGAAGGAATTGATGCTTACTGGGGAGGAAGGTAGTTGGGTAGCGCTTTAGACAATGGGAACGACTCTTCGGTATTCGAGAATCTGATTGGGTGAGGCGGCCGCGAGTCGGAAAGTGAGTATCGCCGCAGTGCAGTGAGAATGCAATCAAACATACGTGCGGCTCCCTGGCATAGCCTTATCGCGCACCTTAGCCATGGCAGCATAGTCAAGTCCATCTACCTTGACTGAAAAACCAAAGCAACGCTAGTCAATACAGTTGATAGAGATCTGAATTGTTCTAGTGCTCACTAGCATTCTTGGCGGCCGCTGCGAAAACGGCGTTGAGTCTTTCGTTTGAAGCCTTGTTGGGCAGGATGACCGGGTCTTGACGTTTTATTCCGAGCCAAACTCTATTCTTCTGTGGAGTTTTCTTCCTATTGTGGCATGGGAGTGTATCGAAGGATGTTGAGCAGGAAGAGGTAAGACCAAGGATATTAATGTTGTGGTGCATACTGGGATTTAGGACCGGTTTTCTTCTTTTGCGCCGCGCTCTTGGGTTTGGGCGGCGCAATAGGTGGTGGAAGTGTCTTGTTTCGGACCTGAACCCCAGGCTTCTCAGCTTTCGGGACGATGGACTCAGAGGTGTCGCCAAGATACTGCCGCTTGGGTGGCGGGCTGCCAGCATCCTCGTTGAAGGACCGGCGACGTCGCTTCAATCCGTTGTCGTTCTGGTTCAATATGAGTGGCTTCGAGTCCTCCACATCTTCAACTTTAACTTTCATTGTCGAGGGAATTGATGGCGGGCCGCGGGAGCTTTGCGGTTGGAGTGAACCGAAAGAATCAGGTCACATGACCAGTCGCTATTTCCTAAATTCAATCGATGAGAAATGGGAGGCACTGATGAGAGGTTTCGAGGAAGGTATAAATTCGCTATAATATATCACAGCAAGTGATTGCGTGAGATAATATGGGGGATTGTGGGCCGGAGCCACACAAAGCGTTGGAAAGCGTTGTGGCACTTGGTCCTGGGTCACAAGAATTGGAGGCACCCTCAAACACTAGCATGGATCTTAGGATGGGCCGTTGTACGGGAGTAGCTGGCGGGAAGGGACCCGCTGTCTCAGGGCAGCCGACACAATTCAGCATACCTGCCCAAATTCCAAAAACTTCTGATGTATCAGCCCCACAAGCGGCAATAGATTGGATTGGAGACTGCCCCCTTGTGAGCGAAGACCCCAAACTATATAAGTCAATATGTTTTATTTACCCCGCAATTCGTCGTATCGGACGCTTTGACCGAGTGGTTAAGGTGCATCCCTGCTAAGGATGTGGGCTCTGCCCGCGTGTGTTCGAATCGCACAGGCGTCGTTGTTTTTTTTTCCTGCTGGTTCGGAATGCCTCTGTACTAATCGAGCCACAGAACAGCGGATACGTTGCTCCATCGTATCATTCATCAACCTCCACTGTCTGCCCTATCACATGGTGTATACCTTGGGTTCTGTGCGGGCGGATCCTTTTTGCTTGGCTGTATGTACGCCGGGACCGCACTACTGACACTTGTCCACGTCTGCCCAGGATCATTACGCGCTGTGCCTTGTAAACCTCATTCTTAACAAGCTTAAAGCTCTCTAACTTTGGCAACCGGTAATTCCTTAATTACGACGCCATGTCAGCGTCGATACCAGCGTCGTATGTGAGTCTACATACACCTGGTGTTCCCAAAGAACACCTCATCCATGCAGAGATCGTTGCTGTCACATCAGCAATGCGCAAGAATGCGCGCTGGTCCAGCACATCTACTTATGCATATGCCAGGAACGCTGCAAAGCTGAATGGGAGCTCGATGGCGCTTTATCGGAATGGCGCTGGAGCTGCCGTTGGTGGCGGAGGTGCTGGCGGAATGGGCGCTGGGACATCACGACGTGAACCACCAAGAGAATCTGACCTTATGACTGCGTTCGACAGCCTGAAGCGGGATGTCAGCCGGATCGAAGGTATGTGTGCGAGTCCATCCCGTCGTGACACGACGAATGCAGCTACACCAGTAGACCTCTGATTTCTTCGTTCATTCATTCATGCAAGATGTATCCGAGCTTCCTCTCCCAACACTTCTTAACCCATTCATCGACCTCCTCCGCTCGTCTTTTTGTACTGGGCCTATCGCTGTGGCTGTCCTCTCTGCCATCCGTACGTTCTTCACCTACGAGCTCATTACCCCCAGCGGTGTGGATATCAAGCCGGCGCTTGTTGAGCTCAGCGATGCACTTGCACGCCTACGGTTTGAGGCCAGTGACCCTGCGTCCGATGAAGTTGTCTCCCTGCAATTACTCAAGGTCATCGAGCTGATGATGTGCTCGCCTGTGGGTGCATCACTAGGAGACGTTGAAGTTTGTGAGCTGTTGGAATCAGTGTTGACTATCTGCTGTCAAATGCGAAGAGCAGGTCAGTATCATCCTCAACTTGATGCTAAACTGTGCGTTTGTCCGCCACTGCTAACGGTTCTTATCAAACCGTCTCTCTGCACCTTGCTTGTCAACAGAGGTTTTGCGTCGTTCCGCAGAAGTCACCATGCATACTATAGTGCGTGTCGTCTCTGCACGTCTTGGAGATCTCGATCCCAAAGAGGCAGAAGATCAATTGGAGCGCGATGAAGAGGCAGAGCGTATCCGAACAGAAGGCACGGAAGGCGCCATCGAGGCATCTGCAGCCTCTGATACTGTCGACAGCCCAGAATCAGGGGCAACTCGGCCGAGAAGAGATACGGATGCCAATATAGCAATGACCGGCACAAGCACACCCGCTCCGACGAATAATAACACAAGTACGTTGATGGATCGTTTCCGACCAACTGGCATTGATGACCTCACGATGCATACCCCCCAACAAATTTCCTAATCTAGATCTACGCCCCTTCGGTCTTCTGTCCGTCCGCGAGCTTCTTCGGGTCGTCGTCAATCTCCTCGATCCCACCGACCCCGCCCACACTGACTCCATCCGACTCACCGCCCTTGGGATCATCACTGCCTCACTTACTATCTGTCTCCCTCACCTCGCTGCCTTCAAGCGCTCTCTCCTTCCCATCATCACCGATTCCTGCTGCAAGTACCTATTCCAGCTAGTTGCCTCTGCTGATGAAATCCAGTCCGGAGGGGCTGCAAACCATCATATGAGCATGCTAATCCTGGAACGGAGTTTGAGGGTGATTGGGATGTTGATAGGTGAAGAGAGCCTCCGAAGCTGCATGAAGTTGCAGGTGGAGCTTTTCTTGAGCTTCGTGATGGACCGCTTGGCGCCTCCTCCTGCGCCCGCCACCGCTCTCAACGGTGGTGCCCCCAACCTGCAGCTGGGTGTAGGTGGTGGTAAAGGCGGACACGCGCCCAAGGCTTCTAACCTTGGCCGTGCCAAGTCACCAACACCCGGTCCAGACGTGCCGTCTCGTTCATCCATGACCCTCTCTACCGCAGGTGCGCCGGAGGGAGAAGATGAGGACGCTGCAGCTTCCGAAGCGGGGTCTTCGAACGCCCCGCCAAGACTTGGCGTTCTACCAGCACGTGGAGAGACTCGTGAGCTGCTTATGGAGGCGCTTGTCCACATTGCAGTACGCCAGCCGTCGTTTGTCCCTGATTTGTGGGTCAACTACGACTGCGATCTCAACTGCGAAGATGTGTTTGATAAGCTGGTCAAGTTTTTGACTACTGTGAGTGAGATTACCTCAGTTGTAACGTGCTGGCTTCCTGACTCACTGTTTCTCATCCATCAGGACGCAGGGGCCGTGCCCAACTATACTTCGCAGCTAATGTCATTGGACCTCTTGCTTTCACTCGTGAATCACATGGCGTCGCGAGCCGAAAATGTGAGTTCTACCTGCTCGCCTCTTCTAAATCCGTTTGTTATCGTCCCCACTAACGACATTTCTGTCATATTGCCCTCCTGCGTGGACCTAACTATTTAGCCCCCACCTGAAGATCAAGTATGCTTATCTGCAGCCCATCGCGGCAATCTGTTTTATGTTCTGCAACTCAATCGATCATCACTTGTAGAAACTCCCCCAAACATCCGAAATGCTCGCTCTCAAAGAACAAAAGAAGCTCCTCCTTGCGGGTACAGCGCGGTTCAACGTGAAGCCCAAAAAGGGACTTACCTTCCTTGAAGAGAAGGGCCTCCTCACTACCGCCAAAGCATCGAACGGAACCGGCGAGTCAAGAAATAAGAGCCTGGCAACATTCTTGAAGAAGTCTCCGAGGCTGGACAAGAAATTGCTTGGGGAGTATATCTCAAGGACAGAGAATGCAGATGTGCTACGAGAATTTATAGGGCTCTACGATTTCCGTGGGGTGAGTCGTCAATAATTGCTCTTTGAACGAGGTTGCTTTCAATAAACAATGGAAACTGATCATATGCTCAACCACCAGAAATCCGTTGCTGACGCACTAAGAGAGCTGCTTGAGTCGTTCCGGTTACCTGGAGAGGCCCAACAAATTGATCGTATTACATCGACATTTGCAGAATGCTTCTTTGCTACAGGTCCAGGTACGAAACTTTGTTGCCTTCTCCTCACGCCATTGCGACCTTGGAGCTGCACCTCTCAATTTTCCACTCCCATTATCATTTTAGAGGAGATCAAAACACAGGACGCTGTATACGTTCTCGCCTTCGCGGTGATTATGCTAAATACAGACCAGCATAGTCCCAATATCCGGGTGCGTACACATCTTCCAGCATTAGATGGTTTTCTTTCTTGATAATTTTATTCTTAGAAACGCATGACTTTTGAAGATTTCCAGCGGAATCTGCGCGGCGTCAATGGAACCGTCGATTTTGAACCCGAGTACTTGGTAAGTTGTCCTCCATGATATGGCACATCTCACTCGCTCACAACACCCATGCCCCAAAGAGAGGGATCTTCGACAGCATCAAGAAGCGGGAGATTATCATGCCTCAAGAGCACACCGGCCAGGCTGGCTTCGACTATGCGTGGAAAGAGCTCATGAACCGATCGCAGTCATCAGGTGAGCGTTCGTTGCGTGCTCGATATCTCATTCTCGTTGACTTCTGTATGCGTCCCTGACCCTAACGCCCCGATTAGAACCTCTTATGACTTGCAACACAGCTCGCTTTGATGAGACAATCTTCAAACTCACCTGGCGATCGATCGTAAACGCCATCGCCAACGCTTTCACCACTTTTGATGATGAGCTCGTTGTGCAAGATGTCATTGCTGGCTTCAGGCAATGTGCCACGCTTGCAGCAAAATTCCAGCTCCCAGAAGTATTTGACTTCCTTGTGAGCTCGTTGTCTCGCGCGACGGGCTTGTTAGGCGACAACAATTCGAATATCACTCCGGGCTTGACCAACTTCCCGATTGTAGAGGTGGACACACAGAAAGTTACCGTATCTCCTTTGTCGATTCGCTTGGGTACAAGCTTTAGGGGCCAAATGGCTGCAGTTGTGCTCTTCACTATTGCTAATGGGAACGGGACCGCGATTCGTGATGGCTGGGCTCAGGTATTTGTCCGCCGGCCACAGAACTCGCCACCAATTCAACTGACCGATACCGGAGTAGATCTTCAGCATGTTCCAAACATTATTCTTGCACTCGTTACTACCAGCTAAGATGGTACAAGCAGAGGACTTCCTGGGCGGGGCATCAACAATCCCCCTCCAGGGTAACGCTTCGTCTCCTGTCGTTACCACTGGGCGCAACGATGGCGGCTTATTGTTTACGCTGTCGTCATATTTGATGACACCGTACGCACAGGAAGCGGCTGTACCTGAAGTCACGGATCGTGATATCGAAAGCACCATGAGTGCTATTGACTGCATTGCAGCATGCCGATTAGATGAGCTTTATCTCCAAATCCCGTGAGTTCTCGGATTGCAATCTATATTTCCGACAAGCTCTCTGACCTCCCCCCCATCTTGACAGTCAACTGGATGTCCGCTCTCTTGTCTCATCAATCAAGGCTCTAGTCGAGCTCGCCGACCGCCGCACGCTCCAGCCGCTTCAATTAGAATACGAAGAGGAAGATGATCGGTCACAACGAAATTCTCGACCTCTTCCATATGACCCGTCGTCCGTGTTCCTTTTGGAGACCATGATCAGCCTAACGCTGCGTACTGAAGATAAAATTGAAGACATCTGGTGCGCTCAATTTGGACCGTCGCCGCACCTGACACTCCAATAATGCCGATTCGTCATCCTTGCAGGCCTGTTGTGTTCCCTCATATCAGCTCCGTGCTTTCTTCAGCGCCCCGGTTCAGTGTACTGCTAATCGAACGGGCAGTAGTGGGTCTGCTTAGAGTCACCCTAATCCTCGCTGCGAAGGTCTGTAGCATTAATGCCATACGGCCATTCTCAACGCTCACGCGCAGTCCCCAATAGCCAAATCTTCGCGATCAACTCTATATCGCCCTCGATCTCCTGAACGGATTACCAGCGACGACTTTGAGCGCAGTTGCTGAACAACTCGTAGCGGGCCTATCGCTGCTCATCAAGGAGCACCGCGATGCCATTAGGTGGGTATATATTGTTTCTATTATGCGGTCCCGCATAACTAATCGACCACATCGTCTATCAAGTTCCCCAACAGAATGGAGTCTTGTCTTTGCACTCGTTCGAGTGGCTGCCCCGCATTACGTGGCCAGCAAACCTGCCTTTGCTCTCGTGTCCGAAATTGTTTCTCAAACTACGCAGAACCCTGCCTCATGGACTGATAGTCTTGCGGGACTGGTTGCTATACTTGAAGAGTTTTCCATTGTACCAAGCAGGGCACTAATGAATCGCAACCCACGGAGGCAGAACCAAGCCCAAGAGGCTGTATCACTACAGTACGTACCCATGGTACACCTTAAGACTGCAGCCGAGGCTCAAATATTTGGCACTACAGACAAGGAAATCTTGAACGTGGAGTTCAAGCGATCGATCACATTTGGTCACTACGTGCTGCTGTCCCCGCCTGGATTGAGAAATCATCTAATCCACCCATGGAAGGTTTGCGAATTTCGTTTACACTGGACTCTGTATATTAATTGGTCTCTCTCAGCTTGGAAGTCGGGCTGGAATTTTGTCCTCCTTGCTCTTGGTCGTCAATCTTCAGCGCTGAGCCCAGAAATCCGCCACGCCTCCATCAATAACCTCCAGCGGATTCTTCTCGGCCCTCAACTCCTCCAACAACCTGACGTCGTCGACCCCGCACACGTCTTCTTCAATGTAGTATTCCCAATGTTAGATGATGTACTGAGCCCGGAACTCGATGAGCACAGAGGCAAAAGAGAGTTGTTAGAAACCAGATTGAGGGCGTCAACTCTCTTGTGCAAATCTTTCTTACAGCTCGAGGTTGGAGCTCCGTCAGCACACGCATCCAAGCTTCGAGAGATCTGGCTCATACTGCTCGACTTTATGGAGCGTTTGATGATGAGTGGCGGGAGGCAGGATCAACTCGTGAGTGGCTCCACCTAGCCTTTCAATACAGAAACTCAACTCATGATTTTTTCGGGTGCGCCAGTACGAAGCGGTCCCAGAGTCGCTCAAGAATGTTATCCTGGTAATGAACGCATCCGACATTCTGGTCCATCCTCCCCCCATGACCAACGACACGGCGGCCCCACCTGCATCTGGGCAGGAGGATGAGCGTGTCGTCCTTTGGAACGAAACTCAGGATCGGCTGGAAGGCTTCCTTCCAGGTTTGCTTCATGACCTTCTCCCTCCTCCACCGTCACCCGCCCCTACAGAGCAGACGGTGCTGCCAAATACGGAAGAGGCTCCGGTTCCAGCCCAGTCTTAATTTCAACTTTGCTCGTCGCGCTCTTATTCTATTACTCAAAGGCTCATGAGGTCAGCAGTTCAAATGCATAAAAGAGTCGGTCACAGATCCCACATGTATCGTCAGTGCATGTGTTGTGAAACAAAAGTAATACCCTTCAACATCCCATACGCCTAAAACCATCTTATTCAATACAAACTGTTCATAATGACTCATATCAATCACGAAATAGGATGTTTAAGCTTATTTTCTCAGCCTCTGGCTCGCTGACGCACCTCCAAGCAGGATACGACATGTGTTGGAACATAGATATTGGAACTGGCGAAGACCCAACTGGATCACAAACATCTTAAAAGCTGTCCATAGATCAGTCTCCGACGACGACGAGAGCAGGGGGTGGAGAGCCCGAAAAATCGTATAGTTATAAACCCGTATGGGATGCTATAAGAGCGATCAAGAAAGGAGAAAAACAGGGTCCCCGTCCGTCCCAGGTCGCATCAAAACCCAGTGGGAAAGCGTGCCATGGTCCGTGCCATGTATCTAAAGACGGTTTGTATAAACCGCGGTGAGAAATAAAATGATGCACCCTACAAATCATGAGGAGAGATCGAGGTAAAGAAACTAGGGTTTGGATGAGAAATATTAGAGCCTCATGTCAGAATGATTGTAGCAGCGGAAAAAAGCCTCGAAAACGCGTACGTACCACAGGCTCTAGTATCCGCCATAATGCATGTCGATCAAGCTTGATGAATAATCGAGTGATCAGAAACAGGCCCCGGGTCCCAGAGTGGGAAAGTGAAGACATACTTTTGCTGCGGAATTTTGCCAACAAAACATGAGCGACCGCGTCTCATGAAGAGTACAGCTATGGAATAACTAAATTTCAAATGAAAATATCGTGAGATGCTACTTGAGCGAAGAGCAAAGCTACGAGAGGATAAGTTACGGACGGTAAGGAGCCCCATCAATATTAAAGCTGGAAATACGATGGTCAAAGGGGAAGGAGGCAGAAAAAAATGTGGTGAAAACTCGCCTGGAAATCAAACGGATAAACAAGCGGTGATGTGAGAGCCACAACCGGCGCCCTTTGCCCCCAGCCTTGCCCCGGGTTCCCGTCCTCGATACATACACCTGGCGTCTACACTCCACAGCGGACGAATCATCACCAAGTGGGGATTTTCGCGGAAAGCGGTAGCGCGCCGTCAAAGGATCATGGCCGATACTTGTTCGAGACAAGTCCCACGAAAACCCGACAGCAGCAGGCACACCACAATCGCTAAAAACGGTACCCAGGTGGCGACTCAGTCGCGTCTGTGGGGAGAGCGATATAAGGTGCCGAAAGGGATGGTAGGGGTGACGTGATCGAGGCAGAGAGCCCAGCTGGACTCCCACGAGTTGTGGAGGGGGAAGCATGAGCAAGAAGATGAGGTGAGATCGACGACCCCTCCCTTGGTACCCGCCCCTCGCCACCAGATACCCTCGTTTCCCATGGCACAAATACGTCACTGCGATCGAGTGGGGTAGAGCTCCAGGTCGATCCACCCAGAGGCAGGGCCCGCCGTCAAATGGATTATGGACGGTGCTTGTTCAAGACAAGTCCCACAAACCACGACAGCAGGAAGCACACTGCAACGGTTTCTCACGACCAGGAAGGCCACCCCGAGCCGTCAGGAGAGGCATTAGTGCGAGAGACGATCGGGTCGATGTAGGGACGAGGTCGGGCGAGCTCGTAAGAGGCGTAGGACGCGAGAGCCTGCTTCCTAAGCAACTCAGTCTAGCGTCAACGCGCCGCTTCACCTTATAGACGCGTCGATAGAGGCCGAAAGACTCACACAAAGCTACGATCGCGACCTAGGTGTCCAACAACATCGGCACCCTGGTCATCATCCTCGCATCCTACTATCGATACCTTGGGTGAACATGCGCACGACGCGTCAGGAAGAGACAACATACCTTAGGCGTCACCTCATTAGACAAGAAGAGAGAAGGGGGGAGATGAGCGAACAAAGGAGGGCTCGATGCTTGAGCTCTTGGCATTTATAGAATAAGTGTGTCATCACGTGCCGATTCGGAGCCTCCAATAGAGCTAATTCAGAGATCTGTGGGGAAACCGGCATTCCAGAAAGCACAAACCAATTTGTGATTTGCCAGGTGTGATCTGGAGGCCGCACAATCCATATCACATCCCCATCGGTCCTTAGAGGCAAAGTTGAAGGGTGGAACCCGGCTATAAGGTTTGTTTTCGGTTGCGAAGCCTGTTTATATGTTTGGTGCTGTTGAGGAAAACATAAAAAACAAATGCTTGACATGGGCAATATTCTGGCTGCCCTGCACCATTGGGCTGCTTTGATGAGCAGAATTGCCATCTCATACGACGTTCTGGGTTGTATAAGCAGAGAATCGGTCGAGATAAAGTTATATTTGGCAGGTAATCGGGCGAGTAGACGGAAACTCGAAACTCCACATAGAAGGCTAGAGATCGTAGCAACAAATCTCGCACACAATAGCATGTCTTGGGCCTCAAAAACTTGAGTTTATAAAGTGCCCGACTTCCCCGCCGTATGGGGTACTCATTGTAGCGCTCCAGAGACTCCTCAGGATGTTTGTTGCAGGCAGCCCTTTCTTATTCAGCTTGTGGTTAAATATAGTACATCGGGGCAATTTGTGCTTAGGCTACGACTTAATCGCTTGGGACGATAAAGAGACTGTCCTCAGTCGAAATGTCTCCGGTAACAAGCAAGTTCTTGAACTTTACTACGCAGGTGCACGATTGATTACCAATCGCTGCCTCGCCACCTCAGAGACGACTCCCATCAGGGCTGTGGCTGCCATGGCGCTTCCCACGAATACAGTAATCCCTATAACAGTTACAAGGTAGGTCAGGCAGGAAACAACTCAACTGCATGACTTCGACGGTTTGAACATACCAGTGAACCCATATCCACCCCATCCCCCTGGCCCGGCGGTCAGAGTTGCTCCTGCCGCTTTCTTTGGATGCAGCGCAGCAGCAATTAGGGGCCCTACGATGGCTGGGATCGCTTTGACTGCTCCAAAACCCATCATCACATCAGAAGCAGGTCGGTTGGCTATATTTGCGAAGAGAAAATTTTAATCAGGCTCCGCAAGAGGTATAGAAGATAACAAACCAGCAATTGAAGTCGCGGCTTGCATCCACGTAGACGAAAATCCTCCAGCCTGCAAGTACAGTTAATTAGACATGTCTCTCAGTACGCAAGGTCGGTGAATCAGAACTCACGATAGAAGCAAACCCAACAGTGAAAATAAAAACCGTGGTCAAATCATGGGCAAATCCCCATAGGGCGTATGCGAGAATTGAAGTAACAAGGCCCGAAAAGAATACAACGCCCGTGAAGGGGCGTCTCTCGCACCAGACACCAAACATTATTTGACCTGTAGACATTCTTCTATAACCAAGAAGACAATAAAGTATGATATGTCACTCACCGACCACACTAGCGAGGTTGTATACAGATAGAGCGATCGTTCCATCCATTCTCGAGAAGCCCAAGGTTGTTGCGTATGATGGAATGTACTAATACGCGTAGTCCAAGAAGGAACAGGTTGAGCAATCAAGTGTAGCAGTGACGTTCAATAGCTGTAAATACCAAAGAGACACAAAACATCCCAAGGCCCTGAAGGATAATGGTTACTGCCTATGAAACATTACAGAGCAGGGCGAGTCAGTACAGCCATCGGAACCAATTGCTGAGCGGGGCTCGGTGCGGACCATGATGATAAACATTGGTGCCTTCATAAAACTCATATCCATGGGAACGATCGGACCCATTTGAACGGTAGGAGCGATAGGAAGGCGAGGTTTGATGCCCAAAATGCAAACGCCACCAAACACTAGCAAGAATCCACTCCAAATGCGCAATGTCCAGCGGAAATCAAGCCGTTCGAGAAGTGAATTCATAACGATCGGGAATACTGCACCACCGAGGGGCATCCCCGCAAAGACTAGAGAGGCGGCGAGGGAGCGGCGCTAGACGGCGAGTTAGTTTTTTGGTGGGCAACCGAAACTAATCCTCACCTCGGAGAACCATTCTGGAAGCTATGAGATAATCAAGCACCGAATGTATCATTTTTGGCATATTGAAAAAAAGAAAACAACGCCTTGCTCACCCAAATAATATATGGTGAGTACAAAAATCCGCCAGCAGCCCCATAGATGACTCCTTGCAATATAATTAATTGCCATATCTATTATCACAAATCTCAGTCGCTGACGGCAGCCAGATCACAGATCAAAGAATCGTACCTGGGTGGCGAAGCTCGAAAGAAAAATTGCGAGAGCAGAGATACCAAGGCAAACCCACATTGCATGTCGGAGATATCGGGCATATCGTCGAGCGAGGAGAACCACAAGGATCCCTTCAGCATATTGTAAAGATAAATTGATAGTCCCAACAGCATTCACAGCGGCTGATAATAATATGTGCGTTAGTCGAGCCTCTCGCTGATCACGGGATGGGAGGTAAACGAACCTTCAGACGCGTCCTTGAATTCATGAGTCAAGTACCAGTCTTGAAAAATACCAAAGCTATTGGACATTTTGAGGATGATGAGCCAAGCAACAAACTCGAGAGATCCTGTACGAACCATAGAGGGAAGCCCCAAACGATCAGCTCAAGGCCGCATGCAGCGACGACGAATAGCCAAGCATGAAACCCTCGATCGGCTGGGTGAAGAGCGACTGCAACTTCCTCATTGTTAGTCTCTGATGTAGTATGGCTGAACGCTCGGAGCTCGATATCGGTTTCAGTGGTACTCATAGTGGGGGGAAGTGGGAGAAAGGTGAGGGTGTAATCGAAAACCGAGATGACTCAAAAGTGGCCCAGTTGTGGGAATTGACCACAGCGGCTCCGGGCTTACTGAGATCTGACGATGTGGAAATGACTGCTGAGAGAATCAGAAGGCACTTTGAATGGGGTCACGAGTTGAGCCTCTGTCGGCCGGCTCGCCAAAAAATACATTCCGTGCTGAGGACGTCATTGACAATTTGACGTGCGATATCTTCGTGTCGGAGCTGGCTGAAAAGCAGCATATTCGCCGTTTCTGCACCAAAGGGTCAATCTAATTCAATCAAGACATTCTAAGTTAGTTCGGTAAGTGAGCGCCAAAAGTGACAGGAAGGGTCGGAGCAAAACACGCCGTCACACGTGACTTTGGTAGACCTCCACCAGAGCGAGAAAACCCAAAATCCTCGTTTTACTTTGTGAATCATTATTGATCTCAGCAAGCTGGGGCAGATGTGCGTCTCAAAATGAAGAAATCATTCTTGCCTCGAGGAAGACCGGGGTCTCTATGCTTTATGATTCTTGTCGCAATATTGCGAGTCCTGTCTGGTGCCTTATTTACTTTGGTAATGAAAAAACATGTCTTAAACATCAAAATAGCTCCACGATAGCACAGATTCAAGGTATCCACATTCGCATTGATATCTGTATACTCGAGCCAGTAGATCTTGATGTCTCGGGGATCTCCAACTTTATCGCTAAACTGCAAGCCACGCGGGTTGATAACCTTGACCTTCAATGCGCTGGTGCACGGTTGATAATCAATCGTTGTCTCGCTATCTCGGAGACTATACCCATCAGCGCCGTGGCTGCCATCGCACTTCCTACAAACACAGTGATCCCTACGATCGGCCACATTAAGGTTAGCGGCGTGATTGGATTAGTCTTATAAGACGGGAAACGCACCGGTGAAGCCATATCCACCCCACCCACCGGGCCCAGCAGTCAGGGTCGTACCAGCTGATTTCTTGGGATGCAACGCTGCGGCAATAAGAGGTCCCACGACCGCTGGAATCGCCTTTACTGCAGCAAAGCTCAGCATCACATCCGACGCTGGACGACTTGCTGTTTAGTTCATAGTATAAGCACCATTAGTGACGGCGAGTGAGAAAGTAATGAATTAACAAACCAGCAATCGCTGTCGCAGCTTGCATCCACGTGGATGTGAACCCGCCAGCCTAGTACGCCAATTGGTGAAATTTTATACAGCTATTCTGACAATTGACAAATAATGACTCACAATGGAAGCAAATCCGATGGTAAATATGAAGACCGTTGTTAGGTTGTGCGCAAAGCCCCACAGTGCGTACGCTAAAATTGAGGTGGCAAGACCAGAAAAGAAGATAACACCCGTGAAGGGGCGTTTCTCGCACCACATTCCGAACAAGATCTGACCTGTCGATGACGGTATTTCATTAGTCCATTGAATATAAAGAATTTATGACTGAATTCACGTACCGACCACGCTAGCTAGGTTGTAAGCGGACAAAGCTATTGTTCCATCTAGCCGTGAGAAACCAAGCGTCGTTGCATAGGATGGGATATACTAGAAGCGTAATTCAGGATCAGACGTCAACATGCGAACCTATCCCGTCAATAACGCTTACCAGGGAGACGCAAAACATCCCAAGCCCTTGAAGAGTAATCGATACTGCCTATCAGAATGGAAACGCAGAGTTAATTGGTATCGGTACTAATTCGGATAGTTGGGAATAGCCAATATCCATTCCTTACCATAATGACAAACATGGGTGCTTTCATGAAGCTGATATCCATCGGAGCAATTGGGCCTATCTGAGACGTAGGGGCGACAGGAAGTCGAGGTTTGATGCCAAGAATGCATAAACCACCAAAGACCAACAAGAAGCCACTCCAAATGCGCAGTGTCCAGCGGAAGCCGACATGTTCAAGAAGATAATTCATCATGATCGGGAAGATTGCTCCACCGAGCGGCATACCAGCAAAGATAAGGGAGGTTGCGAGTGAGCGACGCTGCAGTATCAGTTAGTTCATGGGCAAGGAAGCCAGTCAAATGTAGTAAGCACTTCAGAAAACCACTCTGGAATCTGTGCAAAATCGAAGCACCGAACTAATTATTAGTAAACCTGGTCCTGAAACTTTGTGAAGCCATACGTACCCAAATAATATATGGTGAGTATATCACTCCTCCCGCGGCGCCATAGATGATGCCTTGAAGCATGATCAATTGCCAAATCTGGAACGAGCTCAATCTCACATAATAGCGATAACGAATCGATGAAATGATCTCACCTGAGTAGCGAAACTGGAAAGAAAAATGGCAAGCGCGGAAATCCCAAGACAGACCCACATCGCGTGTCGGAGATATCGGGCATATCGTCGAGCAAGTAAAACCACGAGTATTCCTTCAGCATACTGTAGAGATAGTGTAATGGTGCCCACAGCATTCACGGCCGCTGATGATTGCGGATACACGTTTTTGAGCGTTTCCCGATCTCAATGGAGCAGCAGGAGGGCAGACCTTCAGACGCATTCTTGAACTCATGAGTCAGGTACCAGTCTTGGAAGATACCATAGCTAGTCACTACCATTAGAATGCCATGAATAGTGGGGAGAAGCCCTGCACGAACCATTGGGGGAAACCCCAAACAATCAGTTCAAGGCCGCTTGCAGCAACAACAAAGAGCCAGGCGTGAAATCCTCGATCGACAGGGTGGAGAGCAACCGCAACCTGTTCATTAGTGGTTTCTGAGGCATCGTGCCTGATTTCTCTGAGCTCGATGCTGCTTTCGTTGGTACTCATTGTGCCCAAAGTGGGGTAGATGACTTGTACGCGTGGGAATTGAGATGCGGCAGCCAGGAAAGGGCTGGGTTCGGCAAGCTTTGTCGCATATGTCGTCACATACGCGGCCTCGTTCCCGATAGGAACCGCCACGAAGGAAGAGTAACAGGGCAGCGCTGGAGGCTTCAGCCTCACAAGCAGCGACGACTTGATTGAGGTGCTTCCAAATAATTCCATTATTGAGGACGGCAGATGCAACATGGTCCAAGTCGGGAGGTGGTGAGTATCCCCATCCATTTTCCACAAGACGTCTTAGAGTGGTATAAGCGAAATTGTCGGTGAAAACTCCTAGCTGGTCCACTCGCAGCCGAGGGTCCATAGTTAGTACGACGGGCATCTCAAACACTCGAGGTCGTTCAGTCCTGCTCGGTGTGAAGTTGTGACGACAAAGATTCGGCTATCGAGCCTGACACATTTAGTACCTTTGTTGCTCGCTTGGATTGATGATGACGAGCTCTAGGAGCATATTTCGCCCTCATTTTAGGTCGGGATTTTCGGAATGCCGCATTTTCTGCAGCCACACGTTCTGACGTGGCTAACTTCCGAAACGCCTCTAAATGCTCATCACTCCGTCAAGCCGCTCAATCTCGATTGTTAGCAATTCCAAGTAGTATGTTTTGCTCTTGTGACTCTGCTGCGCACTATTCAGACATTGCAATGCAATCTGCGAGACCGCCGCCGCAGACCACAGGGTCTACATTTCACCCGTCGTGCGCAGTTTGGACCTTTATCGCACATTCAGGCTGCATCATCTTTTCCAGATGTAATGTAATCTCAGATCGCTGATTCACTTGGCAGTTCTGGAGGGTCGTCTATGAAAATCTTCTGTGCGCGACAAGATTCCTCGCTCAGTTTGGGCGTCTGTGAAGAGTTTCTTTGTTCTAGATCTCGAAAGAACAGATCATCTGATATACGTTCCCTGCATGACTTATTCCCCCTACGTATTCACTACCGTGCAATGGAACAGGCCGATGCCGCTTTGCTCTTCCTTTGTGCATAGTTAGCGTGTCCGTCAATGTCAATTGTCACTCAAGTTATTAGCGTGCAGACTCCGCTTGAGCTTCTCTACTGTCTCCGTCAGCACCGCCTTCCCGCTGGCTTCTGTTCTTCTTTTCTGCATGTTTCCTTGCGACGTGGGTGCATGCGCTCTTCCTTCTCTCGGTGCCGTTGTACATTCTGTACTCATGTTTCCGACAACGAATGAACGAATGAAGAACTGCAGATGGTGCAACCTACAATTAAAACGTTGCACGGCGTGAGATCTTCAATGCCGAGCTGTCCAGAGACGGGTCCGGGGATGTGGGTGACGGGCATGGAAGAGGCGCCAGGCTGGAGCCGGCTGTCAATACCCCAGCTGAAGCGAAAAGAGGCGGTTGCGTTCCGCGCATGGTGTGTAAGAGTTGAGTGAGCTGTTCCTCTAGCTTGGACCTCTGAAAGTATGTCGTGTGACTCTTTTCGTGATTTGTTTTTGAAATCATCGTGAAGATCTTGCACTCTATCTGGAGATCTCACTCACTGTTGAAGTGGCACGGCACAGTGCCAAGGCTGCTTGTTGCCTGGGTGTGGCTGGCGACTGAGAGAATCGGCGAGAGTGAGAGATAATATTATATTAATAATTAGACTCTCTCGGCCCAGGGGTGGTGATCGGGACCGGATGTTGCCTCGCGCGGGCTAATAGCCAGCGCAAAGAACTGACTCCGCACTGGCATGTTCTTGTATAGATCGGACGAGCCGTGTCTCGGACTGACTGACTTGTGTGTGCGATGGCCGATCGAAAGGCAACGCACAAAGTTGGTTTTTCATCGCGAAGGGAGAAAGCCACACGTATTGCACAGCCTGCATCTGAATGAGATTCACGTGCCATGGTTGACGATCGATTAGAGAGAAGAAGCTTGCTATTGGTCGTGGCAGCCAGCGCCCCCGTTTCTTTGGGTTT
>WIDE01000113.1:86550-99619 GCA_015039315.1 Clavulina sp. PMI_390
GAATGAGATTCACGTGCCATGGTTGACGATCGATTAGAGAGAAGAAGCTTGCTACTGGTCGTGGCAGCCAGCGCCCCCGTTTCTTTGGGTTTGAGTGGCTGGCTGGCTGCTGACGTGGTGGTGCCAATTGAGACTTCTCGAGGGCTTGCGTGCCTGCGCTGCAAGCCAGCTGTCGGTATAGGCCCCGAGGGTGGGGATTGTCAAATGAGAAAGTTGATGCATGCACATAGAATACTATATACAGCTGGCGGTTAAACGGCTGGTCCGTGTGTGAGCGATCGGCCGCCACCTCCTCTTTTCCCCAAGGTTTTTTTTTTTGTTGGCAGGATTGTATCAGTGTATGCTCGGTTCCCCTCCAACCAGCGTATGCAGATCGGTCTCATAGATACGATGGGGGGTGACGGACGCTCTTCCGTGTATGACAGTGGCAACAGACAAGCACGAAAGAAAGGGTTGTGTTTGTGCCCGTATACAGCAGAGGGTGCTTTGCTGTATATCACCTCCTGCCTGTTACGAGGAGTATTTTCAATAGGATGGGGGGTCTCGTTATCTATGTTTAATCTTGTTCCCTCGGGCGAGGGCCGGACATGCATTTTCTGTTTTGTTTTTGGAACACGCCGTTGATCTGGTGCCTGGCGGATCCTGCATACTGAATCTGGCCTGCTTCACTTCTGAATGCCAGCTGTCGTGGAGCCGAACGACAAGTGAAGGAGGGGGAGGGAACGAGATCTTTTCTGGGTCCATCCTCCATTGATAACTTTTTTTTTCAGAGATGTAATTCAACTCGAGTGAATGGCGTCGCGCGATGACGGGCTTGGTGGAGATTCAGGGACAGTTGCCACTGTTTGGTCGTGTGTGCACGCCTTCGGGTTTGGCTCCAACGACACGACTTGCATATCCAGCAGAAACCTCTTTTCGTGTGCTCATTCCGCTAGACTCCTCGCTATCTTGTTCTGCATGGTCTCTGCTCTCTGATACTGCACCACATCTGCACGTTTCTACCTTTTATCTGCGTCTTTATCGCACTGGGAACGGGCAGTGACGACGAGCCCGCCCTCGTCGCTTTTTTCCATCTCTCCTCTAAGAGATTGAACGATGGAACAGCGCCCTGGCACGTCCTCGGGCCGGCCCATCACATCGTCTGGCCGGCCAGCTACATCATCTGGTGCTTTCCGTGGAAACCGCGATAACCAACAGCAGCCCCACTCTCAGCAGCAGCAGTCCCAGCAGCACCAGCAACAACATCAACAACAATATGCCCAAGACACGTTCTCCAGCTTCAATGGACAATCATACGGTGCCTACGACTATGGGGCCCCTTCAACGGGCTATGGCTCGAGTGAGTTCAATCACGGCGTCCATTATGGAGACGACGCTATCTATGAGGAGGACGAGGAGGAATACGAAGAGTCAGATGACGGCGACGTCTTTGCCTACCTCCCTCCCACCACGGCAGACCTCGAGGCCGGAGATGGCGACCAATCTGTTGCACCTTCGGCTCCCCAGACCGCTGAGAGCGCTGGTCCATTCCAATTTGGCGCTGCAGGGCACGCCAATGCACCGACATACAATTATCCTCCAGGCTACCCTGCTCTAGGGACAGCCTCAACTGACTATAGTGTTGATGCCCCTCCCGCTGCTCCTCCGCTGCATCGGACGCCATCCCATCCTCCATCCGCTGTTCTTCCCGCGCTGACTACGACGACATCCCAGCCCCCCTTCCATCCGGTCTCCTTGTCCCCCACTTCGCCAGCTCCCCCCTATGCTTCCACATACCCATCTCCTCCACAACAGTCCTATGTGCCTGGTGACTCTTATCGCATGCGGGAGCTCAGCTCCCCCACTAACCCGACAACATCCGTGTCACCGTCACACCCCCAAACGACAACAACGACCCCTGCCGTCTCCCTTCCTCGCACATCGCCCAACCCTCCCTCAACGGGCACCACTGGCGGGCGCGTAAGCATTACTACCCGCTCCGGTACTGACTCGCGCTCGCGGGAAGTCCATGTCACCCTCCCCGCAGGGCGGGTATCACCGCCCTCGTCTGACGCGAGCGGTGTCATCCCATCGCCCTCGGCAGACCTTGCCGATATCCCCCTGGACTCACTCAATCACCACCACCATGGCGGTCGTGCACGAGTCGATGGGACAGGTGCCCCGATAGGCGGCGTCGAGGAGCTGTATTATGACGGCACATCCTCCCGCAGGCTTGACACGGGTGTTACAGGTATCAGTGTGGGCACCGATGCGGCGTCTGCACCTGGTGGTGGGGGAGCAACAGGTCCACGGAAGCGGCGGAGACAGAAAACTGCCAGCTCGCTGGGGGCAGGCAGCGTCGACGATACATACGATGACTACATCTATGGCGATGAGGACGATGGGTACCCTGGTGGAGATGACGACGACGACTGGGCAGCCGGCCGGGCAAAGGGCGCAAAAGCTGCTGCCGCTGCCGGTGATGACGAGGACGAGATAGACATTGGGTCCCCCAACCATGGTCATGGCCCCTATAACCATCGCCACCATCGCCGCGTCTCAACGGCCGCGACACGCACGACAGACGACACGACGGCACACCACCATAGGCTCGCGACGGCCAACTCTAACGGGGGGCTCTCCTCAGGCGGGATGGTGAACGGGTCGTACGTCGCCGGCCTACCCATTGCTTATGGCATGGACGGCAGCGAGATGATTGACGGCGAGGAAGACATGCTCGACGAGGACTCCCCCTACCCAGAAGTCCGCGCCTCCGTGTCGAATATCGACGACCCAAGCATGCCCGTGCTCACCTTCCGCTCGTGGTTCCTCGGCATCTTCCTCTCGCTCGCAGGTGTGGGCGGGAACGTCTACTTCAATTATCGTTACCCCGCTCCTGCAATCTACCCCATGGTGCTTCTGCTTGTTGCACACCCGCTTGGCAAGTTTATGGCGTATTCGCTCCCAATTGAGAGTTGGTGGCTGCGGATACCTGGGTGGCTCGTCAAGACGTGGTGGAAGCTCAGTGGGTGGGTTACGGCACGGTATTGGCGTAGAGTGTGGACGGTGAGGCAGGAGATGCGAGCAGGAGCAACTGCGGAAGGAAATGGTAGTGGCGGGGGCGGGAAAGTTGCAGGCAGCGCGGCGAGCGTGAGTGCGGCCGGAGAGTCGTACCCTCCTGGTACTGGTGCGTGGGCTGCCGCAAAGGCGAGTCTCAGGAAAGAGGAAGAGGCCCTCGGCCCAGTTGAGTGGGAAATCAACTTGAACCCTGGTCCATTCAACATCAAGGTATGTATCTATTTTTCTGCTCCCCTTTGATTTCAGGTTTCCTGATTTGGCTTTCCGTTTTCTTTTTATATCCTACAGGAACACGTTATCATTTACATGATGACGAATGCAAGTGTCGCTCCCGCCTACGCACTCAATCCAACCGTCGTCGCAGAAAAATACTACGGCATTCAGCTAGGGCTTGGGTACGTTTCTGTCCTTTCGTGGGATGTCCTGGCGCCATTCTGATCATGCCCTACTCCCTGATTTGATTTCAACACCGTGCCGAATACGTAAACGCAGCTTCAATTTCCTGATTGTCATTGGGACTCAGTGTATTGGTCTTGGCATCGCGGGCATGTGTCGCCGCTTCCTCGTCTGGCCCGCCTCTCTGATCTGGCCGCAAAACCTCGTCGCATGTACTCTTTTGAATACATTGCACGCTGAGGATGATGAGCCCAGCAGTCGAGGAGGTATCACAAGGCACCAGATGTTCATGTGGGGTGTCGTTGGCGCTTTCGTATGGTCCTGGTTTCCTTGTGAGTAATAGCGCCCTTTCTTTCCTCTTCCTGAGCAACCTGATTGATTTACTTTTGAATGGTATCATACCAGCCTATATCTTCCAAGCGCTCTCTGTCTTCTCGTGGGTATGCTGGTGGAAACCAAGTACGTTACATCCCTCGCCTTCCTGCTACCTCTCGTGTTTGCTGACTAGATACCATGTTTCACAGACAATGTGGTCATTAATCAGCTATTTGGGGTATATTCCGGCCTGGGTATGGGAGTACTCTCATTCGACTGGAATCAGATTGCTTTCATTGGAAGCCCGATGATGGTTCCTTGGTGGGCAGTCGTCCAAATCTTCATCGGCTTCGTGACTATCTACTGGCTTGTTCTGCCATTACTGTACTATAATGACGTGAGTATCAGTCCTCTCTTCCTTGCTTCACGATGTGTTTCTTTCGCAGCTTTAGACCGTTGCTAAACCTACTGGCATGTCTCTTAGGTCTGGCACTTTGCAAGCTTCCCTATGATGGCGAACTCGCCCTTTGACCGATTCGGCGCAGAGTACAATATCTCTCGTGTCATCAATACGGCCGATCATACGTTCAACCAAACCGCGTATGATGGGTATTCGCCATTATACCTCCCCGCGAACTACGCCATGACCTATCTCCTCGCTTTTACACTGACAACGTGTATCATCACCCACACGTTGTTGTATCATGGCAAGGATCTCATGAACGGGCTGAAGAGAATGAAGATGGAAGAGGATGATATCCACGCCAAACTGATGAGGTACTACCCAGAAGTTCCCGATTGGTGGTACGGGTCTATATTCTTCGGTTCATTGATTCTTGGGTTGATTACGCTCGCGGTAAGCATCATCTCTACCCTTTTCTTAGCGGGGATAATCTGTTGATCTGGAATACTTCACTTCGTTAGGCATTCAATACCGGAGTTCCGTTGTGGGGCCTTATCGTCGCTATCCTCGTCCCGGTCATTTATATCGTGCCAGTCGGATTCGTTTATGCCTTCACAGCACAATCGGTAGGGATTTCAGTCACCTCAACTACATCGCCCTTGCTTACGATATAGAAACTGGTTCCTGGTTCCCTTAGGTATCAACCAACCTCATCTCGGAGAGCTTGGCGGGCCTGCTGTTCCCTGGGCGGCCGCTCACAAACATGATATTCAAGGCGTACGCGACGCAGACCCAAATTGTTGGCCAGTACATCGTCCAGGACTTGAAATTAGGCCACTACATCAAAATTCCCCCTAGGGCGACTTTCATGGGTATGTGCCGAATTCCATACTCTGTGAGATTTCTTGCTGATCAATGAGCGTTTTTCCTTCTGTTTTGGCTGCTGACGTTATGTAGCCCAAGGCGTCGCTGTCTTTATTACCGCCGTTGCCCAAGTTGGGATCCAACACGCTCTTTTCCTTGGGGTCAAGGACATTTGCGCACCGAATCAATCAGCCCACCTCACTTGTCCGCACACGCAAGTGTTCTACAGCGCCTCTGTCATCTGGGGACTTATTGGACCTACGCGCCAGTTCGGAGCTCACGCCCTGTACAAGCCTGAGCTCTATGCGCTCGCTTTTGGTGCTGTGCTCCCTATTCCGCTCTGGCTGTGGCAGAAGAGGTATCCAAGATCAATACTCAGTGATGTCAGCACGCCCGTCATCCTCACTGGGCCGAGTGCAATCCCTCCAGCGTTGGGTATCAACTACTCCAGCTGGTTCGCCGTCGCTGTCATTTTCCGTACGTATCTGCGTCATTATGTACGCGATCCTCTCACTCACTCCGGCATTGCCTACAGAATACTTTGTCCGGAGAAAGAATTTCCGCTGGTGGTCCAAGTTCAACTACATCCTCAGTTCTGCTATGGATTCTGGGACATCAATAGGTGCAATTGTCATTTTCTTAACATTGCAACTACCAAAAGGAGGAAATCTGGCTATCAACTGGTGGGGGAATAATGTTTTCCTCAACAGTACGTCGTTTCTGCCTTGTGTAACGAGCTGGGCCTAGGACTAATATCCATTTTCTTTCAGCTCTGGATGGGCAGAACGTTGCTTACAAGCCTGGGCCGTTCTGATGACAGTATATAGACTAAGGCTCTATTTATCTTCGTTTCTTATATCCTTCGCTTTCGTCGCCTCGACTCTTGATCTCGCTCTCGCTTGTCCTTTAGTCTCTCTCACACTCTCTGTTTCCTTCCATTCTGTCCGCTTTTCTTGCTTTGCATCCTCTTCCCCTCTTCATTCTCTCCCTCATTCTCATTTTCGGGGATATTTGGGGCTCCAATTGTGTTCGGACGGTAAAAACTCAAAATACAGATTCATATACTCGACCTCAACATTCCTCTCCCTTACATCCTCCTGACAAATCCTCGCTTTCCCTCGCACACAGTTTGAGCTAGCTAGCTCTTCCTCCCTACCATCTGTATTCTTCTTGTTATTTTGTTTGGATTACCGTCTCCCAATACTAGTTTTTCAGATGCAATCTCCCGCGAAGGTCATCCCGGCATTCTCTTTTTGACAGTGATATGAGGTGCTTGCCCTGCATTTGCTTCGCGTCGGTAGCATCTGCATCCTTGAGCTAATCAACAAATTAGATATGTTTGAACACTGGCTGTAGGGGGTCATCGATTTGTTATATACAGATTGAGCATCTTTGCAAGTTCTCATAAACTTGTGGGCTCGATTGAGTCGGGACTAGCAAACCCATGCATAACTCCAATTAAAATCAGCCAACAAGGGTTTAGAAATGCCCAACGGACTCAAGAAGCTTCCCCAGACGAAAAACCCTTCACCACACCTTGCGTGACCTATAATGAATAGAATCGTTTCGTGAGGAAGACAGGTCTCCAGTCAGAACATAGTGCCATTCATTATGCATAGATAGCGTCGTTTGAGGACAAGTGAGGGGACCTCACCTAACTCGCCCAATGACCCCTCCTGCGACGCTGATCGGGCCCAGCCCGTACACAATCCATCTCGTTGCAGTCCACGAGTTGCGATTGGTAAAGCCAGAGAAGACACCAGCGAGAAGGACTACAGCCGCTAGTAGCACAATGAGGAGATACCCTGAGCGTCTGTTGCATTAATAGCAATCAGTAATAGAAGGGAAGAGGGGTGGTACATCATGATATTGTAACGAACCTGTGGTATCGATTGTATTTCTTCGCAACGTAGCCGCCACCAAGAAGGAAACCCATCACGCCTTGCGCCAGCTAGAAAATTCAGTTGCGACATGAGTATGCTCAGCAGCCAACGATGTGGAAACAAAACTCACGATCCAGAAAACCGCAGCGACTCCCAAGAGCTAATGTGCATATGTGACCAGCATGGAGGAACAAAATGAGCCGCTCTGGTGACAGTAGAACTGGCAGTCTTGTTGAATACTCACCCCATGCCATGAAGTCATGTGTTCCTTTCCACGGTCGTCCTTGTGTTGCCACTCAAAACCCGCGCCAATCAGCAGGAGTGGGGCGGCGATGAAGCCTGCGAAGAGACCGTGCGTGTCCAGAGCAACCTTGACTGCGTCGGGCTTGGAAACGGGCTGCAGGGGCGAGATACCTAAGTTGTGTAATAAGGATAGCATGGGCGAGAGACGAGTAGGGAGGGGATTGGCGGACATGGGTAGCATTAGGCGAGGTAAGAAATCGAAATAGAGGATGAAAGTGGGATGATAGCACGTACCGAACGCGGCGGCGCTGAAGGCCAGCGCCATCAACGGCGGGTGGTAGGCGAACCAGCCAAGCCCAGCTGGGTTCGAAATAAGGATGATAAATATGCTATAAGGAACGATGAGCTGTGGATTTCCGTAAGCGTCACACTTAGAGTAGTCGACCAAGATGTTACAACTTACGACGATGCCAAACTATATGCATTGTAACCAAGTGGAACGACCAAAGTGAAAGTGAAAAGATATTCACAGACAAGGACGTGAAGCGTTTCGCATTAGTTTGATCGAGAGGGCAAGTAGATATTCAGAAGGTTGCGTCGTCAGTCGTTGAAGCATGAACAGCATCAGTTTGAGGTGGACTTACGAAGAGGTAGAACATCGCAATATTGTCTCCAGGAATAAAATCACCACCCTTACTAGCATCGTTTGTGCCTGAAGACGCAGGAGTTGGTTTGGTCTCGGTGGGCATTGGAGAGAGGTCGCCTAGAGGTAGAGGCTCGGGTTGGGAAGAAGTTGACTCTGGCCCAGACATGCTGCGAGCACACGCGACACTTATAGACTGCCCCGATGTTTGTCAGCGGCCACTACGTGTGCAAGTTGTGCGCTAATTTGCCTCACGGCGATTGGTGAGTTTTTGGTGAGAAAAACAGATTGGCACCACACACCACCTGACGTGACAACGCGGCCCCGAGGCGGCGAAGTCACTCAAATCACACCCTGCTCTCATGCTCATCTGTTGAATTTGTCCTATCTCGATGGCTATGCTCGGATTCTTTGCTTTCTGAACTGATCACAAAAGCCATCAAATGATCTTCGGCCCTGAAGGCTGGATTTTGTGTCGGGAGTTGCCCACTTGAAGTTTGGGATGCTCCCCGCAGCGACCACCATATAGGAAAATAAAGCTTGAAGCAGCTTCAACTCTATCTTCATCACAGTGAATATCTCTGGCGACAACCAAGATGTTTTCAAGAATGCTACTGCACCTCTACTGCTCGGACTACCTTGTTCTTGAGCCCAATAAGTGCCGTGGTTTGAGCCAGCCCAGATCTCTACCCAGTCAGTTCGATACAGAATCTCCGGGGCACACACCTGGAGTTATTTTTGTCTCTTCTAT
This sequence comes from Clavulina sp. PMI_390, assembly GCA_015039315.1. Taxonomy (NCBI): domain Eukaryota; kingdom Fungi; phylum Basidiomycota; class Agaricomycetes; order Cantharellales; family Hydnaceae; genus Clavulina; species Clavulina sp. PMI_390. The sequence goes on from WIDE01000113.1 coordinate 95,106, forward strand.
GCTGTCATAATATCTCCATAATGCTACAATAGGGAGGGACGTGAGAAGCAGATCCCTCTGCTTTCATTCGTGTTGCATCACCGCTAAGGTTGGAGACTACTTTTTTAGAGCAAGGCTAACGCGCGCGCGTTAGGGGATTAAGGGGCGCATTCAACCCTCAGAAAGAAACCTAGGGCAATTGCTGATGGACTTCTCATAGCTATCATTTTGCCTGCCTGCCCCAAGTCCGTCGCGATAGAACCACCGTTATCCTCATCGATTTATGCATTTCTGCTCTATGTTCAGCGGAACCGTTGCCGGTCGGTGGGATTTTCTTGTACTATATGGAAGATAATTGACGATATGGCTTAAGTGGACTGGTTCAATCAAAATTGTGGCGTCAATCTTTCTGCAAAAGATACACATAACCATGGCCGTCATAACTAACTCTCGAACGTAATGAATCCATTTCCATAGCTACAATCACCTTACTTCGTCTTCTTAATTGCTATTCGGTCCTTTCCAAGACTCTTGTCCAAGTACCAATGATTATGTAGAGACTGCTCAAGCAACTCTATTTCAGCCGTCCTGACCTCACTTCATATCAATATTCCTTTTACTGGGACAAAAAATATATAACAATAATACCAATGGACTCGCACAATCTTGGTGGTTGATTATGTGGCGTATTATCATTTGTTCAGGTGTTCACAAGACTGAGGCCTCTGTCGGTAGTTTGCATATCCATGTCTCCGGTATCACCTCAACCTTAGGGATCGCCTATAACTACTCCTTTCCACACTGGAGCTCCCCGAATGCTTTGATTTACTTATCTTCTTCAATAATCTCTGTCTTGTGTCACCAAATCCGTAGTAGGTACTCACCAGTCGGCTGCTTTATCAATAGTGTGATACATATAACTCAAAGAACGCCACCAACCATTACTTAGACCACTGATAACGGGCGGAGAAGTGATTTCCTACAAACAGCTCAACTATTCACTATTAAAACTAGTTCACTAATTAACATGACAAAAGAGTACAAGTGGTATGGGAGTTGGCATGTGGCCTCCAGCGGAGAATCGCAACAAACAACAATCCGTGGCCCATAGCCTATAAATGGATATCCATGACCTAGAACAGGGATAGGAGCACACATTCAAAAGTAAATTGGAAAGCTCTTGTGTCAAATGAGGACATGTAATTAAATCAGCGGCCATCACCGTCAACTGCCCTGTGGCGCAATTGGTTAGCGCGTCTGACTGTTACTGCTTACGTCATCAGGAGGTTGTGTTGGAACATTATCTTCACAGCGCATGCTCAAGACAATTACGATACTATACAATGAGCGGATGTACAACAACAGGTGTTTTGCAGTTTGAGGCGGGATTGCTGGGCTTATTCGCAAAGGAAAAAGCTGAAGAAACGCTTCGTCACATCCGTGCTCCCAACTCGCGCACTGATCAACGACTCCAACTCCTCAACAGTCTTGTCCACCGCAGGCTGAGTTTCATCTTTGAGCGCCTTGTACTCAGCCAGAATTTCCTCGGCCTCTTTGATAGTCTCGCCATAGGAGTTCACCGAGTCAACAGCGCTTTTCACTCCGTCTTCCCATCGTTCAACGAGATGGTCTGCATACTCCTTATGCACCTTATCCAAACGAAAGTCTCCGTCCTGGAACGCAGTTCTCAGAACAGACACAACCTCGATGTCTGGAAGGAGATACTCACAAGGGGAATAAGGGCAGCCTTCTTATGCGCGCGAGTACTCGACCACTTTACCTAGAGGAAAAATTGTTAGAATCATGGCTTACAACGTTAAGGAGAAATCACGGGTACCCGTTTGAGTTCATTCTGCCCCTTCGCAGCCTTGGCGCCAGCTTTCGCTACCTGGAGGTCTTGAGTATCAGAATCAGCTGGCTCTTCTCCATCCTCGTCGTCCTGCCATGAATTCACCCAGTGCCCGAACAGTAAGTAATACGATCTGTCAAGCAAAAACATGTCGTACCGGAATCTCGATCTTTAGCAGTCCCGCCACTATGCCTATCAACTTTCCAACCGTCATGTGGGGTTTGTGAAATCCAATCTGATCGCGCGTAAACCCATGTAGCTTCGCGAGTTCAGCAAGCTCGTTCCTTTCAAACTTCAGCAGCTCCGTATAGCAGGGAAGTCGAGCTTTCTTAGGGTCCACCTGCCCAACAAAGTCTGGTTCAGATTCGACTGCGTTTGAGATTTCGGAAGGAAATACTTACGATTCGCTCCTTCACAAATTGGCGCAGACTTTCCTCGCTCAGCTTGCGCCACCCAAGCCATCGGCGATTCAAGCAGAAGCGGCTCAATTCTTCAGCAGTCAATTCATCAAAAGCAGCAGCAGACACATCATAGTCGGGTAGCTGAGCGTCGTATTCATCCAGTTCTTCTTTAAGGGTCGTCGCCTGGCACGGAGAATGGAGAACGGAGGGATTCCTTGGTGGTCGCCGGATCAGTAACGGGTAGGCGGACGTACAAACAGAGCAGCTAGATAAGGTTTGAGAGTAGCCTGGTCGGACACTTTCTTGCCGTTCGAATCGGTGGGGATGGCCCATCCACGGTCGTTGAACTCGCGCGTGACCATCCTTTTGTCGAACTCCTTGATCACCACACCACGCTCCAGAGCGATTTTAAAGCCACGTTTGACATCTTTTTCGTCTATCTTTAGCATTTCTCAGGCTTATTCGGCTGTTAGAGCAGATTTTGAACGATCTCTGGGTCAGGAAGAGCGTTGGTGATGTTGGGAGAGTTGGGAAGCGCGATCGGTCACTGTCACGCGTTCGTGACTTCTTGGCGCCAATCAACTCTGGCTCCTTCGTTGGCTGTCCACGCTCCGTCTCGCTGTTCCATCGTTGGTGAATATCATAATTCACGCTTTATAGGTGACTAGTTGTGTTCGCAGACGCTTCGATTCTGTCAGAGGACCTTCAAAGGCTCATTCCGTCTACCCGTAGAGTCTGCCAGAGACGGATTCAGAACGACATTGTGGGATCTACCCCAGCAACAACACTCCTCTTTTAGACTGAGCCTGAAGTCGAGCTCTATGTGAGCCATTTTACCGCTGCGCTTTGGATGTCATGCTGTGATACTAATAGCTACTCGCGCGGTCAATAATCGTGGTATTCCCACTTTTGGAATGTTCTTTACAACGTAGACCATGCCCTCTTCCGCGAAGAAAGGAGCCTCCAGCGCTGTCAGTAAGAAGCCAGAGACCAAAAAAGTAACTGCAAAGCCGGTACGTTGATTACGTGTTTGGCCACGGCTAAGGAGCAAAACGGAAAGCACTTACCCATAGTATCACCTCCCTAGTCGAACAGTAGTACAGTCAAGAAAACGAAGAGGAGCAAGGGGAGGGATGAAGTTGACAAGACGAGGGTGAGTGGTATCCCCATGGTTGACCAACTAGCGCACGCTCGACTTAGGACTCGTTTGCAGATCACCACTCTCCCCAAGTCTGTTTCGAACGGTGTCATTACCCTTGCGGCCGAACGTCACCTCGCGTGGCTCGAATATCAAGAAAAGGCGGCATATGATGATATGGCTCGCGCATGCCAGGCTGCTCGCTGTGAAGCCGACGCCGTCAAGGTTCAACAGCGCAATATGAAACGACTCCTTTTGCTCTCAGAGTTCGTCAGGACTGAGATGTCAGGACGCTACAAGAGTCGCTTCAAGGGTATGTCTGCCGAAAAGCTGATGGAAGAGTACAAAAAGTGGGAGCGCGACCGCCGTCCCGGTCGCCGACTTCAATGAGTTGATGTGCATGCGCGTCGACGTCATTCCCCCACCCTGCTACACTAGCCCGCCTTGAACGCAATAAAACGTCACGTACACGAACGTTTCCATGCATCAATCACTCCGTCGAAGCTTTTCCCTTTTTTCTTTTCATTTGTTCTTCCTCGTGGTCCGTTATTTCGTGACCTCTCAGCAAACCTTCTGCATCACCTCGCCTACGGGCTTGTACGCATACATCTTGCCAAATCGAAGTCCTAGTTTGTATCCCATAAAGATGATGGGTACTAGAATAGAACTCGAAACATCAGAATCTCCTCTTGTTCCAAGGATCGACATCAACAGGAAGTACAGTGCACAATTATGTGGGAATGGATTGGCAATCATATCTGGAGATACGAATAAAACATAAGGATGAGAGTCATTAGGTGCGAATAAGGTCAAAGAATGCAACAGGATAGCAACGTATCAGTGCTTCAAAAGGAAAGCGCCGTAAAAGCGAGTGCAATAGTCTTGGTGGTAGCTGGAATGTGAAGCGGCGATTAGAAAGCGACAGTTGAGAGCTCGAAAGGTGCGGAGAATCGGCAAGCCGATCGGTTTTGCAAGATTATATGGATGAAAGAAGGGGGCGAAAAAAAAGCCCATGATGAAGACAGCAGTCGAATAGGAACCGTGCAAGAAATAGGAACAAACGTTAGCGGCAAAACAGAATCGCGATGAATTAGAACATCACGTCAGCGAAAACGGAGGAATAAGGTCGTAACAGAGGCCTGCACGA
>WIDE01000114.1:0-33994 GCA_015039315.1 Clavulina sp. PMI_390
GCGACAGTAGTCATTACAGCGGCATTGTGGTAAGAGTCAGGCGGCCCCTGATTCAGAGCTGTTTGGGTGCCACCGGGCACAGGAGCTTGGCCGGTCGACCCACCGCCGCCCCCTTGGATCGTGGTTGCTGCGTAGGGTAGTGTGGTAGGTGTGGACGAAGAGGTGGTTTGGACAGACTGGATTGCCGTGCCATTGCCGCCACCCGACGTAGTCATCGTCGAGTTGCCTGTATGAGAAGCAACAGTGCCGTTGCCACCTCCCGTAGGAGTCCCTGATGAGGTGCTGCCAACGAGGATGGGCACACCAACACTGAGAGTGGTGTACACTCGATTGCCATTGGTGATTAGCAGTGTGGCTACCTCGGTGTATGAAGTGGATATGGATGCGCGCGCTTGCAGTTTGGGCGCTGCTGTAGCACGAGGATATTTGGCATTGAGCTCGAGGGCGGGAGATGCAGAGGCGTATGGTAAAAACGCGCTAATGGCGAGTGCTGCGACGGCCGTGCTCGCGGAGGTGAACCGCATCTTTTTCTGCAACAGACAAAGCGATGGATCAGGACCAAATGATCTCTTTTTTGACTTGGATCAAGACCGAGGAAGGCTCCTCACAGGATGACGATGGGAGAGGGGACGACGTAGGGGCGTTGCAGGGACGTAAATGTTCTCGACGGGAGAGTGCCGGCGGTTCCGAGATCCAGAACTGGTCACTGGATGGATTCACCAAAGCTGCAAAGAAGGCAATACTAAAACAGCCACCAAAGCGAGCTGGCTATAAAGGGAGCTAAGGGACGGGGTATAGTACTTCCAGGGCTTAAGTTTGCTTCCCCCTTCTGCCTACCATCATCACGATGAACACTGGCGTTGTCGAGTCTGCTGGGCAGGAGTCGGTTGCGCCCCTGTTGCCAGTGCACCTCATCAACCTGACACTGCAATACCTGCTTCCACCGACTGGCCCCTTGCCTCCTCACCTCATCTCTCGAGAACTCCTCCAACGACATCACTTTCTCTCTATATCTCCATCCGATCCTGAAGCATACTTTTGTTGGCCGACCAACCCACCCACTGCCTCCGACATTGTCCATGATCTTGAGCTCCGCGCAGGGAACGACGACTTGCTGCACAAGCCATCACATGATATCACCTATGTGCACTCCGATGATGGTGCAGAGAGCCGGGCGCGCGTGAAACTAGCAGATGATTTGGACATCTACGTGATGTTTGTGTGGCAGGGCGCTGATGAACCAGGCAGCGCCGGTGAAGCTGGCTGGAGGTACTATGATCTCAAACGGATCCAATCTCCACAAGACACACTAGCCAGCCCCACATCGACCTCCACAACTGCCAATGCGTCTCGCCTCGACGGTCCGAAGGCGTCCGGGGAAGCCGCCGGGGCTGCCGCTTCAGGCAACCTTCACCTGACTACTACTGGCGGTCGTGCCTCGAGCTTGGATCCCGAGCATGTGTTCGGCAGCTCACCGGACCATGATGCGCCGGAGCTAACAGTCAGGTCTTCATCGCCATCGTCCGATGCATACTGGGACAACTACGGTGAGTTGTGCTACCTTTCTTCTCTCTGCGCGTCATCGGCACGGCCGCCCTTTGGACTTCCTCGCATTCGTCCCTCGATACTGATTCTCCTCTCACCCTCTTTCTACATGATATTGTGCCTCCGTTTCGGCCCTCGACGGGATATGGACACGGACACACTCATCTTGGAAATCGCCGATCCACCCATCCCATGTGCGCTGGGACCGTGGGCATCGAACCAAACACACTACACTTGTCATTGTCATTGGACAATCACCTCTGCATCTCTGTCAAAACTTTTTCCGAAAGGTGGACCCTCATCCCGAGATTCCCCGACACAAGCGACAACCTCCCTACCTTCTTCCTATAATCGCGATGGGAAACAGAAGACCGAGGAGGAACAAGAGGCGGAGTATTGGGCGACGTACTCGAGTGTGCAAGGCACGGCCGATAGCACTATTCCCTCACGCGTGCCCTCGACGAGAAAGTTTGCCTCCTTCGTCCCCCATGATGAACTGGATCAGCTAGGGCTGGACCCATTGTCGATGAGAGAGCAGTGGATGGGCGAGCAAGCCGGCGATGGCGATGGATATGGATACGATTATAATGAAGAGTATGATCGGCCCATGTCATACGCCGTCGGTCGAGCATCCGAGGGTGCCTTTGCGAGCTCTAGCGGCGCCGTGCCCGAGCCATCATTGTGGGCTCCCTCCGCCTCCACTGCTCTCCCTACCAGCTCGTCCTCGAACGACGCTCGAGATGTTGATTCCCGGGTCCTCCGGCGCCTCTCCCCGCCACAGGAGCGTCAAGAATGGCAGGTGCCTGAAGCGGACGAGCGCGATGCGACGAACGCGAGCGCACTCGCAAAGGCTCTGGTCCCGGTCATTGCGTACCAGGATCACCTAGAGGAAGTCGAGCGGAGCAGGAGTGCCACTGCGAGCGCAGAGGGGTCTGTCAAGAGCAGTGGCGACATCGATATGGACACGGAAGTTGTGACCGATAGCCCAGCCCCCAAGGCTGACGTGCTTCCTCCGTCTTCATCCAAAGCCTTGGTATGCAAGGAGTCCTTGACGGCTGCAGACACTGCTGTCATCTCCTCTGTCCGAGGCCTATACGCTCTCTGGCAGGCTCAGAGGAGCAGCGCCTCGAAGGAGGAGACTAACTCATCCGATCGTGATGCATTTATGGAACTCGTGAGGCAAGCCGTGGATACTCAATAACCTAATAGGTCCACCACACGCTCTAAGATCTTCTCAATTTACATTCTCTTGCTATTGTTACCATCTATCGTCAGTTATCTCATCGTTTTAGGATTTTGTTTGCACATTGGTCTGCATCATAATCATCATGGGTGTGTATGTATAGTAGTATACCCCACGCTAGTCTGTTCATCTGTTGCTACTACTGCATATTGTTACTCGCACACGTCTACGTACACGCTATCTATTCTCATTTACTGTATTCGATGCCTCCGAGAACGTCTGGTTAGGCAAATATGACTGTTCACGCCGCAGTTGAGGGGATGTGTATGGACGATGATGGTATTTGTGATGAGGGACCAAAGTACAACAAGAAATATTCGAAGAATACAGAGTACTGGAACGAGGCGAGAGGGTTATGGGTGCATTACCGCTCAAGCATACGCGTGTACTGGGATCAATGATGGGATTATACGGATGACGAATGGGTTCGCCATCGCGTGTGTTCAAGATAAGGTTGAATGCTTTTTTCTTTGTGCAAGTAATAGAGAGAATCTGTTGAAAGAGGAAAGGGAACGGGGGGACACGTCAGAATGGAGTGGATGGATTGGAATGAGGAATTGGACGACGCACAAGTCATAGTTGAGCTGAGGGCAAAGACATCGACGCGAGGTGGAGACGCGACGAGGGCGCGAGATTAGTCGCTCGTGGCTTCCCCGACTTCGACCTCGGCCGAGGCGGCTTTCTTCTTCTTCGGGGCGGCTTGCTTCTTGGGCTTGCCCTTGTTGGGATTCTCATCCGACTCGCCCCACATTTTCGCGACCTATATTGTGCGATGAACAGAGTGTCTCATGAGTATATGCTCCATGTATGTCGCGAGAGATGGTCGGTGACGCGATGAGAGGACGAGAGCGAACGCGTCGAGGAGCTGCATCGGTGCTCGATAGCTTGCCCCTTGACGCGTCGCCCTCTCGCGGTGGAAACACCAAGAGAAAGATAGCCAGACAGAAAGAAATCGCGGTTACGCACCGCAGTGAAAGCGTCTTTATGGGCCGCATCAGGATTCTTAGCTTTCCAAGCTGGCATCTCGCGCTGCATGAACAGGTTATACGCGCTAGGCGGGCGCTTGCTCTTCTCCTTCTCGGCCTTTGGAGCCTTGGTCGAGTTCTCCTTTGCGACCTTGGTAGTAGTCGTGGTGGTTGTTTTAGGCATGGTTAAGAGAGGTTTTTGTTAGGGTAGGTGGGACGAGATACGGTAGGCGGGTGATTCTGGTTGAGGTAAGAGGGAATTGGACGGATTTGGGGGTCACTGACAGGCTTATGTAGGCTGTGACGCCGCGATCGTCACATGTATTTGGCCCTCTTTGGTGATGAAAACAAACGCGTTTTGGAGGAATTTCTTATGAACTTATGATGGTATTCGGCACTATCGCGGGAGAAAAATGCTCGGGTAGATGGGATCGACCAGTCCAAGTAGTTTGCTGACCATTCCAAGGCGCCTGAATGGAAATGCAGGATCATGTCTTAATAAACAAACCGCAGACGGCTCGGTTTCCCCGCAAATAAGAGAGGAATCGGTCTCGTGGTGCTCGATACTGGATCTTGTGAGAGTCCAACAGCGAGGGCCTGATTGCGGAGCCAAGCTTGCGACCTGGCCATTTGCATTGGCTGTGCCCGGGTAATGCTGCCCGTCGTACTGGCGCGCTAGTACCATCATCCATGCGGGGAAATCTCGACGCCGAGGAACGGCCCACTATAGAGGTGCTTTTGAGTCAAAGTGGGCGCCCCGGTCATATAAGTCGACGGTCTTCTTATACCGCCAGATTGGTCTGAGTAGTGTGCTCCTCCTTTTTTGGTTCCGGAACGTCGGCGCGCACGCTATATCTGAGTCACACGCCGAGGAACTCACGCCCTGATCGCGGTGTCGATTTTCCTAATTCCTAAACGCCACGTTTTTCAGGGGCAAAATGCATGGCGGCTCCGAAGGATTTATTCATTCCGAGTTCATGGGTCCAGAATGAAGAGGCAAATTTGGAGCAAATTATAGCTGTCAGTGGTGCGGCGCACTTGGTGGAGCACGTATAGTGGACACATGGAGAGCAGCATCCTCAGCGGACAGGTCCATTACTGAAGCTCTGAGAGCACAGCCCAAGTCGTGAGGTTCTAGAGGGCTGATCAGGACAGACCCTTTGTGGTCGTTAGCCTTGTCGAAGCGAGATGAAGACCCATCTGATGGAGAGCATCTAATTCTAACAAGCAACGGAATCCAGAAGCAACTGGTATTGAGCAATGATCCAAGTTTAACCGCAGGCATTTGTGAAAAAAAGAAGTAAACCGGTAAAAGTCACTTTCGTGGCCGGAACGGTGGTTGACCTGACGAAGAGGACAGTGGTCGGCTACCGGCGGGGGTCGCCTCCTCCACCAAAACTAGATAAGCTTATCACACGCCAAGCTGACAGGGGCTCCATGTTACAGAAACGAATCTTGGGACTGCGCGTAACTCTTTATAGATCCTGTTCACAAGGTGATGCCCATAGGATTTTCCTTGTTGCCAACCCTGGAACACGGAGAAAAGGGCATTGTCTCAGACTGTCTTTTGCGCAGTGACCAAGGCTCAAGCAATGGCGACGAGGACAAATGAAGACCATGCGATTGGGAAGCAGCTTCGTTACATGCGAGCTCGCCAAGGTCGGAAAGCTGAGGTGTTTGGCAACCAAAAGCGATATCAATTTGGAGATCAAATCAGAGCTTATCTGCATAGCCCCAGGAGAGGTTGTGTATTTGACGTAAGTCAGTCAGCAAGTCAATTAGCGCACACTTAGAAGTTCCTGATTGGGGCACAGGTTAGACGCCAAGGTTTGATCTGGCTCAAATTGCGTGGGTAGGAGAGCGCTGGTCGGCTTGAGGAGAGTGCGCGCCCTCGGTGACTGGTGGTAAAGCATGCTTAGATCTGGCTAAGCCCGATGCCACGTCGATGTTTGAAAAAGAGAAAAAAAATATGGAGCTACGTTGGATTTGGCGGTCTTGATTGGGAGGGCGATGAATTACGATACATGCAGGAGTCAGCCACTGTGTAAGGGCGATTTGGATATTCTGCCTGACGCCTCCCTCCTTGGCGTGGAGGACGATGATGGTGATGGGAGCTGATGGGCGCCCGCACGGAGGCGCATGTCCAGCACTGCTATGTGTCAAATGTGCTCTGGTCGTTTCGGGGGCGCACACCGGACGCATAGACGTAATGCAAATAGGGAAAAATAGAAATACAATTCAGTTTGCGGTCAAGGCGCTTGAACGCCCATTCACTTTTGTTTCTCAAATCTCCTCTTCCAACTTTCCTCCACTCACTCCCATCGTCTTCGACACCGTCGTCGACCCCCTCTACCACCTCCATGTTCCACTGGGCACGGCCTCACGCCGTTGCCGCCGCCGCGTGCGCGCTGCTGGCCGCGCTGCCTGCGTTTGGCCTCGTCTACCGCTCCGACCTCGCAGACTGGAACCTAAACTCAAATCAGCAGGCAACGACGCCCACAGACTTTAGTGCTTCACGGTCGAATACAACATACACTCCCTCGCCTACAAATTGGCGCACCCTCCCTGTTTATACCGTCCTTCTCGACAAATTTGCCGATGGCGACCCTTCAAATAACGACCATTTTGGCTCGCAATTCGAAAGCGACTGGCGAGAAACCCAGTTCCGCTATGGCGGCGACATCGCCGGCCTTCGAAAACACCTCGACTACATCCAGGGCATGGGCATTGGTCTTATCTTCATTGCTGGCACACCGTTCCTGAACATGCCGTGGCAAGCAGACAGTGGGTGTCCTTTGCCACAGTCGAGCTAGACTTTTTTTTCACTCAAACCTTCCTCTCACAGGTTATTCGCCTATTGACTTCTCCCTCGTTGACCCCCATTGGGGAACGATAAACGATTGGGTTGACCTTGTCGACGATATCCATGCCCGCGGTTTGTATATCATGATGGATTTCACCGTTGGTACCATGGCAGATTTCATAGAATGGACTGCGTACGTTTCTATTCCCACTCCAATCCTACTCCCAACCCGTCGCTGAACAACTTTATCGATTTTGCCAGCTATCCTAATGCCTCTGCTCCATTCTCGCTTGACGAGTACGCCACGCAATGGAAAAAGCCTTCCTATGCGCCGTGGGGCATCGACACGTACCAGGACTTTAGCATCGGCTCAGACTTCAATTCCTCCTGCAACCTCCCCAACTTTTGGAATGATTCTGGCGCACAGATCGTCGTGTCGCACCCAGGCTGCCTTACATCCGAATTCGATGCATACGGAGACATGGAGGCTTTCGGTGTGCATCCTGATTGTAAGCCACACTTTTTCACATCGAGCTGCACTGTGCCTTACCAACCGCGTCAATTTCCAACCGTTTAGGGGAGCGTCAGTTGTCCAAGTTCGCCTCCGTGCAGGACCGTCTTCGAGAGTGGAACCCCAATGTGATGGCCAAAATCCAGTCATTCTCTTGTCTGACCATTCAGGCACTTGATATTGATGCTATCCGTATCGATAAGTCCATCCAAGTCAGTGTCGACGCCCTCTCTTCGTGGGCGCAGCACACCCGCGGCTGCGCATATAACCAGTACAACAAAAAGAACTTCCTGATTACGGGTGAAGTTACTGGTGGTGACACGTTCGGCTCGCTCTACATCGGTCGAGGTCGTACCCCCGGCCAACGAGTCAATAGCAATAGCCCGTTCGTGGACACGGCAAAGCTGAAAGGCACTGAAAGCCAGTACTTCATGCGAAGCTCAGGCCAGAACACGATTGATGCTATTACGTTCCACTACTCCATCTACCGTTACCTCACCCGGTTCTTGGGTATGGATGGTAACCTCGAAGCCGCCTATGATTTGCAGCCAAACTTCGTTGCCAGTTGGGATCAGATGTTCGTCGATAACGACTTCATCAATCCTAATACAGGAGTACTCGATCCAAAGCACATGTTTGGAACTAGCAATTTCGATGTGTTCCGCTGGCCAGGATTAATCAATGGTACGCAGCGTCAGGCGCTCGGTACCTTCATCTCTACAGTGATGATGCCTGGTATGCCTTTGGTATGTCACACACTCTCCCCATTGCGATCTACAAAGTCTCTAGAACTCATGATTCACCACTCTATAGGTCTACTACGGTGAAGAGCAAAACTTCTACATCTTCGATAACGGAGCTTCCAACTACCTCTTCGGTCGTCAGCCCATGTCGAGCAGTATCGCGTGGCAACGCCATGGATGTTACAAGCTGGGATCAGAGCAGTACTTCCACATGAATCTCGATCGAGCCGTCCTTGGTTGCAAGGATGATTGGAACAGCTTGGACCACTTTGACCCTACTGCTGAAGGTCGTCGTCTGATCAAGCACTTGTATCAGCTTCGAAAGCACTACCCTTCGCTCCAGGACGGGTTCAACCTCGTCCAGTTGGGTAACTGGACATACGATATCACTCGTCCTGGTTCTAACGGCACGGTCACCGAAGTTGGGCTGTGGTCAATCGAACGCTCACCCATCCCCTCCGCGCAGAACCTGAGCTCGACCACAGCTACCACAGCTGAGTCTGTGTGGATGTTGATCACAAACGAGAATCGTACGCTGGACTACACATACGCGTGCTCAGACTCGCTTTGGATCTCGACACCTTACCAAGCGAGCACTGTCTTGCGGAACCTGCTTTATCCCTACGAGAACTATACACTCCAAGCCTCCGGCGAGTCGTATAACGACGATGGCAAAGCCCCATGGCGAGGATGTCTTAATTCCGTCTCGATGGACCTCTTCGGGTACAAACTGTTGGTTCCCTCGACGATCTGGGTCGCGCCCAATCCCACTCTCACTGGGTTCAGCCCCGGACATGACTACCGAATCACTTCCTCTGGAAGCGGGTCTGACAACATTGACATCACTCTCGAGTTCAACGTTGCCATGACCTGCGCCGGCGTCACCGCGGCTTTGAGCGCGAACGTCTCAAGCGCAGGTTCGTTCACGCAGCCCAAGATTACCCAAGGCAACTGCGGGGCTATTACCAACCCCACCATGCCCATCATTTCGGGTGTCCAGCCATCGACCTGGCAATGGACTGGTACGATCCAGAATGTACCTGATGGAATTATCTACCTCACGCTCAACAAGCCCGCTAACGCCGCCGGGACAACCACCACTGGTGCCATCGACCACCTGCTCCTCCGCAAGGGCACGGCGAACAACGTCATGGTCTTCCCCACTTCCGCCGACTACGATAGTAGTTCGTTCAGCGAGTCTGGTGGCAACTATGTCTTCAACCACAAGGCATTGGGCGCTGACTGGCTCCGATACTCGTGGAATTATGGCCAGAACTGGTCGGACTGGAAGGCTTGGGAGTCAACGTCCACGATCCCAAGCTCCCAGTTCGTCAAGCTTGATATCTATGATGGCCAACACATCATTGTGCAATGTGGGTAATCATCTACTTCTTTCTTATAGTCCATACTGACATGATCTTGTTTGTTTCTCAAGACTGGTCCGACCTCGCATCTTCCTCCAATCACGTCGTTCACGCCGATATTGGGTACACTGGTCAACGTCGAGTCCCACAATACCTTGCCCGAGGCGACTTCAACCAGTGGGGCTTCGATAAGGGTACCAATGCTGAATTGACGAAGAACGACGATGGAAACTGGGAGCTCGAAATCATGTCCCGGTGGCCTGCATCCATCCAGCTCAACGTCTTTGGCTACGATGATTACTTCTACGGTGATACTGATGGTGACGGAATTCTGGATCGACTGCCGCCTAATTCTGCCGCGCCAAACTATCTCAACATGTCTGCTCCTCCTCATCCTGTACGTCTCTCACTTTTTTCATGTACCCCTTTTTGGAAGCAGTTGCTGATGTTGTGTGCTTCTCGTTCTAGCATCTTTCCTGGGCTCTGATCGTCAACGATGCCACAGGCGAATGGTGGCTCGAGCCTCGTGGATACTCTTGGGTCGGCGCATCCATGTATGCGGCCCTTCTCTCCATCCCCATCATTACCGCCGTCAGTGCTGTAGTCATCTTCAAGTACGCCTTCTACGGTATCTTCCATAACGAGTACGGTGCGAAGCCAAAGGAGAGCCATGGCCCTGGTCGATACTTCCCTATCTTGGGTGGCGGCAAGGACAAGGAGGGTAGCACCCCCACTGGAAGCGGCTTCTTCCATCATGAAAAGAGGAACCATGATGTCATCGGATGGCCCGAAGACACGAACAAGAGGAGAAAGGTCCTGATTGCTACTCTTGAATACGAAATCATCGATTGGAAACTAAAAGTCAAGTAAGCATACATTCTAGTCAACTTCCAAGCCTTTCGGGCGCTAATCAAACAACTCTCATTAGGATTGGTGGTCTCGGTGTCATGTCGTCTCTCATGGGTAAAGCAATGACGGATGTTGACCTCATCTGGGTCGTTCCCAAAGTCAAGGATTTGGAGTACCCTCCTGGCGATCCTTCTGACCCTATTGAAGTCATCATTTTCGGTCAACCTTACATCATCGAAGTGGAGACTCACGTCCTCGACAACATCACCTATGTCATCCTTGACAGCCCTGTCTTCCGCGCTCAGACCAAGGCCGATCCTTATCCCCAGCGAATGGACGATCTCAGTTCCGCCATCTTCTACTCCACCTGGAACCAAGCCATCGCTGCCACAGTGAAGCGATTCCCCCTCATTGATATCTATCACATCAATGGTATGTGTTCCCTTTTGTTCGAATGCACCAGTCCTTGCTCACTCGACTACGGCCAATAGATTATCACGGATCGCTCGCCCCTCTATATCTCCTGCCCAAGGTTCTGCCCGTCTGTCTTTCCCTCCACAACGCCGAATTCCAAGGTCTCTGGCCCCTCCGTACCAAGGAAGAGATGAAGGAAGTTTGCTCAGCATTCAACTTGAGCAAGGAAGTCTGCACCAAGGTTTGTTTCAGATTTCATCCTCTCTCGTTATGCTCATCTAACCTCCCTTGCAGTACGTGCAATTCGGTAACACTTTCAACTTGCTCCACGCCGGTGCCGCCTATATCAGTGATCACCAAAAGAGTATTGGTGTTGCTGGTGTGTCTGATAAGTACGGCAAGCGAAGTTGGGCTCGTTACCCCGCACTCTGGACTCTCAAGCATGTCGACTCTCTTCCCAATCCTGGTATGTCGCCTAGCCTCCACTTTCCATGCATGGCTAGCAACTGATTGTCTCCCTCAGATCCCGCCGATATTGCTGCTCTGGACGAGAAGCCAGTGGATGTGAAGGCAGTCACCGTTGACGCTACCGTCGAGGCTCAACGTCCGGAGGACAAGAGGAAGGCGCAAGAATGGGCAGGTATCAAGCAGGATCCACATGCCAATCTCTTTGTGTTCGTCGGTCGTTGGTCAAAGCAAAAGGGTAAGCTCGACGCGAAATCTCTCCAGATTGATCTGAGATTTAAACCCGTTCCTCTTAGGTGTCGACATTATCGCAGATGTGTTGCCCGGTTTGCTTTCGAAGCGTGATGATATCCAGGTCATTTGTGTTGGCCCTGTCATTGACTTGTACGGGCGCTTTGCTGCTGAGAAGCTTGCTAGGCTCATGGAGATGTACCCCGAGAAGGTGTTCTCCAAGCCCGAGTTCACTGCTCTCCCTCCATTCTTGTTCAGTGGTGCCGATTTTGCTCTCATCCCGTCCCGTGATGAGCCTTTCGGCCTCGTCGCTGTCGAGTTCGGTCGTAAGGGTGCCTTGGGTGTCGGTAGTCGATTGGGTGGTCTTGGCTTGATGCCTGGTTGGGTAAGTTTTTTATTCACTTGTTGTCCTGAGCTCCGCGCTCACCACAGTCCAACAACCAGTGGTTCCCTGTCGAGTCTACATCCACTGCCCACATGTTGTCTCAGTTCACCAAGACCATCAAGGCTGCATTGAAGTCCACCGAAGAAGAGCGTGCCCTTCTCCGCGCTCGCTCTGCTCTTCAGCGATTCCCCGTCGTCGAGTGGCGCCAGCGCATGGAAGACTTCCACCGCAGGAGTATCAATACTAGCCGTGGTCTGGCCGGTGCCAATGCGTTCCGCGAGGGCGACTGTGATGGAGCTCTCCCTACGATGCCATACGGAAACGACGATGATGACTGGACGCCAGCTGATCAGCCAGACCCTAGTGCACCGAACTGGGACGCTCAGAGCACGAACAACAATTTCCTCTCTCCAGGTGGACACGTACCTCGCACTGGAAGCCACAGCAGCATGTCTTCTCTCAACACCGCCCTTGATACTCCCTACGGTGGCGGAGGGAGTGGTCACAGAGGGTCAACGGCTGATGGTGACTATTTCTCGCAACGAACTCGGGGAGGATCTGAGTTTGGAGAGCATACTCCTGGGACTCCAGCTGAAGGCGATGACTATGGCAACTTCCTGTCTCGTGCAAACCGTCGGATTGCTCGTGAGCAAAAGCATGTCCCCGATCCTTTCCTCGACGGCGAGGAGGGCATGCCCCCACCAAACCGACCCTTTGGCCATCACCACCGTATTTCCTCCGTTGAGTCGATCAGTTCAATCATGGATGAGAAGGGGGGTTCATCACCACTCAACAAGGCGATCGCTTCGGTTCGTTACCTCGCATTTTTCTTTATTTTCCCGGCTGACGTTGATGCTTCAACAGTTTACTGACGAAGATGGAGAAGTGGCTCGCGATTTCGTGTCTCAACTTCAAACCCTAACACCTGACAATTCCAAGGGCGATCTCTCTATTGAAAAGTTCCTCATGAAGAGTGAGGAGGCATTCTTCGACAAGGTCAAAAAGGAGAAGATCTCGAGTGCTATCAGCTTGCGCTCTCATCGTGACTCGACGTGGGGTGCACCTTCTCCATATGATTCAAGACCAGGTTGTGAGTAGTATTTTTGAATTGTTGGTGACTTGGTCCAGATTATTCATGCTTTCACTCCGATAGCCCCAGCATTCGGCGATAGCACTTTCAACCTGGACGATTACAATGGGCCACTACCTAACGGTCCTGCCGACAAGCCTCTGCGAGGCATTCAAATCATCATGCTTTACGAAATTGGTGGCTGGCCACTATATGCGATTATCATGGCTATCGGGCAGGTATGAAACAATCTTCTATGACACTCAGTGTACCTTTGCTCACAAGGTTCCGTAAAAATAATATAGATGTTCAGCGCTACCAGTTTCCAGATCACGCTTTTGTCAGGCCAGAACTGGCAAATGACCTATCAGCTTTACGTCCTAGGTGGTATCTTCCTGGTCGCATCAGCGATCTGGTATGCCATGTTCAGGCTAAAGCCGTCGGTATGGATCCTCACAGCACCATGGTTCTTCTTCGCCATCGCCTTCTTCATTATCGGCCTCCCATCTGTCTCGAGCGTATTCATCCCACAGCACAGTCTAATCACCGGCCTAGCGACGTGGTTCTATGCTGTAGCATCTGCAGCTGCCTTCACCTTCTTTGGTCTCAACTTCGGTGAAGAAGCCGTAAGTCAAGCTGATATATGGGTCTATCACGTACTTGAATTGACCTTATTTTCTAGGGTGCTGCCACCGAAGTTTGGGCACTCCGAGCATGCATTGTACAGGGTGCTCAACAGCTCTGGGTTGCCGCTCTGTGGTACTGGGGCTACACTCTCAATGACGCCCCATCAGGATACGTCCCACCATGGTGGATTGTTTGCATCCTATGGCCTCTTGCAGCAATGTGCTTGCTCTTTGCGTATTGCATGTGGTTCGGTCTCCCTGGTAAGACACAACTCATGAGGAACCAATCTGATTCACTGAGCTAACGTGTGTTCATAAAGATTACTATCGCCAAACACCTCCCAAGGTTCCTCATTTCCTTCGCACGCTGTTCCAAAGAAAATTGGTGCTTTGGTTCCTTGCGTCTGAAATCTTGCGTGACTACTGGCTTAGTGGAGTACGTACTGACACTTTCAACTTCGTGGCACCTGACCTAACCACGTACTTCTCGTAGCCTTATGGCCGTAATTGGTCTTTCCTTTGGAGCGCGCCAATCAACAAAGCGGTCATTCTCGCTCTTATTATTGTCTTCTTCGTAATCATTTGGGGTGCGCTCATGGGCATCCTCACCTACTTCGCAAAATCGCATACGTGGCTGCTCGCTGTCTTCGCTGTCGGTCTCGGGGCACCAAGATGGGCTCAGGTGAGCACGCGCCGAAAATACCTATTGGAAATATAATATCCTGATCTTGATTATCAGATGTTGTGGGGCACGTCTTCCCTGGCTCTCTACATTCCGTGGGCAGGTAACGCAGGCCCATACCTTGGGACATCACTCTGGCTGTGGCTTGGTGTTCTCGATGCCATCCAAGGTGTGGGGTTGGGTATGATTCTGCTTCAGGTATGGACCCCATTACATGCAATTGTCCTCATTGTCGGTGGCTAATTTTGTAAATCTATGAAGACCCTCTCTCGTCTACACGTCTGTGCCACACTTGCCTTCTCACAAGTCATTGGCTCCATTGCTGTCATGGTCGCTCGTGGTACAGCACCTAATCGTATTGGACCGGGGAGTGTGTTCCCCGATGCGTCGACATGGGACTTTAGCGAGGGCCTCAAGGGCAGCCCCTTGGCATCTGCGCCATTCTGGCTGGCTTTGATCAGCCAAATCGTGATTGTTATTGGTTACTTCTGGTTCTATCGTAGGGAACAGCTTGGTACGTCGTCGCTTGCTTCTCTAACTCACTTTACCATCACGAACTTACAATTTTCCTGGCTTTCCGCTTTTCTTCAGCACGACCATAATTGCTGGTCTGGTCAAGCTGGTCCTCTTCCGTCTTGTTATTTTTCTCTACTACCTCCTATATACATGCATTTCGCTCCCTTTGGCCCTTTTATGCTACCTCATGGACCTCTTCCTGACATCATTCTTTCCCACCTTATATCGCTTTCGCTCCCTAGACTGCCGTCCACGACGACTCCAAACTCTGTGCTATTATCGTACGTAATGTAGCCAAGGTGCCCCGTACCCGCATTCCATCCACGCTGCTGGATTCCTTAGTGAATCTCAGCGCCGTATAATGCCCCGAATATACACATAGCATTTTCCTTACGCTGTTGCGACCTGCAGTGATTTTTGCCGCGACATATTTTTACAGTCAACAGAACCCAATGCCAAGAAAACCGACAGCAACGCGCAGACCAACAAATGAAATGAACAACAGAACCACCAAAAAAACTACACTGACGCTCTAGAAAAAAAAATACACACCACGGGGGGGAAAAACGGGGAAAAAAGGGCAAAGAAAACAACAACCGAAAAAATAAGGGTAAGGGTAAGAACAATTAAAGGAAAACCAACTAGGGCTCCCCGAAGGGAAACCCGTAACAACGCCCGCCGGTATGTGCAATAGCGGGGTCATAGCGTGAATGGTCGTGCAAGCAGAGGACCAAAGCACAGGGCGGCAAAAATAAGATAACCATATAGACCCCGGTGGGGTCGTATTAGTGGTTAAACTAATAAGAACAGATACTACACTTGATCTAAGCCAAAAGGCCCGAGTGGTGAAGATTATTAACTCGTTTTGGAGCCAGTTTTTATAGCCTAAGTGAAGGCGCCGTGCGCGGGCGAGCCCCAACACTCATCGGTGCCGAGGGGACTAGGGTCCACTCCATTCAACTATGCTCGCCAACCAGAAGGAATCATCCGGGAACAATTTTATCGTTTTTTCGTTTGCTTGCATGGTTGTTTAAATAGTAACCTTGGACGTATATGAGAGGGTGGTTGGTAATTCTGTGAGCCATGGTACTGACACTGGGGTCTGTAAGATTGCACGACGATATTGATGTCTACAAATTTATCACACCGCCACTACAGAAGGTGGAGGTGATTCGATATGAACCATAGGCGACGGACTATGAGGTGAGAGGACAGAACGACACGGCCATATTCAGCGTGAAGCAGTGGAGTTCGGTTCTAGTACTCTGCCTATGATGGTAGTATACGTGGTGAATGCAAGAAATTTGGCACCACTGCGTGCATCACGAGCACGGAGCGGAGCCTCTTAAGCTTGCGTCACTTTGACCTCAATGCTCTGCTCCTCATCAATGCTCTGCTCCTCAAGCCTCATCTCTTGCGAAGCCTGCGTTAACATATTGGGAGAACAAAAACACGAAAGGCACCTGTAGAATTCGTGATTAGTACCAGGATGTATCACTACAAATGAGGACCAGGCTTACGCGTCTTTGGTAAATGACCCAGCGATCTGATAGCGTTCACGAATCTCTTTGCGAAGGGCAATGTCGGGAATGACTTGTAGGCCAAGAAAGCAAAACATAGCATAAACCAGGCAGTCAAAGTTGACCTACGGCGAACAACAAATAAGCATCGAGGTTTGATGGTTGGTCCCGATGAAAGATGGGAAGAGCCACTACATACGCTGTCGCCTCTTTGTGGGTGAGGTTGACCGTGCGTCTCGAGATATCTCAACCTTGAGATTTCGCTTGCATGCTTGAAACAAGGGCACCAACACGAACAGCACCATTCCCCACAATGGGGCGAAATGTCCATAACACGCATGGACCACTGTCGTCGGCCATCCTCATCAAAGGGGAGATCAAGTGCATTGCGATTGCCTCCAGGGGGGCTGACACTCATCATGGCCACTCCAGAGGGCTGCGATTGAATAGGCTGGAGAAATAAGAGTAGGTCTTAGTCGTATGCAATATAATAGATGCAAAATTTGGGCCGAACTTGGTTAGCCATTATCAGTGTGGCATATGGACGGGGTGAACAAATATAGTCGTGATCAAGAACTTCACGAGAGTCAAAGTCCACAAAACGAGAGTTTATATGTTGCAGGATTCATGGCGCGAACCCTTCAGGCCTTCATATCACGCCTTCGGGGCCCGAAGCCCCACCTTCCGATCCGTTGAGGTCCTCCGGTCGGGACCCGAAAATTCATGGGGGCTGGCTAGCAGACGTATTTGACAGTAGGCTAGGCATCACAAAGGCTAGGCTGGGTTCAGAATCAGACAGAGAAGCCGGCTGTTGAAACAAAGCCCAAGGCACGAGGGCCGTCGCCTTGTAAGAACGGAGTTGCGAGGTCATGCGAATTATAGATCCAGCTGCTGTCCTCATCGCCACCGAACAATCGAGGCGACGCTCGCGCGTGGATATCGTAGCGTTTGCCGTCATGCCAGCTGCAATTGACATGAGAGAGAGAGCCTGGATGTACCGTCAGCGTCATATCGACGATAACGTGGGCACGCTGACTCATTGAGCGGTTCTTAGGCCCGAGCTGCCGTAGAGAGATTACCTCACGTCATAGCAAAGGGCTGCAAGTCCAACACTAAATTGCCCGACGCCGGAGAAAGCAGGTAGTACTCATCGTGACTCAAAGCAGGAGCGCTGTGA
Source organism: Clavulina sp. PMI_390 (assembly GCA_015039315.1). NCBI lineage: Eukaryota > Fungi > Basidiomycota > Agaricomycetes > Cantharellales > Hydnaceae > Clavulina > Clavulina sp. PMI_390. Next base: position 17,109 of record WIDE01000114.1, read on the forward strand.
CACGAGCCCACGCCCTTTCCGTTGGCTTCCTAGGACCACCTATCTGCTCAGTTGCACGAGTATTCCTGGATTTAAATTCACATCTATTATCGTGCAGGCATCATTGATGCAGTGCTAGTGCAATAAACATAAACTTTGTCGCGATCCATGCCCGAGCATTTAAGTATGGACAGTGCTTAGACTCATTGCACGCAGAAGGAAAACGCATAGCAATAAGTTGAGCCTCACGGAGTTTTTGTTGATAACTGGATGGGGGTTGAGAGCGTGGCGAGCATGCCACGTGCTTGACGAGATGCATTGTTGACTTACGAAAAACTCATACGGATCGTACAGACCCAGATATGCGTATGTAGAAGAACGAGGAGTATAGCCCGGAATCAACGGGCCCTCTCAGTGGAGAAATGGGCATTGCTGGCCGCGGAGAAATCGAAATACCTCATGATCATATGGGGCTGGCAGCGGGCCCGAGATTCGAGCCCGCCGCCGATCTCCGGGGTAGTGAGACTGGGAAGCTGTGCCAAAGCAGGGGAATGCTTGTAATGACCAGATGTTCCTAGTTCAAAGATGGAGTGAACGGGATTTCCACGAGCTTGCACAACAGAGGTGGGAAACTTGGATGCATTTGAGATAGGGATAGGATGAGGGAGTGGTATAATTCGATCGATTCAACATACATAATTAGATCCATGTTGCGAGCTCATAAGCTGGGTATCACGGCCCTGTACATGCGGCGGCCACAAAGGACGCGTTGTAAACACGGGCCAAAGGGTATCTAGGGCTGTGGTCCCTTGCTATCAATGCTCCATTCCTCGAGCCTCATTTCATGTGAGGTTTGGGTCAGCACGTTCGCAGAGCAAAAGCAAGAAAAGAAACTGCAATGAACTATGATGAGTGATACGATATCAGCGAAGAGAATGTGACTCACACGTCTTTCAAGAACGACCCGGAAATCCGATAGCGTTCACGGGCATCCCTCCGAAGCCCAATATTGGGAATAACTTGCAGGCCAAAGTGGCAGAACAGAGCATAGATGCAGCAGTCGAGGGTGACCTGCAGTGAACGTCGAGGTTGAATATTCATGATCGGATCAGAGACAAGTAGAAACTGCCACGACGTACGCTGTCGCCTCCTTGTGGGTGAGGTTGCCCATGGGTCTCAAGATATCTTAGCCTCGAATACTCGCTCGCGTATTTGAAACAGGGACACCAGCACGAGTAGCAGCACTCCCCACAATGAGGCTGGATGTCTAAAATACGCATGGACCATTCTCGCCGGCCATCCTTGTCGAAGGGGATATTCAGCGCATTACGATTGCCACCGGGTGGCCCGATGCTCATCATGACCATACCGGAGGGTTGTGTCTGGATGGGCTAGAGGAATAGAGTCAAAGATCAGTCATGTGCGAGGTGCTTGATGCAGGAAATCGGTCAGACTTGGCTGGTCATTGTTGGTGTGGGAGATGTATGAAGGGAACAAGGACAACGGAGCTCAAGGAGTCAAGGAGGACAGAAGTTCGCAGACGGAGGGCTTATATATATACCCACACAGGATGCAGTGCCAAGCCCCCATGCCTGCGCGTCTCTTCTGCGGACTCGGAAGCGCAAGTTTTGTTTGACCTCCGTCCGGGGCCCGAGAACTTATGGCAAAACTAGCCAGCGAACAAACTTGAAAGTAGGCTAAGCATGCTAGGAGTTGGGGAAAGCTCAGATATAAACGAGGAGAACATGTTTTTGGTGGGCAGTCTAAGGCATGAGTGCCGGCCACTTGTGAGAACGGCGTCTTGACCCTTGAGGCCAATGAAATGTTGGCCAAGATTGCAAATTGAACTGCCGCAACCTTCACGAGCAAGCGTCGTTTATTTGAGGGCATCTTCTGTCATGGAAGCTTATGTTGATATTACGAAGCGCTCGGACACGCCATCACCAGCATGGTATGAACACGCTGACTGCCTGACGAAATCCCAGGCCGCCATAGCTGCCGCATATAAAGTTACCTAATAATCTGGCGGGCGAGCGATCCCGAATCCGATCCTAGACTTCCCGACGCCTGGGAACGCGTGCAAGCCACCAACCTCGTGATGACATCCAGCCAAGTTCATGGTTAAGGTCGTGACACCTGGGGCGTGACGAGAGCATCGAACGCTGTGACAAGTGCCTCTGGCCACCTGGTCACTCAGTTTGTCTTCGTTCACTATCCGCCTAAATGCTCAGATGCCTCACACCTCATTGCGGCCTAGGAGACCCATGCTGTGGTTCGATTCTGGTCGCTTCTAGGTGGGTATGCCAAAGAAGGTATTCCGATATGACTCCCTGAAACACATCGACGATACGAGGACCTGAAATGCAATCACATGGACCTCGCGCTAGCGCGACAAAACCCGGTATTATGTATAGAACATCCAGTAGACTTCCGGATCGTCGTTCCTTCTGCTGAGAAAGGCGACCCCGCCTAAGATTTGACTGGATCGCCAACGAGGCTTAGTTCTTCAAGCCTCAGCTCATTAGAAGCTTGCGTGAACATATTTGGAGCACAGCAGCATGAGACACACCTATGAGACGAAGGAATCAGCTGAATGTATCGACAAAGAAGTCAAACCAAGAGCAGGAGTGGCGGAAGCTTACAAATCCTTATTATCCGATCCTAAGATACGATAACGCTCGCGGATCTCCTTGCGAAGGATGGACGCGGGGATGCACTGGATACTACAATGGGCGAACGCTGCGAAGGCCAAGCAATTGACGTCCAGCTACGATGGACGCAAATTATATGAGCAACATGCTGAAGATATCTGAGGCCTGAGGACTAAGATCATGACCACCTACAGCTTCTCCCCCTTGCGGGTGTGGCGTTCCATAGGCCTCCAGGTGCCTTAACCTCGAGTGTATCTTCGCATACTCCATGCAAGGGCACAAGCAAGAGTAGCAACACTCCCCACAGTGACCATGAGCGCCCTTGAGCCCTATAGACCACTGTCTCCGTCCATCTTTGTCGAAAGGTAGGTCAAGGGCATTTCGATTACCTCCTGGGGGCCTGACACTCATCATAGGAGTTCCATAGGGCTGGATCTGCATCGGGACTGGCATGGACTAGAGTATATAAATGAGCATTGCATCGGAAAATGTTCACGCAAAAAGCCCACATAGGTGGCCATGATAAGACTGCTCTGCGGCAAGAGAGGGTCACTGGGGGATGGTGTCGAGTGTTTTTGTGCTAAGGGTTCTGGTTGAAGACTTCATATAGGGCAATTCGGGCTGCCAAGGCTGCGCGCGGTTGGCTCGCTCCATGCACGGAACCATTCTGCCCGGGCGCTGCTAGTGGCAGGGAGCGGCATAGATGAGATCATTAAGAGCTTGACACGTGAGCTAACATCAGCATCAAGAGGTGCACACGACCCAATGTTTGCAAATGCTTTCTATCATATCATTTTATTCATACACTTTCTCCACAGTTCAGTAACGTGTCTTCCTGCCAGACTCAAGCTGGTTTAACTTAAATATGTGAGGCGCAACTAGAGACGGATTCCAAAAGAGTCAGCCGCGTTCGATGCAGATCTGAGAGGAGCTATCTTGAAGATCACTGTGGAGCGCACAGGTCTCATTCAACGTGAAGATGAGAGCAGATCGGCAGCAGGAATCCCGAGCTAGTTCTACTTTGCTGTGCATATTATGGACATCTGCGAAGCAAACACGAGAGCGATCATATACGCGAGCAGGCAACCTCGTAGTCGGGGTGAAATATAAGTGATTTCTCTGCGAGAAGGTGAAGGAGGAGGGGGACAACAGTCAAATTAATAAGGTATAGGGATCGCTCCCTTGAAAACAGCGTCCGCGGAATATAGAATTACATAGCATCGAAAGCACATCATTCAGGCTCAGAGGACAGAAAGGGTAGCGTGAATCCATCCCGTCATCGTGACGTCTTGGTCGTAAAGCGTGTTCTAGCGCCACTAACTAGGATTTGACTGGAGCGCCGCTAATAGCCGATTCCTCCAGCCTGATCTCATTAGAGAGTTGAGTAAGCGCATTCGGCATGCAGCACAACATCGAACACCTGAGTTGTCCAGTGGTCAGCGAGAAGCTATGATGGGACACCATCAATTAAGTAAAGGGCTTACCAGTCCTTCCAAGTTGAGCCCCCAATACGATAACGCTCACGAGCATGTCGGCGAACACGCCCACCAGGAATGCACTGCAAGCCGCAGTGGAGGAGCAGGTGGAATGTCAAGCAATGTGTATTACACTGGAAGAATCAAGCAATAACGTTGAGCTGCAAGACCCAGGTAGAAGAGATGAAATTACATACGGTATCTCCTCCTTCCGGATGAGGCCTTCCGTGCTTGTCAATGTAGTCCAGCCTGGAGTGTACGTTCGCATACTGGCAGCTGGGACACCAGCACGAGTAGCAACACTCTTTAGTGTGACTGCAGGCACCCATGAGGCCCAGAGACCACTCTCGCTGGCCATAGGCGTCAAAAGGGAGATTTAGCGCGTTTTTACTGCCGCCTGCAGTCTCAATGCTCATCATAGGTTGCCCAGAAGGTTGAGATTGCACCGACATGGCCTAGAGGATTGGCGTAAGCTGAGTAGGCAGAATTCTTCGAGAGCGTGATCGTTCGTACGTATGGAGCTATTTCCTGTTAAAGTGAGGAATGGGGAGACTCGACAAGTGGCTTTTGAGGACGATGCAGCCTGTCGACGAACGCAGACTTTAAATAGGGCAACTTAAGATAGGCAGTCAGCGCGCGGTCACTCCAGTCCATGGCCGACACGGAACCAGTCTGCCCGGGCGTTGATAGAACTGAGTACTAGAAGCATAGAAATATATCCATCAGGAGTCTCGGTGTGTGATCGGCGGCCAAAAGTGAATGAGTCTTCAGTAGTGACGATACGCGTGACGGATGGTGACCTGTTGGGATCCACTGATCCCCCCCATCTTGCCTCGTCGTATCGCCTTCACGCGCGCGTAGCCATCCACTCGTTTTACGTACAGATGTCATCACGGATTATATCATGCCCTTCATGGCCGCTCCATCTCCTATCGTCGCGTTATCTGAACTCGGAAGCGTGATTGCATCATCGTCCAACTCAGGGAGGGTATGGCTTTCAATCCAGTGGGCGCCTCCTCTTCGTCTCACTGTCGAGTGAGCCGTACACAAAGGGTGGATTTCACGAACTGGCCAAAAAAGTCATTTCTTATCGACCTTGGCGTACCAGTAAGTGCTGCACACAAGGGTTGGATTGATTCAGAGAGCATGGCGGGGTCCTTTTGGCCCTCGTGTGTGGTGAGGAACGGCTGGGGAACTCTAGTTGTATCATTGGATCGTTATCGAGGATGGCCGGGCCCTCGTGGTTTCTCCTTTCTCGAGCTGATCATCGTGCTTCTCTGTGAGCCTACTCTCTATAGCTTCCTCATCTAGACCCCGTACCAATATATTTCTCCGATACACGCGTGTTTATCTTTCCTTCAAATTCAGGTATATAATGCACTGAAATTTTGCTACAGTGGAACGTCGATACCAAAACATCCTGAGCGATTACTTCTTGGGCCCACAAGCAAATCAGCCCAACCCCAATACCATCTCTAGGGGCGATATACTAGTTTATTTTAGAGAGTATGAAGACGCCCGCTGTCTCTCATCGTAATTATCCGTACTTCGCCTCGAACGTGACTACATATCAAGAGAGCACAGGCGTTGATGCTCAGATGTCTACCTAGATGTTTCAGATTTACCGATGGCTTCCCTAGGGGGTTTTGGCGTTATCTGCATATACGATCTTCCTCGTTGCTGCCGGAGCCTCCTGACAAGGAGCTCGCTGTGTGTTCTAGCTCTTCTTTCGGTTTTCATATTTATTACTTCTTGTCACTCACTACTTGTTTTTTTCGCTGATCCCTCATGTCCCTCGAGTTGCCAATCTCAAAAAAGGTTCCCCGCATCCTTTATTCGCCATTTACATATCGCATATTTGCACATGCATCGCAGCAACCTCCATCAATTGTTCATTTTCTCAAATTCTTCTCTTGGTCGCCCGCTTTTGACTATAGGCTCACTGGCGGGCGAACACCTAGGGCTGACTCAAGCAATGGGCGGCAGGTAAATAGGTATGATATATCGATGATAGTATGCCGGAAGCGAGAGCGAGAAGAGATATCAAACATCGAAAGCCACCAGACGGCACACGACATGAAACCGCTCCCTTCACAATCAAGAAAAAGGGGGAATGCGGAGGATACCATGGTCGTCATAAGGAAAGAGAAAAAAGGACATAAGACGAGAAAAACGGAAATAAGGAGTGGGGCGGGGGTAGAGAGGGGCGCAGATAGGGGAGAGCGAGAATATAGGGGGAAAAACGAAGAACGAACACGTTGAGCAAAATTGATCGCAGTCAGTGATCAAGTTGTCAACGCGAACGAAGGGAAGGAGTGGCCAGAGTTAAACAGGACTGGTGTGGTAGGAGCAAGAGGTAGGGATATAGGTGCCATCAAGGGCGAGAGAATAGATAACGTGAAGATAACGTCAGGGGCGGGCTTAAGTTCGCAGGAAGCCCTTCTTCTTGGTCTATAGATACGTGAGATAACGTCAGCAAGAAGCACGCTAACATAGAAGCAGAAATAAAGAAAAGAAAAAACACGTACGTTCTTCTCGGGGGTGAGAGGTCGGCCGCTCTCGAGTCGTCGCTTCTTCTCCTCGAGCTCGAGCCTCTGCTTCTCCAACGCCTCCTTCATCTCACGATGACGGGCGTAGAGCTCCTCCTCGCTCTGTTTCAGTTTGGCCTCCTTCTCCTGGACCTTCTGCTGGAAGACCATCTTCATCTCCGCCTCCATCTTGGCGAGCTTGGCCTCGTGCAGGCCACGCTCCTCAGCAGCCTTCGCGGCAGGGCTGAAAGAGAGAGAAGGAAGAGGTACGAGTTAGGGGCAAGCTAGTCGTACGTGAGGAAGCAGGACGTACTTGATCTCCTTGAAGACGCTGGTGTCTTGGGTGACACCCATGCCGAGCAGCTTCTCCGATCGGTAGTTCTCGTACAACACGGCATTGGTATGCTCGCGGAGCTCCTCCATGTACGTGCGCACGAGCATCTGGCGGAGCTTGACGAAGTCACAGTGGTCTTCGTTGTCAACCTCGATAACACCCCATGGGTATGCACGGCCCCGAACACTCCTGCCGTCCGCAGTCTTCACCTCCTGGTTCGAGCCCACAACAGCGAAGGGAATTTTGGACTGTAATTCCCAATACGTGAGTCCACCTTCAGAAGGCCCCGCGGAGAAATGAAAAATAACGTACAGCAATTTCCTCGTTTTCAGCAATGGTCTCCTCATCCTCGTTGTCGTAGATGGGAGCCTGGAAGATCTGGATGTTGTGGTGGTCAATATCCTTGAGAACCTGTATTATAAAAGTGAGCGGTCAGTCGCGTTCATTTGGGTGTGAAAGTCTGGTGAACGTACACGTTGCTTGAACGCAACAATCTCGTCGTCGGTGAGAGTGTCGGCCTTTGCGATGACAGGTATCAGGTTGACCTTGGTGTGCAGTCTTCGCATGAACTCAATGTCAATCTGCTTGAGACTTTACGTCCAAAGAAGCAAGAGAGGACCGACGTCACGAGACATGGAGATAATTTCAGCGAGCTGCCGCGAAGTGGCCGGATGAACAGAGATAGTGAGAAGGAAGCTACGTACGCGTGACCGGTGGGCTGGATGAAGTAAAGGCAGGCGTGGACGCGGTTATCGACCAGCTTTTGTCGGTTGACGCGGTTTTCTTGCTCGAGGTAGGCATCGAAGCGGGCTTCAATGTTCTCCAGGATGGGCTTCCAGCTATAACAATTTGAAAAATATAATATTTTAGTCCGCAGCGCGACGAGGGTGCATAAAGAGAGGAAAGCACCTGTTGTCGTTGTTGACAAAGTCGCCGAAACCCGGGGTATCCACGACGGTCAGACGCAGACGGACGCCATTCTCGTCAATGTCTGCAAAACAGGGACCATGAGGCGCAAATCCACGGGAAAAAGCTGAAGAATGGACAACTGACCTGCACTGATGCTCTCAATGGCCACCGTGCTGGGTCGTTCCGCGCTGGGAGGCAGAGGCTCCTTCTCTGGGTAGAGTTCCGTGGCGAACAACGTGTTGATCAATGTCGACTTGCCGAGCCCAGACTCGCCTAGAATGTTCGCCAATCCGTCAGACGGTGCATATATACTTCTGGAGCACTACGTAGTTGTCAGAAGAGCAGACTCACCAACAACCATGGCGGTAAATTGGAAACCCTTGCGAACACTTTTGCGGTGAACCTGGTTTGGCAGGTTCGCGAAGCCGACGTAGCCCATGAGCTTTTTTCGAACCGCACCGCCACTGGGCAGCGAGCCATTGGGGCCAGCGGCGCTGCGGCCGTTGGCGACGGGGTCCGCCGAGCCGTTGGTGTACGCGTTGGTGTGAGCGCTAGCGGAGTCGACTTCACTCATGGCTGACGGTGGAATGAGGGAGGGGAGTGCGAGTTGAACGTAATAAGACCGTTTGGTGGTGAAAGGAGAAGCGCAGACGGCGGGGGCGACGTGCGTTGGCCGAAACTGATAATTTCGAGCGCAAAGGGTCTGTGCGTGACAGGTTGTGTCACAACTCTGTCGCATCCCCTCCGCTGCTATTTGGTGTGTATTCCAGTTTTCGCATCACACGACGATCACGAGTTGGTGCTTTAATTGATTCTTATATGAATTCAAAGGCATTACTCTGTGGAACGTCTCTAAAACAGGAGCAGACTCCTTGTTGCAAACATGAAGCTCACACCTGAACTGATTGCATCTTCGCCATCGTTCCTAAATACCCTGAAAGATCGCCAACTGGACCTGAGGGGTGAGTAATATCCTTTGAAGTTATGGTCTACCCTTTCACAGCTGCTTGACCTAGCTTTGCCTCTCGTTATTCCCAGGTCACAAGATCCCAGCCATCGAGAATCTTGGTGTCACAAAGGTGTGCACCCGAGCCTGTTCTCTATCATCTCATACGGTCATATCAAAAGAACTATTGACCCATCGATTCGATGTACTTTGTGGCACTTTCCACATTGTTTCCACATCTATCACGCCGCGTCTATCCTGTTAGGATCAACACGACACGATTGACTTCACCGACAACTCCATCACCACTCTCTCAAACCTTCCGTTATCGCCACGCTTAAGAACTTTGATCTTCACGAACAACTCGATACACGCTATCCACCCCTCAATACATCAATCGGTCCCCAACCTCACCACATTGATCCTCACGAACAATGCGTTTGTTGAGCTCGGCGATCTTGAGGTTCGTATTCGCCACTTTCATCGCATCTATTTGTCCTGATGTAACACGACGTGCTGTACAGGTTCTGGGGAAATGTCGCAAGCTAGAATATTTGAGCCTGTTAGGTTGCCCGGTACGCGAAAAGAAGTGGTATCGTGCATGGGTGATATTCGTCTGCAAATCTCTTCGTGTACTTGACTTTGAGCGTATCAAGGATAAAGTACGTCCATCTTCCTCTAACTCGGCTCTTGTATCGTCTTTATACTTACTCTTAACGTTCTGCCGTTGCGCGTGGCATTCTAGGAACGAAAAGCCGCCAAACAGTTGTTCCTCACACCCGATAAGCTCCCTACATCTCTAGCGACAACCATCTCAGGGACTCGGACAACTGCCGCCACTGCGCTTGCTGCGCAGACGAACGAGTCGCTCTTGTCGTCGACAGCACGGTCCATTGCACCAGGTTCGGCGGGCAGGCTCATGACTGCTGCTGAAAAGGACCGGATCCGCGAGGCGATCAAGAGCAGCAAGAATGCAGAGGAAGTGAGGAAGCTGGAGCAGCAGTTGAGGGAGGGGTATATCCCCGCATAGCTTACCCCGCCCCTTTTCATCTGTGCTCGAGTCGGGTGCGTGTGCCGCGTCAACGGCGGGTGAATATTATTCTGTTCGTGTTTTGCTACCGGGTGGCGAGGTGCATGTATATGTACCTTGGCACTTGAAAAAAAAATGTACTTCTCCCCTCTCTTGCTGCTGCGGAGAAGGGGTTTCTCGTGTGTCGTGGCTGCTGCGAGCATGTTTATGACTGTCCGCATGATCCTCTTATCAAGCTCGGTAGTTCGATCGGTCAATGAATGATTCTTATGATTTTGTGGCTGGCGTATTGGAGAGAGAAGGGGGAAAATACCTCCGTTGTAATGTAAAAGCCCAATGTGCTGGCCAAGCACACAAGACCAATATACTAATTTTAGTTCTCCCTCCTCGTATGGATGTATAGGAAGCCAAGCTTTGCTAGCGTAGCATTTGCAATAGGCACAGGCCATTTTACAAATATCGTTGTGTGTTCGGTGAATCTTCTCTTCTCTGTGGAAGGAGTGAGTGCGGCACTCCCGGGCGCTTTGGCGTCATCTGAATCTTGTGTTTCTGTTCAATTACATTACATAGCTGTGGTGCTGCGGGGCTTGCATCCATCATCAGCATCTCTCTCACTCTTTCTTCCTTCCTTTCTCCCAACTTGTATTCCTTGTAGACCCTACGCGCTCCCCTCCGTACTAGACACCGCACTCCTTCGTGGGTGGTTCGCGCAGCCCACACGTTGCCGCCGGCACCAACCCCCCTCAAGATGCTGCCACTCCCATCCACAACAAACATCGCCGACCATGCGTCAGGAAGACTGGGTCTCTCCAAGCGTGCTCTCAAGTTTCTCTTCGCCGCCGTGCTAGCTGTAACGTTCTTTGGCATCTTCACCTACCAACCCTTCTCTATCTCCTCCGAACTTTCTTCACCGGGGACCATCGACCTTTCCAGCCTCGAGCGCATCCTGGAAGAGCACGCCTCTTCACACGTCGTGGGTGCAGAACACAAACTACCTCAACATGACAGCTCGTCTGTTGGAGATGGAGATGAACACCAGCCACTGTCCGAGCTGGGCTTTGATGCAGACGAATCCTTCCGCCTCGGCACCCTCTCCAAGCCAGAGTATCGCGCTGAACTCGAAGACTTTGTCAACACTGGCTTCCCTGCCAAGTACAAGACGGATGCGCTGGACTCATTAGAGAGGACGCTGGGCGATTCAGGCGCAGACACAAAGTTCCCATCAATACCTCACAAGTAAGTGAGCCACACAAGCAACACACCCAACTGTTGGATTGACCTTGCCTCCTCCCATCAACCATACATCGATTCGGCCATGCAACCTCCGTGCTACTCTGACAACGCCCCCTCGACCTTCTCAACCGCACCACACTCACAACAAAAATAGAATATGGCAAACTGCCAAGAATGAGAACCCCAACACCTTCCACAACTGGCAGGACCAGGTCGGGTTCGATTACACCTTTATGAATGACGCCGATTCGGATGCATGGATGAAGAAAAACTTTGACGGCTCTAAAATTCTGTGGACATGGCAACACTTGCCATCAGGAATCCTTGTACGTATTATCATCATTATTCTTTTTTTTTCGCTTCTTTTTCTTCTCCGCAGCAAGCTCGCTCGCTCGCTCGGGCTGCCGACGCAGCGGTATGGAAATCTGTTTCGTCAACTCATCATTTAATCCCTCTTCCTCTTCCCAGCGATCGGATTACCTGCGGTACATCGTCGTGTGCTTTGAGGGCGGGATATACTCGGACACCGACACTCTGCTCCTCAGAGACTTCTCCAATTGGGGGACAACAGACCCTGATGAACGAATCAAGGGTAATGGGCCCGCGAGTCTCATCGTGGGTATCGAAGCGGATGTGTACGTCTCTGTCTAGTAACTATCGTGATAAAGATGCTAACATGGTGTTATGACAGTGGTGGGCGAGAAGATTGGCACTCGGTGAGTGGTTTACTACTTGTGCCCCGTTCCTACGTTCTAACCCAACTCCATTCCTTTTTTCGCACATGTAGTGGTGGCCACGACCACTCCAGATTGCTCAATGGACCCTCGCGGGTGCACCATTCCAGCCCGCACTCATCGATGTCCTCCGCAAAATCTACCTGCGATGCGCCGATATTGAGGACTGGAAGAAAAAGGAAGGTCTAACTGGTGCTGCGGGTGATCAAAGAATACGGGATGCGATAATGAATGATGAAGTCGTTGGAAGTGTCATGGAGTGGACTGGTACGTCGGACTCAGCCGAGGACTGCGATCTTGGGGTCTGATAGTTGTTTGTGTAGGTCCTGGTGTCTTCACTGATGGTATAATAAGGTGCGTTACAGTAACTGATCGTCCTGGGGTGTATACTTACGCGACTTTTGTTGCTGCAGGTACTTGCGAGTACAGTTTGGCGTAAAATGGCCCGACCTCAAAGACCGGAGAAAGCCAACTCGGTGGCGGGAAGCCGTCGTCCTACCCGTAACAGGTATGCCCAATTACCAGTCCTCGTACCTCGCACAATGACTCACACCCTTGCCCCGTCTGTTTGCGTGATTAGGATTCGCTCCTGGGATCGGGATGTTTAATGCAGGTGGGACAAATGACCCACAAGCGATGGTACAACATTGGTTCTACGGGTCATGGAAGCACGGGACGTAAGCTTTGGTGTGGTAATCGGACTATCTCGACTTTTTTGTGGTGTATCTGTGATTGCTCGGCCTTGTACCCTACTACCAGCTTGTTAACGCTTTATCTTTATCCCAAAATACCATATCCTAATACACTCTACCAATGATTTTCTGTACGATCCTTCTCAAAAGCTCATTGGGATGCCGAGTTTGTTGGCTTAATGTGCTCAGTCACGTTGTTCAGAGGTGGTGACTCAGACCGCAAAACACCTACTATCGCCTATCTTTATTTTTTTCATCTCTCTGACTCGATTTCTGTTCTTCTGTACCTTTTCATTTTATCTCTACTCCTTGCTCCTCCTGCACTGCCCTATCATGTCCTCCGAGAAACGAACGACAGAGACGCCGATCAGCCCTCCATCGGAGACTCCACCATTGCGGCGATCGAGCTCGGGACTTTCAGAGGCCGATGCGCGAACATCGAAGAAATACGCCGCTTTTGGGAACATCCCCCTCAGTCATGCTCCCCAGGGCCAGAGCTCGCGCTGGGATGTGCTGACGGATAAACTGCTAGGGTGGAGTGTCGAGAGTCGAGGGTGAGTTACTGCATATTCCTTTGCTCGTGTGTGCGTGATCGGCGATGTTGTGATTCTCCTCTCTCGACCATCACGCCGAGATTGGGCTAAAATCGCGACATCGTGAAACTATTCTGACGCTTGCTGAGCCTCTCTTTGTTATTTTGATAGTATCCTGCCTGTTCCTCCAGAGCAGAGAACCGATCCGCAATTCTGGAAGGTATTCTTCTTGTGGCTCTCCGCGAACCTCAACATCCTCTCGTACGTCAGCTTGACGCACCCCACTGCTCATAACTCCCCATCTTCCGATCCAACTAAGAAGGTATATATTCTGGCTATCGTAGTTTCAGTGCAGGGACTCTGGGTCCCATTGCTTTTGGGCTCAACCTCAAAGATTCATTCGGCGTTATTGTGGGGTTCAATGTCCTAGGATGTCTTCTCCCTGCCTACTTGTAAGCCTTCTTCTTCCCTCTACTCCCCGTTAGATTACCGACCTTCATGCTATCCCAGCGCTACGTTTGGCCCTAAGCTCGGCCTCCGTCAAATGTGTCAGGCTCGGTACTCGTTTGGGTTCTACTGGGTTACCATCCCCGCATTCCTCAATTCCACTACGATGTTTGGGTTCATGGTCCTCAATTGTATCCTGGGAGGCCAAACGCTGTCGAGTGCGTCCATCGCGATGGCGAGCGATGGTACGCCTGCTGGCGGAGGCATGAGCTGGGATGTGGGCATTGTCGTCGTCGGCATCGTGTCGCTCTTCGTGAGTTCTATTGGTCGGATTTTACTGTTAAGCCGACTGACATTATGCGATGACCGGTTGCTAAAATATAGATCTCGTTCTGTGGTTTCCGAGTCCTGAATTTGTGAGAAGGATCATATTTCACCATAAAGCCAGACATCACGTCCTAACCCTCAATTGTATCTAGGTACGAAAGGGTCGCGTGGCTACCCATCCTGATAGTCTACTGCATCGCGCTTGGTGTGAGCGGGAAAGACCTTATCTCGAGTTCTCCAGCACTACCAGAGCACGGAAGTGCTCAGCAGATTCTCACATTCGGAGCATCTATCGCCGGCTTTGTGATCTCGTACTGTCCTTTATCGTCCGATTTTACCTCGTACTTCCCGCCCCATGTTCCCGGGTGGAAAGTATTCCTCAGCACCTTTGCCGGGCTGTTTCTCCCTACGGTATGCCATGATTTCCCCCTCACACGAGAGTAAACGGCGACGGCCAAGTGCTGAGCGCTTCCCGTTCCCAGGTCCTTGTCCAGCTGCTGGGAGCAGCCTTTGCGACTGCACTCCTGACGAATCCCGCGTGGACGAATGCCTACAACTCGGCCGGGCTTGCAGGTCTATTCCATATCATTCTGCTCCCTGCCGGTCCAGGCTTTGCGCGCTTCCTGCTGGTCGTGCTGGCCTTCTCTGTAACCGCCAACGTAGCCCCGACCCTGTATTCGTTCAGCCTTTCGGCCCAGACGACGCTTCCGTTCGACTGGATCGTGCGGGTACCGAGGTTTATCTTCTCGTTTGTGTGTACCGCCGCACTGGTGCCGATATCGATCGTGGCATCCACGCGGTTCTACAGTGCACTGAACAATTTCTTGGGGCTGATATCGTGAGTCAAAATTTTGAGGTCGTTTGGTTTTCCGCAGTAGCAGGGGGGGCAGCGAGCAGTAGCGATGTTTCTGTGCGGCTTAATGGGGACGTAAAAGCTGATATTCATATATATTGCTTTCGCTCTCTTAGGTATTGGTCCGCGTGTTTTGGCGCAGTTGTTACCGTGGAGCACCTGGTGTTCCGTAGAGGCTCCTTTGCGAATTATCGGGTAGAGGATTGGGATCGTGCAAGGCGGCTGCCGCCTGGATATGCGGCGATCCTTGGGGCGGTGACGGGTATTGGGATTATTGTGTTGTGCATGGATCAGGTGAGAGACCCTGTTTTGTGCTCGTGTGCTTCTTTTTTTGGAGAGAGGAGGAGGGGCTAGGCTGTTGCTGCTCCCGAGATATGCTGTTTCTTTCTTCTGCTGCCTTTGTGCGGCGTGTCGTTGAAGGGCTCAGGACTCATCGTGTCCTTTCTTTGTAGGTCTGGTTCGTTGGGCCGATCGCAAAGACCACAGGAGACATTGGATTTGAGATTGGATTTGCAGTGTCAGCATGCACGTATGCTGTGCTCCGAGGTATTGAGCAGAGAATTGCTCATCGTTGAAGCGGCCCGGAAGCACTGGATGGGCTTTGTGTTTCTAGTTGCCCCCGTTGTAAAAGTCAGCCCTGGAGTGCCAACTCCGCATATATAAATAATAGAGAAATTGTTTTCCAGTTTTTTCTTTTTCGTTATTTTCACTCCGCGTGCTTGCCAACCACGGTCGGACTGAATTGACATAACTGCGAGAGGGGCGTGTAGTTTGTGCCAGTTTGGCCCCCTTTGCCACTGCCATAGCCTCCACACGCGCTCAGAGCCGTGCCTCTCCCTCGACGTCGGTGACGCCAACGACGACCCAGGGCTTTGCCCCCCTTCTGCGTCGCTACTGCTCTCGGCCGTTGCACTCGAGCGACCCTGGTGCTGTTTGTTGCGCACGTTGCGCTTCTTGCTCTCGTCGCTAGATCGGTGCTCCCGCCCAAGTGTCCCTGCTGCCGCTATCGCTAGCTCCTTAGCTGTCATCCCCCACTTCACCCCCAACGTCTCTGCTCATCGTCAGCATCGCCTTCCATGGCGAATATAATGCAAGATCGCCCTCGAGGAGGGCGCCTCTTTTTTGTCGCCAACCCTGACGCTGAGGACGGAGGCTCGCCCACGACAGCGATCCCGCCACCCCTGCCGCCTCCGCCCCCGCCTCTACCTTCAGCACCTCTTCCTGTCCCCTCCACATCTCATATAGTATCACCCATCCAGTCTCCGCCATTGACTACGCCCACCACAGCCCCCCTCTCTGTCTCCGTTCCCGTCCGTTCACATGCTGCCGTCCGGCTCCTCCCCCAAATCACAACTAACACGGCGTCCGTACCCAATGCACCCCCTCAGCCGAACCATATCTCATCGTCCGGCTCTAGTTCGGATAGGTCAAGCCCTACGTTCAATACCTCGGCGAGCTCTCCAAGCCCGATAACTCCTGACAGCCCCCATCCGGTCCTTCAGCGGAGGGGTCTTATCGTTCTTGCTACAAGCGACAATAGCACCTGGACTACAGTTAACCTAAGCAATGCCTCCACGGGCGAGTCCGTTCGGGAGCTCATTTATAGTGCTGTGAGTAGTTCGCTCGACCCACCCATGCAATCAGCATATACAACCTTGAGAGAGTCGTTTTTCCTGATTTTCTGCTTCCCCTTTCCCAAAATCAATCTAGCTCAAAGTTCCCGACGAGGACTACGATATCACATCGCTCTACCAGGGCAGTATCACCTCTGGTAGAATAGGCGATGCCTTGAGCGATGAGGCTCTGTTGCAGATATGTGAAAGGATGGGCGACTCGGAAGGCAACCTGCGGTTCGCACTGGGCAAGACGAGCTTTCCTCGCTCCTCGGCCGTCGCCCCGCCACACAGCGAACTTTCCGAGCCACCTTACCCGCGGATGCGATCTGGCGATATCCAGATTCGGGATTCCCCTGTCTTTGATGGCCTCAACGGGTATGAAGCCTCAGATGAAAGCAACTACCGACGCGGCGGAGCTCAGGCTGGTAAGTACTCTTTTAAGCATCTCGTATGATGGGTGATCGCCCTCTCCATCCCCTCGACGTCTCGGTTCTTGACAGTCCATTAATGCCGCGGTGAACTGACTAACCCACACTCTGTCATTCTTGCCCACTATTCTTTGCAGGTTATTCCTCACGCCATGCTAGGCGAGATATGTC
>WIDE01000114.1:34449-93458 GCA_015039315.1 Clavulina sp. PMI_390
CCTATCGCGGAGGTGCTTCGTCCTCGCTTGGGCATTATGGGAACCGCCCACCAGCAATGGCGGTTGCAGTGCCAGCCTCCAGGCCCCACCGCGCGCTCCCGCAAGAGCCCTCACCCTCACGCAGCTCCCATTCAAGGACTCCCTCAGAAACTGAATACCCTTTGTGGGCGGCGACCTCACCCGCGCCACCACCACCGGGCAGCTGGGCCGGAAGTCCCCCGTCTGGGACCATGAACACTGCTGAGCGATTCACTGCCGGCTTAGGAATCCGCAGACCGTCATCCTCCCAAGGGCCGCGCGCGCCTGCTGACTGGGCAGCTTCTGGCTACCCCGGGCAGCCCCCTGTTGGTGGGAGTGGGATCGGCCCCGCTGGTGGCAGTGGTGGAGGAGGTGGGGGTAGCTCCCCTGCAATGACTGCTGCTTCTTCGTCCTCTTCCCTTGCTTCTCTCAATAGCAACCCTTTGCCAAATCTGGACACGTCGGTACAACCCCCACCACGCAACGAATCTCGCGAACCACTCCCGATGCTTAATCGAATGCAACAGCTCTCCCCGTCGAGGTTAAGGCCTCCAGGCAACTTTTTGCAAAGGTCCCGGCTGGGACCATCCCCTTCTTCTCAAGCTCCTCTACCCCCATCCAATAAGACTCCTTTCCAAATTCCCTTTTTGCACAAGGCACTCTCTCCGCTCTCACCACGTCATAAAGATGATCCAAGCAAGTCGGTTGTATTAGGATCCGGGTCCAACCAGAATCCCTCACCCAGTCCGAATGTCGTGAACAGCCCCTCAAGTGCAAGCACAACGACTGCGACGCCAGCGTCTCCTAACCCGCCTAATCCCCACCCTGCACGTCCCCAGCCAGGCGGGAGGCGGCCAAGTGTACCAGGGACGATGTATCCACCATACATCCAGCCTCTTATGGCTGCACCACGGGGACCAGCACCGATTCCACGGCCTGCAGGCTTCTCGCCGCGCTCACCACCGAACCCAACGCGCGAGAAAGGTTTGACTGGTGCAAGGAGCTATGACAATCTTAGGAATCCATCGTCTTCCAGTGGGAGTGGTTCGAAAACGATCAGGCCTCTGCCGCATGGCCCCGCTTCTTCTTCAAGGACCATGCAATCGTCGAGTCTGGGTATGCCGACAAGTCAGCTGACGATCGGTCGCCAGCCGGCTTTGTCGAGCGTCGTGTCTCCTGGCTTGCCACCATCCCGTTCTGGCCCAGGTAGCGCGATCGGACGGCGGCCGAATACAGCTGAGCCAGCTACTACAGGTCTACACCGTGCACCAGCGACTCATGGGGGTCGGCCGATGATCAACACGAGTAACCTGAGCACACCTGGTCGTATGGGGTCCACTGGTAGTTCAGTCGCTGGTGGAGGGAGTAGCAATAGCAGCAATAGCGGTAATGGGGTGCCTGATTATTCGAGATCAGGAGACCCAGCCACGACTCCCCCGTTGTCATCGGCAGTTGCTTCTGCGGCTCCCCCGCCACGAGGCACCGAAGGTGTGCCCACGCATGTTGTGCGAAGCCACGATATGCAGCGTGCGAGATCGGGATCTGCTTCCAGCAGGATTGCTCCCTCTCCACTTGTGCAGTCGCAGCTGCCTCAGTCTCCGCCTCCCCCACTGTCCTTGCCACCCGCAAATCCCTCTTCCTATTCAGATCCTATTATTGGCCCTCCTGCTATTCCGCCGCGTTCGCCCAAACGGCTGCAACGACCCCAGCTCGAGCAGCTGCTGGTACCAGAGACTTCGTTCTCATTGCCCAGTCGCGATTCGGATGGCGAGCCCATGTCCGCTGCGGCTCTTGCTAAGATGGGCGCGCTCCAAGAGGCTCAACGTCGACAGTCGTCCAATCCTTATGGATATTCCCCACACAGTGATGGTGGTATTCCAGATTGGGGGTTACCTGCCATCTCGTCGGATGTGTCGGGCACCTTGATGGGCACGTTCATGCCTGGGGACCACCAATATCACCTCCCTCCTTCACCTCGCGCTATGAACCGCCCTAAGACCCCAACTCCTCCACAGTCACATGCCCCTCATCACATGTACACTCAATCTCTGCCAGATAACCACGCCCACTTCGACACTAACCCGACAACGTCCACGACCACGACAACAACGGCGGTACCGTCATCTCATGATGGCGAGACCACTCCGCGATCGCGCTTCGAGCCGTCGGGTAGTGCGACCAACCTGACTTTGAGCCTAACGTCCACTCGGTCGTCCGCGTACTCGTTTGATGACGACGATAATGGCTCAGACTCTGAGGACAGCGAATTCTGGCAGCAGCCAAAGAAGCCCAAGGAAGACGCGAAGTGGATGGTGCGGCCCAGGACCGACGCGCTGTATGACCGACTCGACAACTTCTTCCCTGAGGGAATACTCGACGAGCCTGTCCCTGATTTGATCCCTTCGCCGACAGGCAATGAGCTTTCTGCCGTCTTCCCGCCTATCAGCCCCACAACGGCTACTGTTCATCCCCGCAATGACCGCAGTGCGGATGAACAGGAACAGCCGGCCACTGGGCTTAGTCGATCGAAGCAGAACCGCAAGTCTATCCGAGTGGTAGCTGACGAGCACCGTCGGAACTTGAAGAACCTGTTCTCCGGGAGTGGTAAGACGGCGGGAGGCAAAGCAGCTCTTGGACGGAGGATGACGAAACTCTGGGGCAATCGTGTCGAGGAGATGCCCCCCGTCCCCAAGCTCCCGCACTCTCATCATCATCATCAGCAAGATACTGTCAGGCCCCTCGAATCGCCATCACCGGCAAGCACAACCAGCACGACGCTCTCGGCGGGATCTTCCTCTTCGTCGGCGACAGTCACAGAAGGGAACCACAAAGGCGCGATTACTTTCAAGTGGGTCCGTGGGCGCCTCATTGGAAAAGGCTCGTATGGACGAGTGTACTATGGCCTCAATGCGACCACTGGTGAGGTCATGGCCGTGAAGCAGGTCGAGTTGCCGCGTACCGCTAGCGATCAAATCGACAAGCGCCAGCAGAACGTGATTAGTGCCCTTCGAGGCGAAAGTGACACGCTCAGCAAACTCGACCATCCGAACGTTGTCCAGTATCTTGGAATCGAGCAGACTGATGATTTCTTGAGCATGTGAGTGTTATCATTTCCTGATGGCTATAGATTCTAGTTGCTGACGGTACTCCAACTGTTTAGTTTCCTGGAATACGTGTCTGGTGGATCGATCGGATTCTGTACGGCAAAGTATGGGCGGTTCCAAGAGGATATCGTAAAGTCTTTCACAAAACAGATATCGGAGGGGCTCGCATATCTGCATGAATCGGGTATTCTCCATCGAGTGAGCTTCCTGCCCTGAATAACCACTGGCCCCCACGCTGATCTTATTTATGTGCTCAGGATCTGAAAGGCGATAATATCCTTATCGACCCCAACGGAATCTGCAAAATCACGGACTTTGGTATCTCTCGCCAAGCCGACGATATTTATGCCGCGGCAACGCACACTGCAATGCAGGGCTCAATCTGCTGGATGGCTCCGGAAGTCATCCAAAACCCCAAGAGAGCCGAATATAGCGCCAAGATCGATGTGTGGAGTCTGGGTTGTGTTGTACTTGAGATGTGGACTGGGAAACGCCCTTGGGACGGAGAGTGGCCTGTCACTGTCATCTACAAGGTAAATCATTGCTTCATGATGGAGTCAATGTGCCAATCTCTGACGCTGCTTCTGCCTTCAGCTTGGGACGAACAGGGAACCCCCACCTGTCCCAGAAAACATTCGCCTGAATGAATTGGCGGATGACTTCCGCCGTAGATGCTTCGCTATGTACGTTTTTCCTTGTCATATTGGTCGTTCTACTCTCTTACATTATCTTCTTTGGCTTCAGTGATCCCGATGAGCGCCCCACAGCAGCAGAACTCACCACCAACCCGTACCTCGTTCTCCCCAGCAAATGGGTCTTCCCTGGATTCCCTGAGCCTGTTGGGACAGACCAGTCCGCCGGCTGGACCGCTAGCATGATTCAGCAGCCATAGTCTTTTCGTTGTATGACTCTCATGCTCATTGTCGACTGGCTCGCCCTTGCCATCCTTTTTCTATGCTTATGCTCCTTATGTTTCCCTCTCAACCTCCACTGCTTGACCATACTCTCTATGAAGCGCACCAACCCCACGTATACCTCTTCATCCATGCACGCCCATCACCATCCTGCCCCATCTGTTCCATCATTTACACTATCTTACCTTTCTTTGTATCAATCACGCATTCCACCCCATCCATTACCATGACTGTCACCCTTGTTCAATCGTTCGTTTCCCCCGGTCCTGATATTTCCTGGTGCCTATGCATGCTAAAGGGCCTCCTGCTGTTCGCTATATTTGATATTTGGGTTTGTCAGTCCCATTCCATGTTGTTGTCTTCTTGTCACACACATCGTTTCGGATTTGTTGGAATACAAAGTCGTTTTCTCCAGAGTCACATTGTGTTTCTGGCCTGATATTTTTGATTGGGAGGGCGCATTCACTCGCTGTGGTTAGCATGAGACTCATTGTGTTCTCCATTGAATCTTTCATTTTGATCAAACAAATCGGGATAAAGCAACGTTGGATATCAGTTATGATAGGAGCTCCGCAAAACTAGGTAGGTGTGAACATTAGGATACAGAGTCATGTCTATCAAGGAACGAGCTATAACAATGATCAAGTCACGATCGCAGTCTACAGACAGGCCCACTGTTTAGACGAGTCCGGCCTTCTTCATTTCCTATAGACGAGAAAAAGAACACAGGAAACCAGCCATATCAGCAAATGAATTCGTGTGCAGGAAGAAAGAAGACGTTAGGGGTGTTGTGAAGGTGAAACGCACCTGGAGCAGCAGCTGGCCAATCTTTGCGGGGCTGTCGCTAACGATGGCACCGGCGCGCTCAAGCGCGGCAACCTTGTCGCTCGCAGCACCCTTACCACCAGAGATAATGGCACCGGCGTGACCCATGCGACGTCCGGGGGGAGCAGTGACACCGGCGATGAAGCCAACGACGGGCTTGGGGTTCGCGCGGGTCTTGTTGTACTTCTCGAGGTATTCGGCAGCTTCCTCCTCCATGGAACCACCGATCTCACCAATGAGGACGATACCTGGGGAAAGAAAGGCAGTACATTAGCATAATTTTAGTAGACAGTTCGACGGGACTATTTGTACCTTCGGTCTTGGGGTCATCAAGGAGGACCTTGAGGACATCGACGTGCTGGGTACCGGGGAAAGGATCACCACCGATACCAACACAAAGGGTCTGGCCCAAGCCGACAAGAGTGGTCTGGTTCACAGCCTCGTATGTGAGGGTACCGGAACGGGAGACGATGCCTATAGCCACGACCATTGAATTATGAGCCAATGTTCACAAGCCTTCTCGTGCGGAGGCTTAAGGAGAGTATGACTGACCAACTTTGCCGGGCATGTGGATGTGCCCAGGCATGATGCCCATCTTGCATCCCTCAGGGTTGATGATACCAGGGCAGTTGGGGCCGACCAAACGGGACTTGGACTGGCTCTTCAACGCATTGATGACCTAAAATACCACATTGTTAGTATTTTGGCCTAATGGTGGGTTATCTCATTATGTCTAGTACTCACGCGAACTTCATCATGCTGAGGAATACCCTCAGTGATGCAAACAATGAGGCCAATCTCGTTCTCAATAGCTTCGATGATAGCATCGGCAGCTGTGGGAGGAGGCACGTAGAGGACGGTAGCGTCAGGGGCAGTTTCTCGGACAGCCTGGGTTCAGGAGCATGAGGACGAGGATATGGGTGGAGTGTGTTGCAGCGTAGTGGATATACGGTCAAAGGGAGTGCAAGGTTAGCGAAAAAGTATAGATAAAGTTTATGCCAGGGTCTCACTGACCTCCTTTACGCTTCCGAAGACTGGAAGACCAAGGTGGGTTTGACCGGCTTTCTTAGGGGACACGCCGCCGACCATATTGGTACCGTATTCAAGAGCAGCACTGACGTGGAAAGTCGCCTATAGAACCGAAAGCAGCACACATTTAGATGTGAAGTAGTCATTGGTTGTGGAAGTCGATTCGTCCATGAGAAGTGGCAGTGATAGGCAAAAAGTTCGTCCATAGGTGCACGACACGACACGGGCAAAAGTTAGGAAGTCGAATCAGCTCATCGAATCATCTGGGCAAAAATGAGAGATGCCAATATACGCACCGTCTTTCCAGTGAAGCCCTGGCAGAGGACCTTGGTGTTCTTGTTTATGAGGAGGTTGGATACGGTGTCATCATAGCTTCGTCGTGACGCTGACGAGCCGAATGCCCTTCGACTGGCTGTATAAGATACAGGAGCGTATTTTGCCTGCATTAGTTGTGTTGACGTACAGATAGAGAAGGGGTGCTACGTGCCGGTGTTGCGAACGTTGACAAGAACACCTTGACGGAACATGCTGAACGTCAAGCTCAACACGCAGGAATGTCAGGAGTAGTAGTGGCCCAGGTATCCCAAGCTAGCGCCCGTGGAATCAGACGAATTTGGAAGCAAAAAGCACGATGAGAGGAAGTTGGACTCGAGGGTGAGCGTGCGTCGGCGAATTCAATTCTAAGAGCTGACCTAACGGAGCAAATCTGTCACGTGAGAAGCTCAACACAAGTTGAAGTCTACCACGCGGAACTTATGAAGTTTCGCTCATTCGTGGACACCGAAGGAAAGAACGTGAATTATTGACAACCTGCCACTTTGGTTATAGTGCTTTTTAATTCGTTCGTCATCTACATCGCTACCTCATGGATACATGTTGCACTATGTTCACGACAACCTGACCCCATTAGTTCTTGTGCCACTTTTGCTCAAATAGCCCGTGCACCGAGACTTATCCCCCAACAAGGTCGCTAGATCTTCACCATTACGTGCTCCTGTTGCCTCTTGCTCAAGTGCTTGTAAGGAGCCTTCATATCACGTTACGGCTAGAAAGTTGCCGCAACACATCATCTATGGTTAATCGACCATCTAGGCCGGTAATATCTCTCGCCCAACCGCCAATCCCTCAATGATCCTAGATTTCTAAAACTGCTGCCCCCTTCTTGCCGTCATGTATTCACTGCCTAGAATCTTCGTCATCAAAATGGTGATAAATTACTGTCCCTCTAAGCTCATGGTTCAATGCTCTAGCAATTCTTTCATGAAGACTGTTTCATGCTACGTAGCGCTGTAATCTTCGTTAATGGACTACTGAATTCCTCTTGGGACTGCCAACTGGAGCATCGTAGTACAACGTGGTGAGCCAGGCGGCAGAGGCGTAAAGTTATGAATCAAGTCAGATAGTAACAATGATCAGAGAAAATGAGGAGGCTCCGAAGCAGGAAACCGCCAAGTAGGGAGGAACCCCCATTGACGCCGAGTGTATACCCCACGAGCTGTGTGAGTGCTCGTGGATAGTACACACAATATAGTTGGGGTTCAGAGTTCAAGGAAGGATACTTTCCCTTTGGAGCCACTGAAGCTCAACACCGCGCGATTAATGCAGCTCGCCATGTAAAGGAACCCGATGAGAAGTTTGTGATGCCACTTTGTGGACCAATTCTGAGCGCTTCAACTCTGACTCCGTACGTCATGTAGGAGGATTCGGCAATGTGGTCAAAGCAACTTCGAACTCACAGGATGGTGAATGTCTAGTTGGAACTACGGGTACGATATGATAGAAAAATTTAGGTCACTACGCGCAGAACGAGAGAAGCCCGACACCGAGAACACAACGCGTAGCACCTCAAGGCTTAGCAGAGTGGGATTTCCGGTACACAAGCTCCAGATTCTGCAACTCTGAATATCTACCAGTACAAGCGCCAGTTGAACGTAGAAACAGCCAAGGAACTAAACGCAATCTCTCGGTGCCATTCATTAGGGTAAACCAATTCGACGAGGTGGTCGGTATTGATGGTTGGTGTCACGGATGAATAGTCGGACTTCCTCAGTAACCAGGATCCTTTGAGAGTAGTTGCTAGTCTATGATGGAGTATCGCAGTGGACTCAGATGAGCTATTCTTAATTCATGGAGGGGACCTATCACCATGATACTGGCGGGGGATTGGCTGGTGTTAACGTGCCCAGCACGGTGGGCTGCAATTCACGATGTTCAACAGTGGCTCGAGGTAGCTGCTGGGGGCTCGCCGACAAGTATGGGTAGCTTGGGCCGGTAATTGCCAATGTGACACTCCATTTCTCCTATCAAGTGTTGTTGGACCACAAGGAAGTGAATTCCTCCATCTCGTGTAGCTGAACTGAACTGCAGAAACGATTATTGTGTTTGGCCACATTGTTGACATCGAGGCCTTGGCCACAACATCGTCCCCCGATTCGCCCTGAAAAATGTTGAGAACAGTGTGATTAGCGTATTGAACTGGATCCGTGAAACCCCTTCATCTGATTTTTGTTTTGTCTGCCCAGAAAACCCAAAAATGCGCGCTCAAAACGAGCAATGGAGGCTCGTGAGCCGAAAGTTGTGGAGGATGCAAAGACTGCAATCTTTGTGCGAGGCACGAAGACTGGGGAGAGGTTAAATAACGTGATGAAAGAGCTGGTAAGCCGATTCTACAACTGGCCGTAGAGTGATAACTCACCCTCTCATTCTTCCGTAGATGGCACTTAAGAGACCACATGCGATCTCCTTCTCCAAGAAGAATGATGTACGACCATTCGAAGACGCCTCATCATTAGATTTCTGGGCATCCAAGAACGACGCTAGCCTGTTTTTGCTTGGACAAGATACAAAAAAGCGACCAGACGGGTTAACATTCGTTCGCATGTTTGATGGGCGAGTCTTGGATATGTGCGAAGTTGGCGTGACAAATTTCGTCAGTATGGCTGATCTGAAAGTGCGTCTGCTGTCCTAATAAGAAATACACCCTATGATCCCGCGTGTCTGACCTCTGTGGCTTCAATAGACCCACAAATCGACTCCGGGCCACAGACCACTCATGCATTTCGCCTCTGAGCTCTTCGACTCACATCCCCGTTTTGTGCAGCTAAAATCGATGCTCCTTGACTTCTTTGGTGGAGAACAGTCAGACGCCATTGCACTCTCTGGACTCGAGCACGTTATCAGCGTCTCACTTGGCCCCACTCCTGCTGGTCTCACCTCCACCCTCGACCTCGACCCATCTGCTTCTTCCGACTCCAAGGAGTCTCTTGCCGCCCTCCCTCCGATACACATCCGCACCTACACCGTCCAGCTCCTGAAGAGTGGGACAAAACTTCCCAAGGTCCAACTCACCCCAATGGGCCCTCATCTTGATCTCGTCCTCCGAAGACATACCGAGCCAGACGCCGTGTTGCTCAAGGCGGCATTGAAACGGCCAAAGCTAGAGAAGTCAGACGTGGAGAAGGGGTTGGGCAAGAAGCGAAAGAATATGGAGACGGACGAGATGGGCGATTTGAGAGGACAAATCCATTTGGGCAAGCAGGATTTGTCAGGTTTGCAGGTGAGGAAGATGAAGGGGTTGAAGGACGGGGGTTCTGGCTCAAAGAGGAAACGAAAGGACGAGAGCATGGAAGTGGACGATGCAGACGGAGACGACGAATAGACATGAATCCTGTATATAACCCTACCTTGATTATTTGTGTATTCTCAGTCCTCGCGGTGTCAACCATAGTACTGATAGTCGATCTTCAAACCATGAACACAACTGCACGAAATGGGGATGGCATCACGATGCATAAGGAACAAAAAAGGCAGTAAGTACAGGGAGTAAACAATCCAGTAATACCGGAATCAGATAGGAAACAGAAAGCCCAAAACGACAAGCGCAGAGGGCACATAGCGTTGTCTACATACACAGTGCTAAGAGAGCAGCGCGAGACACCAAAGAGGAGAGCATAGAGGAGGTTTGCTAGCATAGAAGCGTTCAAGGGGAGAGTGACAATTAAGGCAGAAAGGACAGTAGAGATTAGAGAGAGAGAAAAAGAAGAGAAGAGTGTCCAAGTTGAGAAAACAAGAAAGACGAAACCATGATGAAATGTGAAGAAAAGAAAACCGAATTATTACCCTACATGAAACAATACTTCGACCGTCTATTCGAGGTCTGACTTGAAGGGATCGACATTATGCTCGTTGGCGAAGATTTGCCAAGGCTCCAAATCCATCGAACCGCTACCGTTGCCAAAGTTGCGTGAAGGGTCGTGTTGCAGCCCGCTGAGTGTAAATGCCTCCTCAGATGAACCACCTAGCTGAAGGTCGTGTGGTGGAGGCGAAGCAGCCATTGGGACGCCGAGATGATCATCCATCCTTCCACCTTCACGCAACGCAGTCGACGAATGCGACGACGATGGGGTATGCGCTGAGCTGGGGTTGAGAGGTGATGCACCAGGGCCATCACGGTCATCAGGCGGAGACTGGTGACGCAGTGGTGAGGGTTGTCGAACCATTTGTAGGGGCCGGTGAATTGCGCTGGCGATTCTGTTGTGAAGCTGTTGCTGGTGGGGTGGCTGAGCTTGAGACGAAGGCTGCATCGCGCTCACGGTGCGATCGGGACGAGGCCGCGCTTGGGGCGTTCTGGATCCCGACCCCATACCCGATGGCTGGCTGACGTTGCGCCTCGTTCGCGTCGGTGGAAGACGCAGCTGGAAGTCTTGTAGAGCCCGCATTTGTTTCTGCTGGTGTTGATGGAGAGACTGGGCTGGAGCGATGTTTGGGAACAGTGTTTGTTGGCTGGGATCGGGCAGAGACGACAGGGGTAGGTGAGGGAGAGGGCCCGCCCCCGGATGACGAAGGGGATTCCCCGAGAGTTGCGATGGGGGGCGACTGTTGCCTTGGTGGAGCGAGAACATGCTCTGGTGCTGCTGCCCCGGCTCGAGCAGCATAGACTGGCTCGCGTGAATCACTGATGGCGTCGTCATTGGGCCCATCCACTCGAAGTTTAACATCGCGTCCCCCGCTCCCCCGTCCACTGTCGAGAGGCTCTGCACCGAACTTGCCGTGCTGAGGAAGGTCTCCGGTTCTGGGGCGGCCCAGTTCCACTCGCCCGAGTGCATGGTCGCTGCTGCTGGAATTGCGGTGTTCGAGCCGTATAGGCCCAGACTGGCGAATGTCGGAGGATGCGACGGCTCGTTCATGTTGTTCGGTATGCTCAAATCCAGCGCGTACAGGGCGTTGTCGCTCCCCGACGGGAACTGGGCCGCGGGCTCCATCTCCTGCATCGTTTGGTCCTGCTGCTGCTGTTGCAGTGGCGGACTCTGCCGCGGTGTCTGGAGGGATGCTGCTTGAGGATGCCCTGCGCTCGGGGATTGGCTGCTCGCGGTCCCGCTCTGTGCCATGGTCTGATAGGAAAGGGGGGAGGGAACGCTTGAAGTCGCGCTCCCAGATCGCGCCACCGGGACTGTATCGGTCCCATTCTTGTTGGAGGGCGCGACTGCTGTCCCGGGCGGCGGCAGCTGCTCCTGTGATGAAGCGCTGCTCGTCGTTGGCTGTGTAGGGGTGAGTGCGGAAGTCGAGTACTGGCTCGTGTTGCTGCTTTGTCGCTGGTGCCGAGACTGAGGCCGTGATGGAGACTGATGTTGGTGATCCATGCCTGGGAAGAACGTCGGCACCTCGAGCGCCGCTCCCGTTCCAAACGCGCTGTGAGCTGGAGTCATACTGCTGCTGGTCGGCACTGCCCCTGCGCCAAAGTAGCCGTTCACGCCCAGGCCCGTCGGGATAGGTGGTGCGCTCAGATGCTGCCCTGACTGCATCATGGCCGCCTGCATCTTCTGCCACGGATTCATCCCGGACCCGGACGTTTGCATCTGCATCCCCACGCTGCCGTTGTTGTTGGACGTCCCGAGTTGGGGAAGACTCTCCCTCTGAGGCCATGCGTCGTCCCCCCTCGGCGTCGTTTCGAACGCTTGCGGGGCGAACATCGACATCTCGTTCGAATACGGTGGCTGGTTTATCTGGAATTGGGTCTGAGTCCATGGGGCTGAGGCGGGACCATGTAGGCCCGCCGAATGAGGCCCTGCCAAAAGTCCCATATGATGGGACTGCAGTGTAAGGGCGCCGTTGTTCATCGGGCTATGAAACAAGTGGAAGAGGCACTCAGTACATGCAACCAATGTGGGTACCCAGAGGACCAAGATAGCCTTGGATCGAGTGGGAAAAGAAAAAGTAATTATAAGATGAACTTACGTCGCAAAGTTCCATGACGGCAAGCCTCCTAGACTGAGGCCGGGGTGACGTGCGCTCTGCTGCTGCGAAGGAGGACTGCTCCCGTTCCCGACTGAGTTCGAAATGTCCATCGCCTCGCTCTTCACCTCCACCGCCTGCGTCTGATTCTGCACCAGACCCGTACCCGTTGTCGTCGGGACCGGCGACTCCATACCCTCCATCGCTGTCTGCGCGCGGTCGTTTGGTCCCGCGGCCATACCCTGAGCCAGCCCCGGACCACTCGCGCCCATACTCGTATTGGCGCTCGCGCCCGCCAGCGCTGGGCTGTCGCTGCTGCTGGTCCCGTGCGTGCTGGGACTGTCGCGAGTGTGGGAACTGGTACTGCTGATACTC
The DNA here is from genome assembly GCA_015039315.1 of Clavulina sp. PMI_390. Lineage (NCBI taxonomy): Eukaryota > Fungi > Basidiomycota > Agaricomycetes > Cantharellales > Hydnaceae > Clavulina > Clavulina sp. PMI_390. Next base: position 46,946 of record WIDE01000114.1, read on the forward strand.
GCGTGCACCACGCTCGCCGGTGGCAGCATGCTGTGATTGTGTGTGGTGCTCTGGCTCGGGGGCGTGGAAGGAAAATGGGGATTCGCTGCTGAGTTGCTGGTTGTGGAATTGTTGCTGCTGGTGCTGTTGCTGGTGGTGATTGTGATGGAGTTGGCTGAATCCGGCAGTTGAGGCGGAGGGTGTGAAGCTGGCAGTGAGGCTGCCCAGGCCGCTACTGCTGCTTGGGCGCGAGCTGCCTCCGACGACTGGGGGTGGAGCGAGGAAGTTGCCGCCGCCGCCTGCTGTTCCAGGCCGGCGACTGGACCCAGGTCGAGAGTCGGACCCTGCGGCTGCGGTTGGGATGGGTGGTGGAAGTTGAATGGTGTTGTTTCGAGCGAATGCCAGGCTAGGTCGCCGGCCCCCGGCCCCAAGAGAGGCGCTGATCCCGGACCCAGCAGCATGCCCATCCCGTACGCCTGGGCGGAGAACTGATCCAGACCCAGGGGCTGCTGTTGTGCGGATAGTGGGTAGGCCAGGCTGCCCGGGATCGGAGGACTGATAATAGGATGCTGGTGCAGTGCCTAAACACATGTAAAGAAAATGAAGCCACAACAATGAATCAGTGGTCAGCCATGACAACACACACACTTCGGCGATGCAAAGCAGGAGAGAATGGAGCATGAATGCTAGATGCGAAAAGTAAAAGTGGGGCTCGAGGCCTCGGTGACATTTCGAGGAGCTCGGAGGTGCCCGATAATTCAGGCACCAGAGGAACTCTATCCTTAATTAACGTCGGGAGGCGGGGGGTCGGGGCGAATCGCCCAAGCCTCCACCAACAACAAACAAAACAGCACAGCACAGCGATCCACACGCGCACATGGGATGCCGCAGTGTAGGAACAAGGGCCAAAAAGAAGTAGAAGACGAAAGAAAAAATGTGAGAAAAACTCACCGGGCCTGTCATACTCCCTCCCGCGTGCTGCAAGTTCGCCAGCGACGTATGCGTCCCGTGGGTCCCCGCGGTGTTGATGTGAAGGGGGTGGCGAAGGAGATGCTCGCGCCTCAGGTGGTTCGTACTCGCCCCTGGGGTTCCTGTCCCGTTCGTCATCCCACCTGCTGGTGTTGGCGTCCCCGGCTTCTTCTCGCTCGCGTTCCCGGCGGTCGTTGTAGTGGGCTGTGATAGCTGGGACGACGACCTCTGCGATCGAAGGTAGAGATCCGCCAGCTGCTGCTGTTGTTGCTGCTGCTGGCCTCCCATTCCGACTCCCTGCGCTCCCGCTCCCGCTGCCGAGGACACCATGAGATGACTGGGGTCGGTCCCGCTCACGTTCGCGGTCCCATTGGCGATCGCGTTCAGATCCGAGGGCGAGCTTCGTTGACGCAAGTGCAGCGAGCGTCTGCCCGCCAGAGTGTGGTGCGCGGTGATATCCAGGAGCTGCTGTGGCGGTATGTGGCCGTTGCTGATAGGCGTGTTGGGACTGATGCTGGTGTTGGTGTTGGGACTGGTGTTCGTACTCCCGCTGGTACTCATACCCGCGTTGAGCATGTTGGTAGCGTTCTGCTGCTGGTGGCGGAGAGGCGTTGGGATGGAAAGAGGGTTGAAATTGGTTAGGGACGTTGGATCGGAGGGGAGGTGGTACATGGGTTGTACCTTCTTCTTCCCCGCCCCGTCCATTCCCATTCCCACCACGGAGGTGGGCAGTGAGTGGACGTGATTGTTGTTCATTGGATCCGTACCAGGAATGCTCTCGCTGCTGTTGGAGTGAAGAAGATTGAGCTGGAGCGATTCCTGATGAAGTTCTAGGCCTCCCTGATGATCCATACGCAGAGAGGCCTGGGCGGGAGGGGGTGATGGACGTGATGGGTGGAGACTGTCTCCCGTTAGCGAATGGTCCATCCCGACTGTCCCCCCTCCGGCTGCCATTAGACCCCAGAAAGGGCTGCGAGCCTCCTCCACCGGGGACGTTGGCTCGGCCTTCGTCTCCCAGAAAGGACTGATGATGTGCGGGTGCTGATGATGGTGCATAGTGATGTGCGCTTGATCCTGGGCCTCCAGCGACTTTGGTAGACCCCCCTCGAAAGGACTCGTAGTCCCCTCCAGGGCCTCCGCCATTCCGAAAGGATTGGCTACGAAAGGACTGGTCGTTCCGAAAGGAATGATCAGACGCGGAGGAGGTGGGAGGGGGGTGCTCGTACCCAACACTTGTGCCAGGCCGAGCATGCTGAAAGCTCTGCTGCGACTGGGCTAGATGATACGACGCAATATGATGATTCTCGAGGCCGTTATTATTGTTGTACGGCATGTGAGCCATGCCGTCGTCGTCGTCGTCCCAACTGCCTTCCCGCTTGACATCGATGTCGCCAGTCGCGAAGGCGTGATTCGAGGGATTGAGATTATGATTCTTGGAGGCGTGGCCGCTCGTGCGGGCTTTGCGAGCAGCGCCAGATGATGCAGCCCCCGCGGCGGTAACATTGGCGACCTTGACAGAGGTGGATAGGCTGGTGTGGAGCGTGGTGAGTTCACGCATCATGAGATCGTTTTGCTCTGGTTTGTCTGCATGGACGGTCTGGGCATGCTGGCGGAGGTTATCGAGACGAGAGAATTGCTTTCCGCAGTGGCAAGTGAACGGCCGTTCGCCCGTGTGTTTGCTGTCTCAGCAAGAAGCAATCATCATCACCCCGACCGAGGCCAGCGAGCGGTAATGAAGAGTAGCACGACGGGCCCACAAGAGAGATCGATGGTGAATAAAAACGAGCGAGTTGTACGAGTCGAGTGCCCGAAAACAAATCACAGGCGAGGGACCCCATCATCGAGGCCGAGGGGATGAAAGAAGGGGCGACGAGGAGAAGCGAGACCGAGAGACAGACAGACAGAAAGTGATAAGAATTGATGAATGCAGCCGTCGATGGCGAGAATAGGGCAGACATACCGAACGTGTCGAGCAAGATGCTCTGAGCGAGAAAAGACCATGCGACATTCGCCGAAGCCTCGACATTGGAATGACTTTGAGGGCGCTGATTTGTAGCGTTTTGTCTCCTGGACGACGGCAGACTGCTTGTGGGCGCTCATTGCGGCCCAGATTTAGAGGGTGTGTGCACTGTGAGTAAGAAGGTAGGTGGCGGGCTGGCCGAGCCAGGCGGGGGGGTGGGTGTTGTGTGTGGGCGGGAACGATGGAGCGGGAAGCGTATGGGTTCAGTGGGAGGGTGTTTGGGACTGTTGTCGACCTTTGGCGGCGACTGGATTGGGGGTCCACGCCGAGAGAAGCCCGACGACGTGGTTTTTGATCAACGACGACAAGATGACGACGGCGGGGGACTTGGTGAACAGAGACGGTGCCTGAAGGGAGAAGAGGGCGCTCTGCCAGCCGAGGGGTGAGTGAGTAAGGTGGGGGGGATGTGTGTCAATTGTTGTTGATTGCGGTTCGGGGAAATCGATATCGGGTGAAGTAAAAAGCGATTTGAATCCAAATCGGCGCTCGCGCAGGAGACCTTGTTTTTTTTGGTTTTGGTTTTTGTCCTCTTTCTCTCTCGACACTCGCCCCAGGCGGTCGTCGCGAAAGCGTCTTCTTTCGACCCCCCTTTCTTGCCAGTCGTAAGGACCAGCGGGATGGAGATGGGAGCAAGAAGCAAACGGGTGTGTCTGTGTGGTCTGTCACTATTCGGCTTACCACCAAATGAAAAAGGGCTGGGCGCCATCACGCGGAACCCAGCCTGAAAAAGAAGAAATAATAATAATAATAATCCTCACTTCTATTTTGCCACACGTACCTGCATTGGGGATTCTCTCTTTCTCTCTGTCTCGCATATGGTGATACAATTACGTGTCGCGCAGTATATATCATCTAATCGACGACTGTCAACTATAAGCTCGCGCGATCCGACCCCGATCCCGCGTTCTCGCCCATCCACTGCGCACAGTTCCTCGGACGGCAACTGCTCCAAGTCCGCTCCGGCATCTCTTCTTCATCGAACAGCGCGTCTAATTTACCGCGCGCATTCTTCTCCCCCTGGCAGGGGCAGGCTGGGGATGTAGAGCTACTGATCATCATTATCATTAGTAGCACTAGTTACATATATATATTGACAAGCCCCCCCGAGTAGCTCTCCAAAAACCCGCGAGCCTATTAACTCTGCGTAAATGTTTCCTTCCCCCGCCGCACGGTCGCTCGCCCCCCCTCTCTCTCGAGCTCGAGAGCCCCATTCCCCGGCACGACTTGATCTCCCTTATTTCTCCGAAGAGTGAGTTTGGCTGGCAGCTCCCTCTTTAGTATCTGTGTACACGGGAAAGAAAAGCTTTTGTATCGCCGAGTCCGAGAACAAAAAACTCAAGTAGTACCTGGCGCAACAAGCCTCGCCAGCCTCCAGCTGCTCCCGCCCTTTTCTTCCCGTCCGTCCCGCCGCCACCATCAACCGCTCTCTCCCTCTCTCTCTTCTCCGCTTCCGCTCACGTGAAAAAAAGAAGGAAGGATGGCGATGATCGAGAGAAGCCACCCCCCCCTTCCTCACGCCCACATACATATAAGGAGGACCAAAACTTTGTTACTGGCTTCTTTCTGTGCTGGCTTCTGCTGCTTCTTTGAGGATCAAACCGATCCCCACGAGATCCGTCCTAGTCCGAGTCCGGGGGACCCACCCAAGGCCTGTTATTATTGCCTCTGAGCGTCAGCATCCGCGCTCCACCCAACTCAGTCCTCACCTCTCCAACGGCGAATTTGAATTTACGGCGAACGAAGCAAAACTATTATCCATCCATGGCTCCGAGCTCTCTCTCTCAGATTGACGTTTCGTTGCGCCTCTCCTCGCCTTTCCCACTCGAGCGCGCGCGCGCATCTGCATCATCATCATGGCCCCCCTCCTTCCATCACACTACAGCACCAAAACAAAAAAGTTGACACGATGCGCTTGCAAACGGCTGTAATCCAAGTTACATGCGGATGTAGGAGAAAATAAGACCCAAAACAGAATGAGAGAAAAGTGAGAGGGAGAGGAAATTTCCTCGGATCATACCAAGGCCAGAGAGAAAGAAAGCAAAGAGGGAAAGAAACCCATAGCCCCAACAGAACGATCGACGCACACGTCACCCAGTAGAGCGAGGCGAGGCAGAAAGCAAGCAAGCATGCAGAAAGTAAGAGTAAGGTTGAAAAATCGTCGAATTTGTCGTACCGTGAAGAAATATAAGCAACGGAAGGTAGAAGTAGAAGAAAAAATAATGGATAAAGAAAGAGTGCAAGCGTAAAGGGAACGAAGAAGCAAAGCATGCAATTGCAAACGAAAGTATTAGTGTCCGGTAGCACGAAGAATAAATAAACGTGCGCGTGACGAAGAGGCAAGACCATCGGGCGATGGGATCGATGAGAAGGCGGTGAGAAACGGAGGGAGGGAGGAGAGATGGACGTGAGGGATGTGTTGGAGCTGGAGCTTGATGGGAGAAGGTGGGCAAAAGGCGAGAGGAATGGGCGGGCGGATGCAATGCCAGTGGGTGGGATCGCGGGACATCACGACATGCGCAGGGAAAAAAGAAGCAGACTCGACGAACGGGGATCCAAGCAAAACTCCAACCGCACAGCGGTGATCCAACAAACCATCCTAACCTAACTTGACACAAAGGACAAAGACGAAAAGAGAAAAACGGACACACGACAGCTGACAGAATCTGCGCACATGCAACGTCTCCCCCGTCTTTACTCATGACCGCACGCTCAGGAAATCAATCGACTGCCGCGGGTCGACATAGCCATTCCCATTCTGGACGCGTGTCATGCCATATGTTCCGGGGCTGTCTGCGCGGGACCCCGAACCAGCCCCAGAAGCACGCGAGTGCTGGCCCTGGCTTAGCGCAGAGTACGGTGTACCGCTCCGGCCTGGGCCTCCTGCCTGCGTATACGCACTGTCTCGCGGGAACGAGGCCGCACCATAATTGAGGCCTTCGCGGCTCGGCGTATTGTGTCGCCCGCCTGTCCCGCCAGTGAAGAGGTTCGAGAACGCACCCCCTCCTCCGCGTTCTCGCGTCGACGGGTTGTGGGTGGTACTGCTCCTGTCAGTTGAGGGAGCTGGGCCGGGCGTGTACCCTCGCCTGAATTCGCGCTCGCGCTCGTACTGCTGTCGGCGCTGTCGTGTGAGATAACGATACAGGAGTAATCCAACGATGAGCAGTACGAGGAGGCCGCCAAACACGCCGGCGAGGGCAGCTGTTATAGTGGATGATGAGGATGATTTGGTGGGAGTTGAAGAAGAGGATAATGGGGAGGTGGTGGAGGAGGGAGGGGATGAGGCGGTATTGGTGCCCGAGGTGACACTGGAAAAAGCTATTAGTCAAACAATCCCAGTCATGAGGTTAGCTCGGGGGGCTTACGAAGAGGTTAATGGCTTGAGAGCCGAGACTGTGGAAGTTAGACTTCCGGGATCAGGATTCGCTTCATCACTATCAAGTGTCCAGTTCAGCAAGGAGTCGAAAGCAGCGCCGCCCGTAACATGAAAGTTAGAAAAAAAAATACATCGGTCAGCAAAATGAATGAGTTCGGTGATCGAAGCCAGATGAAAAGGGTCCCGAAGAGATGTCCTGTAAGAGAATGAGCAAATGAACTTCACTTACGCGCCATCTGTTGTGAACACGACATAGTCGATATCAACCCAGTTACCCGTCGTAGTTGTGAGAGTTAGCGAATGAGTCCCGGCTCCTAATGACCCATGATAGATCAGCTGTTGATACTGAACGGCCGGGTTTGATCCTGCGGGGAGTGTGGAAGTATGAAGCGTTGAAGCGCTATTGTCGACAACAATTGTGAATGCTCCCTATTTGATAGGCGCGTTGCTGGTGAGACCACAGAGATGATTTAGCGGAGACTGTAAAGATAGAGCTACGCACATATGTTGTCCCCTTTGATCCGTAGATATACACGTCTGTGCCATTGAACACAACACCCATTGTCTCCTTGGCGGTCTCGACAGCATGGTATGTATCTTGGAAGAACGAACTTGCAGAGCTTGCGCTCGGCTGTATGCGCCAACCTGACGAATACTAGTGTGATGCAAGCCGCCAACAGTGTATGGGTGGGTGGATTGTCATAAAAAGTCATGGAGTGGCGGATCAGACGACATGGCACATTGTGCGTCGAATTATTATATCAGACGCCGCCGTTATGTTGCGTGAGGTCGGATGATTGGAAGCCGGGGTGAATGGAAAGGGAGGACGGTAAGAGTAACAGCAAAGTGATCATAGCACATATTGCGACCATTGGATCGTGGACGACAAGAAAGGGGCCAGAGGGCAACGTTAGTATGACGAGGATGATAACGACAAGATAATCGAAAAGCACGCACACTAAGAACCCCGGCAGTATCATCTACAGTGATGTTCAGAACCATCGTGACGGATCCTTCAGCAGTCTACGGTTGACAGGTAGGTTTGTTGCAAGGATGCTAGAGATGCTTTGGCACAAGCGAAGCGCTCCGGAGACACTGGCAAAGTCTGAAACAGCGAGAAAACGTGGATGGACCCTAGCGCGAGAGTTGGTAGCGGGGAAATGAAGAAACGTAGGAGGTGCCTGCGGCTTGACCAACACAACGTAAAGACTCGTTCAGAAGGCACACCGCTCAGGCCAGGAGAGGAGGGTAGTGGGAGGAACGAAAGGCCGAGTACGGAGCAAGCGCGCGAACGGTGTAGCCGCGCAGGTGAAGATGAAAAGAGACGCTGAGGGAGGATGATGATGGAATCACAAGTGATGGTGATTCAAACTTGATCAGAATGTGCGTGTGACGGCTTTAGGGTATGAAAAGTCGGTGGGTGTGTCCCGAATAGAAAGGAAAGGCGGTTTTCAAAAGAGAGGATTACAGAAATGTCGTGAACGACAAGTCTGAAGGAGGGAGGAAGGGAGGATGAAGAATGACCGGCTGACAGGCACAAGTCGAACCGTGACCAATTTGACAGTGGCAGGTGCCGTCACAGATCATCCACCCGAAATGGGATCGACTTATTCAGAATGGCATCCGCAGCTGTCGTCAGGCCGACTGCACAGTTGTTCTGGAAGGAAAAGGTTCGGCGAGACAGCCTCATACCAACCAGCGATTCGATTTTGTTGTATTTTCTCCGACAATGAAAAGTGGCTTGAATGGTTGCCCTCCTCGGGGCCACGCGAGCAACGGTACCCATTGGCAACGAAGCACACCCCTGCGTTTCTGACACGGGGTTTTTTTTTTATTTCAACGCTAAGAGTACGCTCACGATCGTTCCTGAAAATGTTGTGTAAATACAAGAAAATGAAGGGTCGTCCGGTGATGCCTTCTGTTGCTGTGTTTCAGCACAACTACTCGTATTGACTGCTAACAACGTGGGGCTTGGCCCGCGGCTAAGTATAACCCAATGACTCGCACCAACGCTTTGGATGCTGTAAAAATATTGATGATTGTATAAAGGGTCATTGGCATCAATCTTCGGGTGCTCCTGATCCCGAAACAAACCACAATGATCTTCATCCATTCATTTCCGAGACACGTTTTTTTTGGAGACAAGTTACGGAAGATCATCGAAGATGACGCAGGATGTGACGCGAGCGAGGCAGAACGGAGACAAGAAGAGATAGCACAAGATGACTGAACATTGTGTTCTATGTATCATTGAGGGCCTCAAACCACCCGGGAAACCTAGATGAAGCCATCCGACTCAGAACACTCCAAAGAATCCCTTATATCCCCATGGGTTGTCCTATTCCTCCTTGTCAGTTAGGGTTTGTGCATCCCGTTCTCAGTATTACTTGCCTCAAATGTGCCGTCCTGAGGTCTAGTGGCCCGAAAATGATTAGAGATAGACAAAGATGAGTACGGGATGGCGGCTGAAATGATCCGGAGGGGGAGAGGTTACGCTCACTCGAAGAACACAATCTTTCCAAGATCTTCCTCCAGGATAGTCCAGTTGAAGGCATGCCCACGGTCTTCGGTACTGACCCCAAACATGATCCCCGCCAAGATCCCAAAGGCCTGTGATTGTAGTAAGGTTAAGTTGCAACCCAGCTTCAGTGCATTAGAAACACAGAAGACTACGGAGCCACTACTTACGTCGACCTTGATTGTGTTGCGGCCCCATCTAGAAACATCAGCTTTGAAACCTAACGATTGGTCGAGTGTCGTATTGTCAGCACCTCGGTTCAGAGCACGATACAGAAGCACAATCATACAGAATGCAAAATCATCGCAGTCAAATATAACGCTCCTCCAGGCCGATTCTGGAGTGGACAAGTCTGATTTCTTCCAAATATCATTTGTTATGATCTCTCGCGGGAGGCACATATATCTGCATGTTTCGAGGGGTTCAGAGAGAGGCTTCGGTCATGGAAATACAGTAATGGATGCACTTACATCCCATCCGTGATATACGTCGGGAAATCCTCCGGGATCAATGGGTGACTCTTCAGGAGAGCGCGCACCGCTTCAGCTGAGAGGGTGAGGCATTGGAGCTTCCATTCTTGATCATGATTCGTTCCAGAGTCCCAGTCGCCCTGCGCACCGCTGATCTTGGTCTCGTTTGCCTGACCGCTTTTGAAGACGATGGAATGATGAGCGCTCTGATCATTGCCCAAGTAGAAGAGGGAGACAAATACCCCTGATAAAGGTCGACAAAGGCTTATGGAGCCAATCAGCACTGCAGAAACCCACTACTGATGTAAAAGGCCAGGCGCTTACTTTTCGACATCTTGTTCTGGATCCTAGATGTGTAAGATTAGCTTGGAGAATTGGTAGTAGGGTGCACATACTTATAAAAATTCCCTCCGTCTACGGATTTAATCAGCCACTTCTGCATCTCCCCTGACCTCTGACAGCCATTGATGGAGGTGAAATCATCCGCGGAGCCTACGTGCAACAATATAAATCGCGCAAAGATGAGTGCACACCTTCTAGAGCAGAAGGCGCCCCAAGCCCAGCACGTACCATCTGTCAAATCCATATAAGTTCCACTCATAATATTTTGCACAAAAAATGTGTCTGGCTCCTCGTCGATGGGGTCGATCAACCATGCCTGATTGTTGGAGTTTAGGTTCTCCCAGGCCCGAATCTGGGTAGCTACGAAAGAATATCAGGGAAAAGGGAGGCACCACTATGGAGTGTTAGCGGTGATACCATCAGCATCGAGACCATCATGGAGATCAATGACGATCGGAGATTGGGAATGGTGGATTCGGTCTACGCGCCAAGGCTGATCAGGTTGCTGGTGGCACTGACAGTAAATCGCAAGCTGAGACTCACAGACACCGCGTTCGAGGGACATGATAGTTGATTCGGTTAAGAGGGCAAGGTGGTAAGGTAGTAGGTAAGAGAGGACCTTAGAGGGTTTTCCAAGGTCGATGCAGAGGCTTTTTATCCTGCATCTCCGACCGCTTCAGCAGTTTTACGGACAAATGGCGCCGGTACCTCAGGAGCCAAGCCACTGCTATTAATATCTACAGACGCGGAGGATTCTCAGCGAACAGGAAGCCTAGCAGGAAATGCTGTGGTATGATAAGGCACCAGTCTATGGGGCTGCAGGATCATCTGACAAAGATAGAGCTGCGTGGTACAAGTCAGCGGGAAGATATGGCCTGTTCGGATCGGACAAGCGGCCTGAGATGATAACTCGAAATAATCAAATGGATGACAGACACAGCTACTTGCGGCGCTCAACTCTAGATCTACCCTCGAACAGGGTATTATAGCAATGAATCTAGCCGAAATGAGCCGTGTGCGGGTCATTCGAGCTATTGTATCGACCTTATTGGTATTGTCAAAGCTGGAGTACTTCTGTCGCCTTCTACGTCCCAGAGCAGCCTGTGAGGCTTGATAGCGAGTCAGTGCACGCGAAGCGGATATGATTCCCATGCGAATATATATAGGGTATATTAGACGCTAGATGAGTTTTTAAATTCCACTAGAAGTGTCGAAGTGTGACGTGGTCTCGAACCTCCGTTGAAGGACAACAACGGGCGTTTCTGTGTCTACTGATCGCTGAGCTAACTGCCTGGATTTAGAATATCTGACTGATCTGCTGCGGAGTTTCTCATGAGACGATATGCCCCTGTGCCTGTAGTTTGGTGACTCAAAATCGGAGCTGCATGAGAACTTGTAATAGTGTTTGCTCGCACTTCACATGGTCTTCGGCACAAACACAAAGTCCTATTACTAAAGGAGGGTTGGCACGCACAACTATAGAGGCTCTGAACAAATAGTACTCAAGGGACAAGGGGATAAGGAGAAGCGGAGTCGCGGAGTCGCGGAGTCGCGGAGTCGCGGAAGGAACTAGTGAGCGAAAATGGGGATTTTCTTTGGTGGGAAAATGCTTATAAACCGACATCGTCTAGCCCTATGACTTGACTTGGCTGGGGAGCAGGTCAGTCCGCACGCACGTTCCCCTTGGGCCAGTGCTTGTGATCGTGCTCAAAGGAGTAAGGAGTATAAGTAAAGTTGCCAAGGCCGGCAGACGGGCTCGTCTATAGCATGATCATTCGTCAACGGGGAACCAAGGAATCAAATATCGTAAGAAACGAAGTGACGCACGGCGTAAGTGAGGTTCAAGGGCGTCTGGTTCGCCTTAGTGATCCCAAAGTTCAGGCCCTTCTTGACGAGCGTGTGGCCACCGAAGCGCGATACATTCTGTGTCGGTGCAGTGAAGGGAATCCAGCGACTAGGGTTGAATGGCCCGTTGTAGACGCCATACGCGTTATTGAGGGGCTGAGACGCGTTGTTGACCTGGGTGTTCTTGAACCCGATCTTCTTGGCGACGAAGCTAACGGCGAGATATGTAGGTTAGGTGAGTGCGGGTGCGAGTTAGGGAAGGAGGCTGAACGTACTCAAAGACGTTGCCGAGAGTCGCGTTGACATCACCGCGACCGAGATTGTTGAGGCCCCAGTTACCCTCGACGGTAGAGATGGTCGAGTAGTGGGAGTAGATGGTCGAGTCACTATAAACAGATACCGACATACATCAGTCTGCCGAATAAACACACAGAACTAGGTGAGCACGTACACAGTTCCATGGAGGTTCTTGGGGACGGCGGTACCGAGCAGGAGGGTAAAGATGTTGTTCTTGATGTTGTAGTTCTATAGGGTAAGAAGCATGGTATTAGTGGGCAATGACCTGAATTTTCACTTATTATCAATCTACGACTAACCTTGTTCTCATCAAACGTCAAGATAATGAGGGTGCCGTCCGTACCCGAGCCAGAGTTGAACCTCGAGTCCTTCAGCAATGGTTCGAGGAAGTACTCGAGCCAGCTGCTCGTATAGTCGATCGTGGTATCGTGCGCGTCGTTCACCATGTTGGGGGTGATGAAGACCCACTGCGGGATCGCGTTGGCCTTGATGTCGGCCGCGAAATCGTTGAAGTTCCTGACGCGAGCAGCACGCTTCGTGTCGTTTGCGATGACGTCGTGGATGATCGGGGGATTGTGCTTGCGCAGGTAGTAGGTGTACGAGGTGTTGGCGCCGGTCCTGTTGAAAAGGAGGGACGCGAAGAGAAAATCAGATTATGAACATTGTAATAAATGGGAGTGGGTACACGCACACATAGTTAGACTGCGAGAAGTCACCAGCCCAGGCCGTGCGAGGCATGTTCTCCTGGTAGGTAGCCCATGAGATGCCCTTCTCCTCGAGCAGGTCGACAACAGTGGTGATGTTCTCTGGAACATGGTAATACTGCAGAAGCTATTCAGAGATGTAATTTCAAAACGACACCAGGGAAAAGGCACGCACGTTGTCGTCAGCAAGACCCCAGAAATCACCAGAGAACGAGGCGATGTAGTTGGGTTCCGAAGGGCTGGGCAAAATTATTCAGTCGCGGTTGAGAATCAATTGGCACTCATAAATCCAAAATTTGGACTTACTGGGTGAGAGAAAGATACGAGCTCAAAGTAATACCCTGCGTAGCGAGCTTCTGGAACGTTGGGCTCGAGCCGGCGACGAAGTAGTCGGTGTTCTCAAGCCAAATCTTTTCAAGATGAAAATGCGTATATCAGAGCTTATACGCCCAGGAAGCCCAGAACGTGCTTTCGGGGCACGGAAGAGCACAGGATTGAGTAAGGTGCCAAGCACATACCTGAATGACACGACCAAAGGAGTGGCCCTTGACGCGAGAGGGAGTGGGCAGGGTGGTGTCTGATCGACGATGCAATTGGTAATAGCGAGCGAGCGAGCGGCAAGGCAGTGCGATGTAAGATGGTAGATAATTCAGATAGGTGCAGTTCACATTTTAGTTGCACGGAAATGCGTAATGAGGACGATTAAGCGATGAGAAGACGAGTGGATTGCGAAGGATAGAGGATTGAGCGGATGAGTATACACAGCATATACCGTCATAAACGCACAAACGTTGGAAAGAATGACGTACTGCTTTTACCAGCATAGTTCTTGGAGGTGCAAGTAGGGCACGGGGCAGGTGCAACGAACTGCTGGGCAGTGGCCTGGGCCTCGACGGCGCTGGGAACAAGCGCAAGGAGCGCGGTAGCAAGAGGGACGAAGCCGAGCATTCTCAACAAGGCACACGCAACGGGAAGCAGGAGGCTTAGGGAAAGAGAGGGAAGAAGCCAAGCCAGAAAAGAGACCGGTTGCTGCTCCACTTATACTTATATACCACGGCCAAACTGCATGGGTATGGCTCATCATATCTTATTCCTTTCGCATCGCATGTGGAATGAGTGACAACGAAAACGATTGCGCAACGCCGGCCCGCCGCAGTGCTCAAAACAAATTAGTGGGCCTGCAATCGAGGTACCTCAATTTCATGAGGGTAGCTTCCCGAACGTAGCCTTGGCGCCGTCAGAATTTGGAACACACACGTGCACGTCAGTCACTGCCACTAATCAAACAGCCGAGCAGTGATTGGCTGAACATGAGGATCTTGTGGACTGATGAATATTGGGGCCGATACGGGCGTCGACAGTCATATACGCGAAAATTAGAGAGAGGGGGAAGGGCGGCGGGATGACAGCGCTTAAAATTCCCGGATCAGCTTCTGAATTCCAAGCGAACGCACGTTCATAGAATGATTCATAGCCCCTCCATATGTTGGAGCCACCAGCATGGTTCCATTACCCATGTGGCCACAGGTTTCAACTCGAACGGGTAGGAGTATTGAATGCAAGAAGTCGCTGGGTTCTGATGGGTCGATTAGAAGCCCCCACGCCGATCATAACGCTCCATGCGCCGCCACACACTCAAGGACCAAGGAAACTTCCGCGAGAGAGAGGCGCGACTCAGGGCCAATAGCGGCATTGCTCTGACAAAAAGCTGAAAAAATACCACATTTCAGAAACTGGGGTGTGATTGCAGTCATGCATAACATAGTTTGTCGAGGTCTCGACGGGAGGCGAGTTGTGACGAGAGTCGCACCCATCACAAATTTCCCACGCCTCAGGGCAGAGCTGAACGCCTTATTCGGCGCGCACGCTCCCCCTAGGGGAACGTTTATGTTCATGCTCGAAGGAGTAGGGAGTGTAGGTAAAGTTGCCGACGCCAGCAGACGGGCTTGTCTGCAAGGGTTGTTGTTGTTGTTTTTTTTTTGGTTGATTGTGAGCGCACAAAGTTTAGTCTCGGAAGGAATCCTATAACCGAGAGGAACGATATAACTTACTTCATAGGTAAGATTCAGAGGCGTCTGATTCTCTTTCGTGATGCTGAAGTCCAAGCCCTTCTTAACAAGTGTGTGGCCGCCAAACCGCGACACGTTCTGTGTTGGTGCAGTAAAGGGGATCCACTGGCTGGGGTTAAAGGGCCCATTGAAAATGCCGTATGCATTATTGAGCGGCTGCGACGAATTGGCGATTTGATTGTTCTTGAACCCGATTTTCTTGGCCACGAAGCTAGGTGGTGGCAATATTTTGGTCGGAGAGAATTATAGTGAGTGGGCGGATAAGATTCTTAGCGAGGTAGGAGCGGGAGATGGATATGCTGGACGTACTCAAACACATTGCCGAGAGTTGCATTGACATCCCCACGACCGAGGTTGTTGAGGCCCCAGTTACCCTCAACGGTGGAGATAGTTGAGTAGTGAGAGTATATTGTTGAGTCACTGCAAAGGGGTACCGGGGTACATCAGCATGCTGTGTAATAAAGGAAAGGAACTGGAGAACTTACACAGTTCCATGAAGGTTCTTCGGGACGGCACTGCCGAGCAGCAGAGTGAATACGTTGTTCTTGATATTGAAGTTCTGGAGGAGAAAGTATGAATCAGGAGTGGCACTCAAGAGTTCTGGGCCAACTGACATGATTCTCATCAAACGTCAAGACGATAAGTGTTCCATCGGTACCTGAGCCAGAGCTGAACCTAGTGTCATTCAGCAATGGGACAAGGAAATACTCGAGCCAACTGCTCGTATAGTCGATTGTCGTGTCATGAGCATCGTTGACAATGTTGGGGGTGATGAATACCCATTGAGGAATTGCGTTAGCCTTGATATCTGCTGCAAAGTCGTTAAAATTGCGAACGCGAGCCGCACGCCTGGTATCGTTCGCGATGACGTCGTGGATGATTGGAGGATTGTGCTTGCGCAGGTAATAAGTGTACGATGTGTTGGCACCAGTACTTTTGACGACGAGAGACGGACAGGTAATTCACGAGTTAGACTGGGCATGGGAAAGAGAGCAAAGTAGATGAACGTACACATAGTTGGACTGCGAGAAGTCGCCAGCCCAGGCGGTGCGAGGCATGTTCTCCTGGTAGGTAGCCCACGAGATGTCCTTCTCCTCAAGGAGGTCAACAACGGTGGTAATGTTCTCGGGAACATGATAATACTACAACGAATATTCAGAGGCGTGTTCGGAAGGTGCGAAAAGCAGGGACCCACGTTGTCCCCAGCCAAACCCCAGAAATCACCGGAGAACGAGCCGATGTAGTTAGGCTCTGAAGGGCTGCGGAAATTCATTCAATCCAGGCTAAGGGTCTCCAGGCGTGTGTGGGTAGATAGCCTGGAACGTACTGAGTGAGAGAGAGGTACGAGCTCAAGGTGATGCCTTGAGTTGCAAGCTTCTGGAACGTCGGACTGGAACCCGCAACAGTGTAGTCTGTGTTTTCCAGCCAGATCTTTTATGCGGGAAAAGCGGCAGCAGGTTTTTCATGTGCGGGAGAATCGACGGTGAGTACATTGACATATGCCGTGAACACAGGGTGTGCACACCTGGATGATGCGACCGAAAGACTTGCCCTTGACGCGAGAAGGCGCGGGAAGAGTGGTGTCTGAGGGAAACGAGAAGCATTGCAACACGAGTTTTCCATATCATTTACATTGACGCGGCGTATATTCCGCGAAAAGCGCAATGGTGATGAGGCAGAAGAACAGAAAGGAAATTGTAAAAGGAGATCAGTATCGAGAGCAAATGGCAAGGCAGGATGAATGCACGGTAGGAGAGGACATACTACTCTTGCCTATGTAGTTGTCGGAAGTGCAAGTAGGGCATGATGCCGGCGCAACGAATGCCTGAGCAGTAGCCTGAGCCTCAACGGCACTTGGGACGAGTGCAAGCACCGCAGCAGCGAGAGGAACCAAGGAAAGCATTCCCAACCAGATACACGACGGGAAAGAGAAGGTTTAGGGCAAGAAAGGGAAGCAAACAAGCCCAGGCTGGACCAACTATGAGTCCAATCGACCTATATACCGCCCTAACCCTGCCTGGGAGGGTTCATCATCTCCTGTATTGCATGTGGAGTGAATGGCAACGAATTTCGTGGCACACGACACGAAATACTCTGGGCAGATTAATCAAGCCCGGATTGCCGTGGCTCAATCATATGAAGGCAATATCTAAGCGTAACCCTTGGCGTCGACAATTTTGGTACCCGAGACCCGCGGGACCATGAGATAACAGTCAAACCCTCAAACGACGCTTGGCTAACCGCGAGTATTCTCTTGGTTAATCATTTCATGGTGTGTTGGTCCAAGGGTTTTAGCATAAAATACATGCGGCCCAATATAGGGAGAGAGAGGCGGTGATGAAGGCGAATGGCAGCGCTCAAATTTCAGCAAATTGGTTCGAGCGAGCGAACTTTCATATAGAATTGGAGCGACAGTTGGCTCCTATCCATGCGTCCACAGGTTTCAACCTGACGCATAGTGAGTACTGAATGAGAGAAGAGTCTCTGATAGAAGTCCCGAGACCGGCCATAACGTCCCGTGCGCCACCTCATTCAAGATCACCCAGGAAACCCTGGGCAAAGGAGGGCGAAGACTGAATGAAGACACAACAATGCAGAGATACAATAGAAAGGGGATCCTTATGGTCTGCGTGGAGGGTTGTTGTAGAGGATTTGTCTGCGCCGCGACTGACAGGCGACGTGAAGCGAAGTCGTGATAAAAAATTGCCGTGATCATCATCTCCCACGTTCGTCTCTCGTGCCAGAGAATCACACCTAATTGGTCAACCGTACCTTCTCACCACAAGATCTCCCTGCAGTGAGCATCCTACATGCTCGGGGCAGTGTAGAATAGAAAAACATCCTCAGAGACCTCAACCCTGGATATATTGCATCCGTAGTCCAAATTCTGTGCTCGTGCTTGGCAATCAAGCCAGTGTAGCCCAAGAACGCGACGCATGCCATGACTGCCTCTCTAGACAACAATTCGTCAACGCTCAGCCTTGACGCTACCACTGGGTCCGATTCGTACCATGCAGTATCCGAGTCAGCGACGGCTGGGGATACCTCCAATCCGCTCCTCTGGCCACCAGCTCCGCCCATGGACTCTGGCATAAACAATCCTACCCAGCGATATGCATTGCTCGTGCTGAGAACGCTCCAGTTCCTCACCGCTCTCTGGGGAATAGCATTCCTCCTCGCGAGTCAATATCTGATCCTTCATCCAACACTACACATTATCTCGCCATTCTCCTTTGGCAACTCCTCCGTTCGACTGCGTCCATCCTCCAACTCCACCACTAGCAGCGACGCATTCAATCTCCCCTCTGACCAGCAAGAGATCTCCGGGGACCCCACTCGCTTCCATTTGAACCCCAATTGGGATCGAAATGCGCCTCCTACCACTCGAGTCTATAACTGGAGTATGTTCTCGATCCTCGTCCTTCCGTCCCGAATGCTCATGTCACATCCCTTCTTCCACCATTCGTACAGCCGTGTCAGAACGATGGGCGAAGCCGGGCCACTTTGCCAAACGCATGGTTGTCGTGAATGGCATATCTCCAGGGCCCACGATCGAAGCCAACTTTGGCGACACTATCATTGTGAGCAACTATTCTGGTTATTCCTCCCATAATGACATCTCATAGGCTCCGAATTCCTCGTTATATTATCTAGGTGAATGTTGTCAATAAGCTCGAGAACGCTACTGCAATCCATTGGCATGGGCAGTATCAGAACGGTCTGTGATGTTTATCTCCTTTCGTGTCTTTCTTCCTGAGATTGTTGCTTTCCTCAGGTACCAACTTTTACGACGGCACTGTTGGAATCACGGTACGGATTTCCCTGCCTTACTCTACACCAAGTGAATAGACAAGCTGATTCCCTACTCTTCTGGCAGCAATGCGGTATACCTCCCAATGGCGAGATGACGTACAACTTCACCGTACAAAATGTTGGAACGTATTGGTGGCATGGTCACTTCTCTACCCAGGTACTTCTCCAACCTTGCTTCTTGGTGCCTTGTCTGCCCGACTCGGTTTTGCCCTGACCCTTGTATTGTTCCAGCGAGCGGATGGGCTTATCGGTGCCATGGTGTTGCACTCTCCGACCGAACCAGCACTCACGACGATACCATACGACGGGGATCTCGTTCTCGTTCTCAGTGATATGTATAATACCTTGTGCGTCCCCGCCTACCCTTTCCCTCAAGACATGTCATAGCTGACTACTCAATCTACTTGTCTGATGATCCCATCACCAACCATACCGGTCCATTCGCTAGCTCGGAAGACCTTCGGTGGCGATACCTCCGTTATGGCACAGGTATCGACGGCCAGCCAGGCGACGAACCCGTTCCAGATGGTGGATCCATCAATGGCATATCGCAGGCAGCATGCCATTTCCGACCCGCCACCAACTCCATCCTACCTGAACGAAGACGAGGGGTGGCCAGGAGCACTGACACACGCAGGCGAGGGGATACATCTCGGCTAGTATATCCGAACAAGGACCCAAAGCGGGGCCCAGCGCACCAGCTGGATCAGCCTGTCATTCCTGAGAATAATACTTGCGTTTGGGACCTCAAGGGCGACGATAGGATCGAAGAGAAAGATCTTCATGATCGGTTCGCGACGTTTGATGGCCTCAAACCAGGTGGAACTTATCGGCTGCGGCTCATCAACTCGGGTGAGTCTTCTTTCCATCCCTCCACATGGTATCTATGTAGACTGAACCATGCGGACCCTCCTGTTTGTTTAGGCAACGTTGCTGGGATATATTTTTCTATTGATAACCACCCGCTCACTATCGTGGAAGCAGATGGCGTCTCTGTTGAGCCCCGAACAGTTAACGAGATTTTCGTTGCGGTCGCCCAGGTCAGTCCCTGCCGCGTCATCAGCTTTCATCTGGCTAATAACCACTTTCTTCTTGACGCATATCAGCGGTACAGCGTCATCGTCAAGTTAGACCAGAAGCCTGCGTCATACTGGATTCGTTCGACGCTCCAAGAGTTGATGCTGCGGTACATGCCACCACATCTCAACATAACAACTTTTGGGCTCCTCAAGTATGAAGGTGCTCCCCAAACCCCTTCATTACTTGAGCGAGGTATGCACAATTCGGATCCGCTACAAAGACGGCCGAAAAGAGGAGAGCGAGATGTCAAGCAGCCTAATTTACTTGGTGACCTAGTTCCCCTTCCTAAGAAATCAGCGCCCCTCGCGGACCAAAAGATCCAGGTGTCGGTGTCTATGCAATACACTGCCGAGGGCAACTACCTCTCGTTCTTCAACTCGTGAGTCATACGATATCTTCAGCCTATGCGCCACACGCTAATCTGGAACCACTATAGGACATCATGGGGACCGCTGCAAGATACCACTACACTCTTCGAGACGCAGTCATCTCTTTCGTACTCTACCTCCACTCCCTCCATTCCCACCTCATCATATTCTGATATCTATCAACTTACGATCTCCTCTTCCACCATCCAAACGATTGATCTGATCATCAACAACTACGACGATGGCGATCACCCCTTCCACTTGCACGGGCATACATTCTTCATCATGACCACAGGCCAGGGGCGATACATGCGCCCCGAGGTTGCGCAGAAGTTCCAGATCTCTGCAGAGCCATACGTGACGGATGAGGATTACAAACAATTTGGGCTCAGTAAGCCCAAGTGGGAGAATCCGATGCGGAGGGACACGATCGTTGTCCCAGCTTTCAGCTTTGCTGTGCTGAGGATCGTTACGGACAACCCGGGTTTGTGGGCATTCCATTGCCACATTGATTGGTGGGTATTTGCTCCTATTCGTCGACGTTCATTTGCTGGTGTTAATGAGCATAAATTATTCGATAGGCACCTGGAGAGCGGGCTGATGATGCAGTTTGCAAATCTTCATGGCCTGGATAAACTAAAAATACCCCAAGAGCTTCACGATATGTGCAAGCCAGCAAAACGGCAGGGGTCATGACCTTCTGGGTCCACTCTCAACAATTTCACATGCTTGCTTGCTATCAATTTGTAGCCCTCTACTCCGAACCTCTATTCATAAACTACACAAAGCTGCCTCCTTGAGTATCAGCAACGCTTCCCACCTGCCCCTTTTCAGCAATGATATGTCCCCCGGGCTGTCAATCATCCTTCCTCGTAGTTGATTTCTTAGTTATTCACCCCCCTTGGATCTATACCACGATCTCACTTCCCAAGCCGTCACATTCGCTTTCAATATCCTTATTACCGCCAAGTCTAATTTCGTTATTTCCTTATTTGGGCGGCGGTGCTTAGCACTGCTTGTAGACGGATAGATTTTCTGATACGTGTTGTTTTCCTATTCGTTGCCAGGGTTGGTTTCCGGGACGTAATGTGCTGTGCTTTTATACATTTAGCGAATTTTGCTGGTCGTGACCGAAAATCGAGTGGCGTTTGGGTATGAATCATAGCGCGAAACCCGAGCGGGGTTGTGAATTGATCACGTGACTCTACTTTGTGTTGGTTGGCGAAACGAATACCTCATCGCAATCGACTTTGGTTCTCGACGAGAGGAAGACACCAGAATGACATCGGCGGCGGCTCGCGAGGCCAACCTGAATGGCCCCGTGCCGGCGTTCGATCACCAGCTCAAGACCCTCTCAGACAGTTACTTGACGTTCCTCACCGAGCGTATCCGGATCGAGGAATCATAGTCAGTGATGCATATACCTCTGCACGTACTTCTTACGCTAGACTAATCGCTCTTTGACTCTGGCGTGCCTGTTTCCGCCATGTTCTGTGCTCTGATCGACCCGCTTGCACCCCATGTTGGTCTTGGCAACTCGATGCACTGGTCGCGTTTTGCCCGCTCGCCGCAACCATACTTGATTACCCCAACATACACAGCATCGAATCCTTGGCTCGTCTTCATCGCAGCACCCGCGCACTCGACGAAGTGCTGGATGATCGGGAGCCAAGCACCGTCCGCAAGGTCTGGCGCGAGCTCAGGGATAACATCGACCGAGAGGTGGATGCACGAAGGGCGTTCTGTCACTCACTCAAGGGTGGTGTCCTCCCACCTCTATATGCTCTACGCGAAACACAAGAAAGGACTCGGAAACGGATAAAGGAAGACTTGAGGGAGAGTACCCAGGCACACCAGGATTATTTGGAGAATGTGCTCCCGAGATTGAAGCGAACATATCTGAAGAAATGTCAGGAAGTTGAGGTGCGTTACCCCATTTGCCTTCCCTATATCGCAAGTATGCATGCTGATCATCCATGCCTACGCCATCCCGTATCCAGGAATACAAGTCACTCGACCGCCCATCCAACATGAACCTTGGAAGCCCTACTGCCCCTGCATTTGCTTCCTCCTCATCAGGAGCTGGTATGCCTGCACCTATCGCTCGCCGGGCCAGCTTTGGTGAACGTCCAGAAAGACCATCACTACACCAAGTTGCATCATCGATCGCCTCTATTACGTCCCCGCCTCCCTACCTCGACCGCAACAAACCACTCTCTGATTTGGCCCAACAAGGAAAGAAGGGACTGAACCAACTCATGGGCTTCCTCGACCAGCGAGGAGACAAATCTGATAGGTTGGTTGGCGGGGGATCGCTAAAGGAAGGTCAAGAGAAGGCGAGCAATGGGCTAAGAGGTGTACGTGCGAAGCGGGAAGCAGATGAGGCAGGTTCGTGATCTGCCCGTTCCATTGCCACGTTCAATCACTAATCTGTTCTCTCATCTAGACAAGGAATATAGGAAAGGCGTTCACTGGCTCGAAACCCTGCGGTTAAGGAGAGTCAAGATTCTCCAAGCTGGCTACCACGTCAGTGGACATCCAATCTCGGGCTGTAACCAAAGTCTCACAAAGATTCTTACAGAGCTTAGAGGAGTTCGTTCGCGAAGCGGGAGATGTTTTACAAGCTGTCCTCTCTGTCTACGTCACTGCGGTGAGGTGTGTGATTTATGCTTCAGTAAACGTTCGCATTAGAGGGGGCTCTTATACGCTCATTGAATCTAGCTCGACAGCCAAAACGACCCAGAGGGTGAGAGTTCCCGATTCGCATTCAACCTTAGACATTCATTAACACCATATTCCTGTTCTCGTCATACAGGCAGCCGACTACGGAGAGGAAGTTATTACCCAAATCAATACCGCAGCTGACCTGGACAGAGTCAGGAACTTCGTCACGTATGCTTTCGCTCGTGCCGCACCACAACCAGTATTCTATTTCAACTATCAAGTTGGAGAATGCCGCGATTTGGTGTTTGGGGTCAGTTTAGTCGACTATGCATTTGCACGGAACCGACCCAATGATCCACCGAGTGTGGTGGTAAAGGCAATAACGGAGATTGAGGCTCGAGGTGAATTCTCCCATCCTGTCAACGTGCTTTCCTAGAGACTCACCTTTCTTACTTAGGGATGCACGCGGAGGGTATCTATCGAGTCTCAGGGCGGCATGCCGCTTTACAAGATGTGGGTCATCTCTCATATGCGCACTTCTCTCAAAGACTCACTGGTTTCATCTTCCACAGCTTACACACATGATCGAAAAGAACGAGCAGGCATTCGAGTTCGACCCAATGACCAATGATGTGTATGCGGTTTCTAGTCTTTTGAAGGTAATTTCCTGGAAGCTTGCGTTATACTATGTGATTAATCATTCCTTCCCATCAGCTCTATCTTCGAGAGCTACCGGAGCCTTTATTCAAGCTCCCACTGTCTGAGCGATTACAGCACACAGAACACAAAGGTACGCAACCTAGATTCTCTTAATATATTATATACCTCTCAGGCTCATCTTACGACTACGCCATAGATGATCATATTCGGAAGGGCTTCCCCCTACTGAAATCCAAAATTCGTAGGCTACCACCTGTCCATCAGGTGACGTTGAAGACACTGTTGGAGCATCTTGCCCGCGTTGCCTCTAATCAGGCAACAAACAAGATGGATGTACGGAATCTCGCGATCGTGTTCGGGGCAGTCATTTTTGGCGAAGATGAGCTACCCAAGAACGGTGATGTTCTGTCCATTGCTGCTTTCAAGGTAAATCCCCACCCCCGTCGTCGAATATATTGGTTTTACTGACTTCTATTTCAGGACACAGTCATGGAGGACCTTATCCTATACGCCTCAGATATCCTTGGAGATTTACATGGCCAACGTGGATTGGCTCCCTCCGTCAAGAGTGTAACCCCACCTGCGGAGAATCGTCCACTCCAGGAGCCTCCTCTTCCTAGCCCGCCGGCCGAGAGTCCATCAGGGGTAGATTATGGATCAGCCTTTACAAAGGTGATGACTTTCCCTCCACGATCCACCGCTACATCCGCAGCGGGCCATGACGAAGAGGACGAGGAGGAAGAGGAGGACATACCCCCGACGAAGGAGGAAGATTTCCACCCTATCGTGCCGACCCGACCAACGCCTTCGATTCACCCCTCCAGGCGTGTGGGTACGAACACAAGCACGGCAAGAAGTGATACCTCCATGTCCATGCTCTCTCCACGTTCGCCGAACACCCCGTCATTCTCTGATACCCACGACGAATTCCATGACGCAGAGGAGGATACCCCAGAGGATCGGACAGATTCGCCTATGAATGACTATGTCGCAGCGTATTCGACTCTCCAATCGGCTAATTCGACGCCATCGGTGGAGGTACCTCAACCAGTGATTGCATCGCCAACCAAACTGCCGAGGCTACTACCAACGACACCTCCGGTTGGCTCGGTACTACCATCCTCAGAGCCTTCAGCCAGCAACACAAGTACCGTCGTGTCATCTAGTGACAAGCCATGATCGCTACTTGTTGCTAGTACTGACTTGTCCCTCGCTGTGTCATATTCTCTGTCCGATTGTTCGTTCATACTCCTCGCCGTCGTCTGTTTCCCTTATTCGGGCTGTTAGGTTCACGATTCCCAGTGGAGATCATACCCTTTAGTTAATATCCCTTTGTTCATCTCCCCTCCATCTTTCTGCTCTCTTTCTCGTTGTCATCTATATGCTGATCTCCCCGCTATTGGTCTGGACACTCGTCGGACTTTTTGTTGTGTTGGTCTGCCCCGTGCTATTATCATACTATGCTATGTATTCTTGAGACAGGATGCTATCGGCGTCTCTTTATTTCCATCGTGTGGTTAAGCGGTATGGATTATGTTCAAGTCCCTCACTATTTAAAGCTGCCTGGCAGGAGAGTGTCAACCGTGCGTACGTATTACAATTGTGCAGAGTCTGTGCTATTCTGAAAGCGTATTAGATAGCAACGAGAAGAGTAAAGAGGCGTAAATTTCACGTCAGATTGATGCTAAAGTCCTACGTTATTCATCCCCAGTGATCCAGTTCTCATCCTCAAGGCGAGTATTAGGATAATCCTCAAGCTTTACTTGGCTGGATTCTTGCTTCACAGGTGGGATTGTCAGACCAGGTGGGATAATCGGCTTTCGGATGAGGGATGCTGCTGTGCCAAGTCTTTTGTGGAACTCGACAACCTTGAGGTGAGCTTGGACTCTGTAATGTGAAGATAAGTCGATCATCGGAATCGAAAAGAGGCGGCAAGCACTCACTTGAGTGGTTGAAAATTCAGTACTTGAAGGGTCTCGAGGCTAGTTGCGCGAGAGATCGCAACGTATGCTAGAAAGGGGCCCATGAGAAGATTGTAACTGAGGGTGTAGAGCTTATATACCTTGTCCCTTCTCAAAAATCCGGCTGAGGTTGACTTTTACTCGACCTAGGGTTTGGCCCTGACTTTTATGAATAGTCATTGCCCAACCCATCAAAAGAGGGACCTGATTGATTCATGCCGTGCAAGTAAGTAAATATATTCTGTATGCATGCGACATGAATAGCTTGCCTGGTCACGAGTGGCTTCTGGCTTGCCAAAGACATTGACAACCGTGAATGGAAGGGGAGGACATAATGCCTCATCGCCGTTCTCAAACTTGACGACAGGCCATTGTGTATCATAATCGTTGGGTGTCCCGACGGTAGCAGGTAAAGCGCGTTGGGTAGTCAGGTTACCTCGCCCGTTTTGCTCGATGTTTGCAATCATAATCATCTTTTCGTTTGCCTCCCTCCGTGTCATAAAGGCTGTGATCCGCCCAATCGAGCCATTTGCGAGACGCCCTTGTACGATATTCTGCGAATCATGAGTAGTTAGCTGATCTCACAACATACTACAGCTGTGATGATGCGGTGAGACGCACTGCAATCAACATAACCTGAGTTCCAACCTGGCGTGTGGAGTCTTTTCTCAATGTCTGCGGTTGGATGTCATTGAGGTGGATTCACGCACCCTTAGGGTGATGGATTCGGGCGCCATCACCCGATCCAACAAAGTAAGCATCTCGCGTGTAGAAATTAGTCGGCCATTTGAATCGTATCCCTACATAATAATGGTCAATGTAAGTTTTGCAGTATCAATTCACCAAATCACTCACTGGGTAGTCATGCGCTCTAAACGTGTGCTCTGGCTCTGGGAGGCTTCTGAGTCTCAAGAAGTTTGCATTCTCTGCCTCTTTCCGAGTTGGATAACTGGCGTTTCATCAGTAGAGTCTTTATCAGAATTGATGAAAGAGAGAACATACAGCTCAGTGGGAAGAAGACCATCATCATATTTGACTTCCCGAGAGAGGCTATTAAATGTATCGATAGCCATCTTTGAAAGGTTTCCAAGTCTCATGCCGTCCAACATGTTGATGAAAGCTAATAACCAGGAACCCTAGTTAGCCACAGAAATAGTTAGACTTGTGTAGGACACGTACTTTGTTCTTTTTGACGGAAGACTTGAGTGAGTGTGATGATTTGGGGGACGCAAGCATTCCAGGTGTCGGCCTCAAATGCAAATAATGTCGGCAGTGGACGACCGTTTAGCTGGTCGGGGACTGGCGGAAGTTGATAAAAATCCCCGCAGATGACGAGCTTGAAAGCGAGATATATTGGTCCTCTATTCATTTAGAGGGATGAATGCTAACCTGTAGCCCACCAAACGGAGCCGTGCTGTTACGAGCACAGCGTCCTATGTACTCAAACTTGTCAAACAAGTTCCCATCTATCATTGAGACTATTCGGGAGCGCAAATCAGTCCTATGATTGCGACAGTATGTTGTTGCGATTAGAGGCATACTTTCATCAATAACGAGCACTTGAGTACTCTTCCATCTTCGAGCGGCGCTGCCTCCTACCACAGACTTCCCCAGCTCCTCTTTGCTTCCTTTCGCAAGACCACAGCCTGAGAAAATATTTTCAGCTCCAAGATTGGCGCTTCATTACAAGTCTGTGAGTACGCACCAGCAAACGAATGTATCGTGCTCCCGCCAACATTTATTGATGCAATACCAGTAGAAGCTGTCACAGCGACCTGAGTACCTCGTGCTCGCAGTTGGCTGATGATCTCCCTAAGAAGAACTGACTTCCCAGTTCCTGGGAATAATGATGTTTACTGAGTCTGGCGTGCAAGTGATTTGAGAATTAAGCGCACCTGCTGAGCCCGTGAAGAATAGCGAATGCCCTTGGAGAACGGCATTCAAGATACCCTGCTGTTCTTCTGAAAGCACTATTGGCTCCGTAGGTTTCAGATTAATTGGAGCCGGCGCAGGTGTGCCGTCCACTGGGGATGGACCCGAACCATCGGAATCTCCGGTTTCCAAATGGTTGTCCATGGCAGCTAGCCCAGCCATGATTTTCTCCATTCGTGAGGCTGGAGGACGCACAGGAGATCGAAGCGTGCTTGGTGTGGATGTTTGGCCAAAGTTAGGCGGTGCGATACGGGGAGCAGTAGGGGTGTGCGTATCAAAGGGCTTTCGATCAGGTGGTGAATGTGTCAGGTCAATGAAGAGGGATTTAGAAGACCCCACTTCGGGCATGGTATGGGCTCTGTGGGGGGTGGTAGGAGCGTAGTTTTCTCTCTTCACTCGTGGCGGCGTATCGGGAGAGCTGGATAAGTCAATCACCATTGGATCTGGTGTTGGAGTGCTTTCCCTTTTCACGTAACTGGGAATGATTGGAGCTGGTGTGGACGATGGTTCGCGCTTTCTAGGAGGTCCTGGAAATGGTTCTTCCATGCTCGGAGAGCGTTTGAATGGTCTAGAAGGTGATGAGGTCGCTTGAGGGGTGGCTATTCGTCGAGGTTCCACTAGAAGGGTGGCGCAAATGATTATTAGAACAAGCCATCAATGAAAGGACATACCAAGAGCCAGTGCTGGATCTGCTTCATCAAGCCATCTACGAGCTAGTTCGAGGGTCCGGAAACTCTTGAACCATGCCCCTTGGAAACCCTCGATCTGACAGAGCAAATGTACACTGAATAAATGATGGCACTGGATGGTGGCGACTGTAGCGTACGTTAGGTTGTGCCTGTTTCGGAGTTAGCGTAAAGCAGATCTCGCGACAGCCATGATAGACGCACCCCCTCCCAGGAATTGTAAATCTTGGGGCCTTCGAATCCTAGCTTTTGCCAACCGAGTTAGGGAGTGATTGAGTCGAGACGAAACGCGTGCAGACATGCCTGATTTCACTGCCCAGTATGTCGGCTAGAGTTACGTTTGCTTGGTGATCATGATCGGATTTAGGTTCGTGTGAGTACTTACTCGCGTCTCAGACCCTTGAGACATGTCGTGGCTTCACGGTCAGTCTCGCGCGTCCAGTGGCCAGGATATAGTCTTTTAGATGATATACGTGGTAATACGAGGCGAAAAGTCTTCTCAAAACGCCTAGCTTTCGTTTCAAGAGCTAAGGGATCTTTTGAACACGCGAAGTGGTTTGGTCGAGCCAAACAAATGTAGCTGAAGTGGACAGCTCCCACGGCGTGTCCAACGCGATCAATGTGGATGGTCCCGAAAATCCATCAGCTTGGGATAAGTACAGCGGTGATATGGTACAAGGCTGAAAGCTTTTCGAGGACCAATGTCATATGGTTCCTTCCATTCATTCATCATCCAACTGCGCACTACCATTCATTCCCGCCCAGAGTTGGATAGACGCGCGCTCCAGCAATGGGAATTGTTTGAGAAACACCAGTGTTAGGGGTCTGAAATTCAGTATAGCTGTATAGTGATATATTCCGCGGTCAGCAGACGCTTCCCTAACAAAAGCATTGATATCTACACTCGCTTCATGCTAGGATTATTTGTATATGATATAAATATTCATATTTCATCTGAGGAGCACATCCCCACAGTTGATAGGTAGTGCAGTTTGAAATGCCAACCTGAGACTCCATTGATATGTTGAACACCTCATGGTAGGTATCAACGAAACCGGCCCCAAGCAGCCGATTATGTATGGGTGACCAGGTGGAGTAGTCGCCACTTACTGGCGCAAAACAGATATAATAGCGGCTTGTAAAACGACCATTTTGCGACGAGAAACGGGACCCTTCAAGCTTGCTGCAGCAGGATGGGGATGTAGTCGGCGATTGATGTCGAAGGAACGAAGCCGGTTCGCACGCTCGACGTCCGGGCGCCGCCCTTCGGCGAACTTGTGTCATCGCCTTACACGCAGGCCATCATCCGCAGGCTCTCGGGGGGTACTTAGGAAGCCCGAATCGTCACATCTCTGGCCATAACCTTTCTTGAACCTCTCTGCGACTATCTGACAACTCTGTGCACTGCTTTATCTAAGAGTTAGCCTGCTTAAGCTCACCGAAGATGCACCCTCTCCCTCAATCGCTCCCGAAAGAATGTCAAAAGGCGGAGAAGATTATCAGGTCCTTCATGGAACCGAGCCGGAATGGTCTTGATGGTGTACGTTGCTTCAGCTCTCTTTGAGCGCCTATGAGGCTCGACTGCGGAGTGTCGAGTTTAGGGGACCTAATACTCATCTCTGTCCCTCTAGGTAATCCCGAGAGACGTCCTGGCCCATGCCAAGGGATTCTGTATATTTACAGTGGTTAAAGCTGGCTTCGTGTTTTCTGCCCGAGCGGGAAGCGGGATCGTCATTGCTCGATTGCCCGATGGCAGTATGTTCCTGTTCTTCTCGTTATGAATTGGGTTTCAACTAAGGTCGATTTCCTTCCAAAGGTTGGTCCGCTCCATCTGCAATCGGGACAGCCGGCATGGGCTTTGGCGGCCAGGCTGGCGCTGGTGAGTCTTCCTCCCTGAGTGTTCCGAATTGTGGGGATTAGATATTGAACACATTCGCACGCCCTTCCTCTGGTCAGAGATGACCGAATTCCTCATCGTTCTGAATAGCAACTCGGCACTGAAGACATTTATGTCTGCCGGATCCTTAACGATAGGTGGCAATCTGTCTGTTGCTGTGGGACCTTTAGGCCGAAATGGAGAGGTGTCGGGAAGCCTCAATTCCAAAGGCAAAATGGCTGCCATGTATTCCTATAGCAAGACGAAAGGTCTCTTCGGGTACGTTACTACGTCATAATCTCAATATTAGTCCGGGCTCTCCCTCTGATGATGTTCTACTTTCAGTGGAGTCTCCATCGAAGGAAGTGTAATTGTGGAGCGTCAGGATGCCAACGCTATCGCTTACGACATGGACAAGGCATCCGCGAAGCTTCTTCTTACTGGAGGAGTCCCAGCTCCTCCGTGGGCGTCTGGCCTCATTGAGGCCTTGAAGCGGGCAACAGGATTTGTGGAGGGCTGGGTAGAAGATCCCGAATCTCGCGCACGATCTCCCGATGAGTACGCCTTCGGCGGTTCCAGTGGAGTTTCTAGTTCTCCCTCTCGTCCAAAGCTTGAGAAGAAGAGCAGGAGCAGGAGCTCCAGTCTATTCGGAGCTAGCGCGGATTCCGTGAAGAAAATGAACCCCTTCGGCAGCGGTACTTCGAAACGGAACAATCCTGCAAATGCCTTCCTCGAGGCCCCTCGCAAAAGCTACGAGAACCCCGATTATGATGACGACGCAGACGACAATGCGCATACAGACTCATCTCCCTTTGGTGCCTCCAAGCCAGAAGCTCCCTTATCTCCCTCCAACAATCTGTTCAGCGAGTCGTTCTCACGCATGGACTTGAATTCGTCCAAGAAGACTGCACCACAGTTCTCCACCCACTTTGACTCCGATTTCGATCCTAACAGACCTCCCCCCTTGACCCAGACTCACCATCGCTCATCAAGCAGTTTCTCAGGCCCAGCCGCTGCTCGAGCTAGTTTGGAAAGCCAACCGTCAACCAACTGGAAAGATCGTTATACTTCCAGCGAAGCGAACCCCGCTGATGATGATCCCTTTGGCATTTACACCGCACCACCTTCGCAGGCCCCCCTTCCACCAAACCTGGCATACAACCTGGCGCTCGCCCGTCAGTCATCCATGAGCAGGCACCAGAAGCAGGCCTCCCAGTCCCGCTCGTCCTATGACAGGTATACACCACCTCTCACAAATTCCTCCTCCATCCATTCTTCACCCACCTATCAATCCTTCCCCTCGATGGGCGTGAGCGAAGGCTTCAGCAGCAACGCACAAAAATACGAGACAAATGCAGATATCACGAGTCCGAAGCCTGTGAAACAATTAGCTGTGAAAAGGGAGCTCACCACACCACTTGAGCCTGGTACAGTACGGGCCATTGCACTCTATGACTTTGCTGCACAAGAGGTGCGCCTTTTTCGTTAAGACTGTCGCCAATGCATCTAGACTAACATTCGCTGTTTGACACAGGCTGGAGACCTTGGTTTCCGCAAGGGTGACGTCATCATGGTGACAAAAATGTCTGATACAGCTGATGACTGGTGCGTCTACCCAAATATTCACAAACGGTCTGAACGACGATGCTGACTGACTCGTGGATCGACCTCATCTAGGTGGACCGGTCGCATCGATACTCCATCGCGGAGGCAGGGCATCTTCCCTGCCAACTTTGTCGAGCTCTATAACGTCGATTTCTAACCTTTCAATGCCCATTGAGAGCTCTGGTAGTATCAAAGCAGCCTGAATATTTCCTGCTCCGTCCCCTGCTTTCGCTTCCTGCATACTCTCGGATGCTGACACCCGGAGTCCAACAAATCTGTACCATATTGCGCTAGATCTAGGGAGTTTATACTACGTAAAAAGCTCACATGTATCACTACCATTTGAAACACGTCAAGTTGAAGTGCTATGCGTGATATTCAGATTACTGACTAGTCGAGCACGGGCTTCTCAGGAATTTAGTGACTTGTCATTGGCCGAGAACATTATTCTTACCTCGTCTCCGGGGCGCATCACTTTTCTGCGCTAACGGGTTAGATCCATGCAATCAGTCGAGCTCCAAAATGAATATTTGGCTCGTGAGCGAGGAATTGAAGGCAAAGTTATATCCCAAGGCACTCGATCGCGCCGTGCGCTGGTCTCAGGGAGCGTAGATGCACGTTCGTGAACCCCGTAAATAATGCCAACTTGTTAACCGCTGCGAGCTGTGAGGGGAAGGACGCATCATAGGGGGAAATTTTTGTGCAACCAGAATCAAATTTGTTCCGCAACTAGTCATGGAAGCAAACCTATGCGTACACGGATTCAGAGGGCTATAGTAGTAATGTATGAGAGTAGTAGTACAGGATCTAAGCAAAGCCTGGGTAGCGAGGCGAGACGAAGAGTAGGGAGTTTGTGGAGGGTGGTATTAGCGTATCAAAAAAAATGTCTCAAGGAAGATCCGGTAAGGGGATGTGTTGTAATGCAAGGTGCGCGCGGAAAATCGTGAATCGTGAAACGAACAAGGGAGATATATGAACCAAACCAAGAATATCATCGTGATCCGGAGGAAAAGAGATTAGATGATTAATTGGTTTTAATCGTCCTGGCCAGCAACCTTGCGGAGCGCCTCGCCGCGTCGGTTCTTCCACATGACGATCTCGCCATCATCCTCAACGAAGACACAGTTAGTGAATGATCTAAGATTACACAAGAGATTATGATGAGACACTGATAATAGTGAGATGATAAGATCCGAAGAGACTCACCGGTGCAGTGCGCGCCAGCTGTTAGTCTCATCGCGGTTGTAGTCATCACCCAATGCCTTTTTGACGTGCTCGGACAGTTCAGGGCCTTTCCAGAAAGGAATTGACGAGAAGAAGTGGTGGGCAACGTGGTCGTGCGAGATCTATAGGAGTAGG
Source organism: Clavulina sp. PMI_390 (assembly GCA_015039315.1). Taxonomy (NCBI): domain Eukaryota; kingdom Fungi; phylum Basidiomycota; class Agaricomycetes; order Cantharellales; family Hydnaceae; genus Clavulina; species Clavulina sp. PMI_390. The sequence continues at coordinate 79,536 of WIDE01000114.1, forward strand.
GAGGAGCGGAGAGATTAGATCCGAAGTAATTCGTAAGGATTCACGAGTCAAGTATGGGGATAGTGGGCAAGCGGAATTTGGCTCCGGAAACAAATGAAATGGAGGGTTTCATAGTATGGAAAGCGGCAATGCAGAGACCTATGACGAAGGCAAGACCGTTGAAGAAACTCACGTTGTGCAGGAAGAAGCGACCTTGCCAGCCCATGAGGGGACGATCGACGGTGGTAGCGGCGCCACGCAGGAAAGTGAAGGTATCGTTGCGGAAGTGGGGCATGCCGGGATCGGAGTGGTGGAGGTAGGTGAACATGACGATCCAGTGGTTGGTCCAGAGGTAGGGGATGAAGTAGTACTTGACGAAGGTGGCGAGGGAAGTTTGGTAGGTCCAGACGGCGAGGATGCTGATCCAGGTAAGGAGGCCAATGTTGGTAGCAATGATACCGTTGCGGTCCTGCTTGCGGAACAGAGGCGACGAAGGGAGCCAGTGCTGATAGAGGAAGAAAAACCACTTTTAGCCTCTAAAAAGTTGAGTTATAGACTTTTGACTGCTCACGTTGGTTCCAGGGGGGTACTGAGGGCTGCCGAGGGTGTTGTAGGTGAGGTACAAGTTCCAGCCGAACACTTGCATGATAACCATACGAGCGAGAGTGAAGATGGGGGTCTATGGAAGGCCGTTGAGCATCTAGGCTAGTGAAAGAGTGTGTGGCAGGTACTGACCTCTTCGAAGATCTCAGCGTAGTCCCTGGTCTTCATGACCGACTTGGGAGCCATACCCAATTCCGAGCGAGTCTGGGGCACGTAGTTCTCATCACGCTCCATAGAACCAGTGGTCTTGTCTGTTGCAGGAGAAAGTTCCGAGTCAGTCAAGGGGTCGTGAATCAGGCTGAAGAACGGAAAGAACTAACGGTGAATATGATGGGAGTGGCGCCAGGCGTAGAAGGGAGTCAGGATGAAGGTGTGTGCGAGGTAGCCGATGGTGTAGTTGAAAGCAGCGTTGTCGGAGAAGGTACCGTGGCCTGCATCGTGGCCAATGCAGAAAATACCACCACCAACGAGACCCTGGAACCACCAGTAGGTCGCCCAAGCACCCCACTTGGCAGCGAAGACGGCAGTAGAGTTCACGCCGCTGGCTGCCAAACTCTCAGAGAGGGGGTCAATGTATTGGGCCGCCTGGGAAATCGAGCCATCGAATGTCAGAGCGAGCTCGACGTGGGGTTAAATTAGCGAAAATCAAAATAGCGGACCTTGTAGAAAGAGTAGCACAAGGCTGCGTCACGGAGGGTATAGTAGACCGCAATGAGGGGGTTCTTTTTCCAGAGATCCTTGGGGACAGCATCGTGAATCTCCTTCAAGGTTACTTTGGGGAGAGTGTAAGGTTTAGCCAAGCGGGCTTTGTATCTGATTGTACGCAGGCTGATGAGCATAGGGAGGGAGTTTGGAATTCAAAGTTTGCTCACTCAGGACTATCCTCGAAGAAGGAGCGCATCTTCGCGGTGGTGAGAAGGAAGGGAAGGGGAGGGAGAGGCGAACTGAGATGCTACCAAAATCTGTCGCTGAGCTCATGATTTATATACGAAGCGGTATGCTCCGCGGAACTCAATATTGGAGATGAGGGGGTGCGCTTCATCCGGAAAGAGGCAGACGGTTCACAGCGCCAGACATCAATACATTTCGAATTCCAAGAGCATGTAGAGGGATGTGCGCCTAATGTATGGCGCATAGGGCAATAATTGGTTTAATGGGCTCGTGAAAAGAGCTTTACATGTGAATCGCATCTCATGAGATCAACATGCTCACGGTCCAAGTGGGGCGGGCTGTTTGGTCAAGTTGGCCGCATCCGTCCTCCGTCACACCTGTCACAAGATAGTATTAGCGAAACAAGGGCATCACGCGAATGCAATGTGCGCTCTCTGCTATGGAGAACAGTGATGTCTCGTGAAAGCGCCGACTGATTACTAGAGTGGATCGTGACCTTGCTTTTCATCATATCACTTCCATAGCGCCGTTCGCTTCCATCACTAACCTTTACTGTCCACCTCCTTCCTCGCAACACTATTTTTACTATCACAAAGACAAATGGGGCATCTTTGGCTGGATACTTTTTGTGCATCAAAGAGCTATGATGTTGCCCCTGATGCAGATCTGCGAGTCGTACGCGCCTAGCGGCGAGAGCGCAAAAACCTGTGTTGCCGATGGGTGTGGATGACGGTCCTGATGAACTGTGAAAAACGGATCTTTTCATTCGACGTTACGCAACCGTCCGCTCCCTCACTCTTTCACGCCCGCTCCTCTCCAACAGCTCCGGCTCATGAGGTATTTGTCCGATTTGCAAGGGCTCATAACGGCGCTGTAGTGGCTTCCACCACATCCATTCGTCTACCTCAATCTAACACCTGTCCTAGCTCTTTGAGATGCCCCCATTTGCTTCTATACGCCATCAACCCTTCGCCGACCTGTGCATTTCTCGTTAACCCTACGGCATTGAGCAGTCTCACCAAGGCACACCTGAACAGCACTGAAACCTGTCACTTCGCTTCTCATGCTCGGCTTCACAGCCACGCCCTCCGTCCCATATCAAAGGTAGGAGTCAGACACGGATCTCATCAACACATTTGAGATGCCTTGACAAGAGTCCAGTCACTGCCTACTTCGAGGCTGAGTTCGTCATAGCTCATCACCGCTTTGATTGCGATGACCAGCGGACGACGCCAACATACGATTGTCGAGTCATACCAGACATGGTTATTTCACTATATCTCTCGTGGTGCGTATTCGGCCGTGTCATTCACTCACGTTCCCATCTCCACATCTGTACCCAAGACGAGTTCACCCATGTATTTGAAACCCTATCGTATTAACATTGACCGAGCTCAGATTGGCGTGTTCTTGGCCAGAGGTGTCAGATCTGGTGCCCTGATAACAACTAGTCGAAGCGGCCAGGTCGCGAGTAGTGGGCCTATACATAAATGAACGGTGGGTCCACGACTATGATTGGCCCCAATGAAGGGAGAGGCCGGCACAACACCTATATATACACACGCGAAACTCCCACACCCATCTTAACTGCGATAACGCTTCGTTGCTTATCGATAGCTCTATCGACTTCTGGACGACGAGAAAAAAAAAAAAGAAGATATGATCGCCACCTATACTATAAAGCATTCCCCTTCGCTCCGCCCTGAGAAACTTCTCAAGTGGGGTCGGCCTCTCAGCTTCTTTCTGCCGCCCACATCGTTCGATAGAGAGACTCTGAGCTGCCTTGCTGTCAACGACCCTCCGACGCCGTCCCCTTGAGGTGTTATTGTGATTACTAATGAGTGCGGAAAGAGCTGAAGATGGTGCCAAGGGCCGAGGGTGGTTCAACTTCCAGCTCGAAGTGCACCCGGAGCCATCAACGTTTGCAGCCAATGCGCACTGGAGCAACAGGGTGCGTGGCTCGTCTTAGCGGCTGATCATGGACACGGCTGACACCTACCTAACTATCCCCTTTGATTATTACCTTCACTTCCCAAAACTTGCCTCAATGGCTGTCACACGACCTCAACATGCCTCCGTTGATGGGTGGATCATCAATAGGACATGGACCCTACTCCTCCCGAGCAACGGGTGTGGACCTTCCTCTCATACACATCCCTCTGGGTCAGCGACGCATTCAACGTCGCCTCAGTACGTCCTCCCTCCTCCGTTCCAATCTATTAGCATATCAAACCCTCCATTCCTTGTTGCAGTGGGAACTTGCATCGGCGTCTATAGCAATCGGTCTGGGATGGCGTCAGGCTCTTCCGGCGGTCGCACTAGGTCACTTCCTTATCGCGTTAATCATCACCGCCAATGGTACCGTTGGTGCGAGACTGCACGTCCCGTTCCCTGTCTTGAACCGCTCGTCGTTTGGCTTCTGGTTTAGCTACTTTACTGTCGTGAGCCGGTGAGTCGGTCCTCTGAATTTCCTTCCTTTCCTTAGAACCCTCTACGTGTAATTTTGGTGCAAAACCATGTGCTGAACTCATTACCTACAGTGTTGTGCTCGCAATGTTTTGGTTTGGCATCCAGACGTATACGGGGTCGGAAGCTGTCTATCAGGTAAACCGCGTCCTTTCCGACTTGAAGTCAAGATTCAATGCTCATGCGTATCTTGTATCGCCCCAATTTGTTTGGGTTTCTCTCAGATGATCAAAGCTATTTGGCCCTCATTTGCTCGTCTACCTAACCATCTCCCCGCATCAGCAAATATCACCTCCGCCGGTCTACTGTCCTACTTCCTCTTCTGGCTCATCCAATTCCCTTTCCTACTCGTCTCGCCACAAAAGATCCGCTGGCTATTCCTCGTCAAGTCATTCATCGTCCCACCGACGTTCGTCGCTATGATGATTTGGGCATTCGTCAAGTCGCCTGGTGGGGCTGGTGGTCCGCTGTTCCATCAGAAGGCGACGATTACAGGGAGCAATCTGAGCTGGGCATGGATGAGTGCGCTGAATAGCGCTTTGGGCAATTATGCTGTAAGTGTTTGGGACTCACCATAAGGCCTTGTAGACCGTCTTGTATACTTGCTGACTCAAGTCGCACTTCCTTAGACAATTGCTGTCAACATCCCAGACTTTACACGATATGCCCGAAGGCCAGCCGAGTACGTACTCTCTCTCTCTCTCTCTCTCTCTCTCTTTCCCTTGTTTGTTAACCCGAAAACGCTATCTCACTATCATGACGTTCTCATCTCTACCCAGCCAATACGTCCAAACGATGATCATCCCTATCTTCTTCACCTTCACAGCCTTCATCGGTATTGTTGTCACTTCAGCTGGGAACGTTCTCTATGGCGAATATATCTGGGATCCCCTGCGCCTTATCGACAAGTGGGATAATCGTGCTGCTGCATTCTTCGCGAGCTTCTCGTTTGCACTAGCGACGCTTGGCACGAATATTTCAGCAAACAGTATTAGTGCTGCAAACGACTTTACTGCGCTTGCTCCACGAGTAAGGTTTCCTTTGTGTAACGTTGAAGCTCCTGATAGATGTGCTGACCATTTTACTCTATTTTCGCGTTACTCCATTACCTTGTTCAACTTACAGTATATCAACATCCGCCGTGGGCAGATTCTTTGCGCTATCATTGGAGGTTGGGCTATCTGTCCTTGGGAGATCCTCTCGCGCGCGATTGGCTTCCTGTCATTTATGGCGGGATACACGATCATCTTGAGCCCAATCTGCGCAGTGATGGTAGTGGACTACTGGGTCATCAAGAAGCAAAAGATTGACGTGCCATCACTATACAAGGTGGACGGGCGGTACCAGTACTGGAACGGAATTGTACGTGTTACCTCTCACTTTTGTGAATGCCACAAAAGAAAATCTAACTGTCAATCTTCGGACTGGTTATGAACTTATGATATCTGATGTGGTGTGGATCATTCTTATGATGATTGTGACATGCCGATTTCCAGAACTGGCGTGCGGCCCTGGCGATGTTGTGCACGGTACCGCTCGGCCTCCCTGGGCTCATTGCCACGATCAACTCGAATATCGACGTTGGCGCTGCAGGTGTGCATCTTTTCGACATCTCATATATCATGGAGGTAAGTGATGCTTGCATACTTGTTGTTCATGAACATGCATGCTGACTTTTTGCTGTTGTGCACTATCAGTTCGCCATCGCAGCTGCCATTTATTGGTCGACTTCAGTGCTCTTCCCTGCTCATGAGGCGATGGTGGAGGAGACGATCTGGGAGGACGAAGAGTTCGATCATGATGTGACAGTCGGAGATAAGAAGGAGCCTTTAGGGGGGGATGCCTGATGACTAGACTCTGTTTCCTGACGTGATCCAATGTTTTGTATTTCCCTTGGGTTTCTTTTTGAGTTGGCTTTCTTCATGACCCCACGATACATCAATGACATCTTCTTCATCGATTCCAGGACAGCTCTCATCCAATAGTCCGGAAAAATCTGTTATTAAATGTGACGGGATCCACATTCCTCAATACTTTCAGGTGATATTAGTGTCAGCGTAGGGCTGGTGCTGAGAGCGCTGGAGTATGAGAGAGGTTAAGCATAGTCTCCGCATTATTTGATCATCAACCCTCCGTCAAATATCACCTCCACAGTGATCCAGACTCCATATTAGCAGCTCTTGGCATATCCCTAAATGTAAACTTAGTCTTATGCAGACCTCGAAGAGAGTAACTTGACTCCGCCCGAGTAGCGGCGATCGGAAACGAGTGTAGCACGGATCACGGCGGATATCAACGCGAAAGGGTCGGTTTCATTACCGCTAGGAAACAATATCGCTAGTGTCATGGATGCTTGGCGTGATACAGAGCCTCTCTAACTACGATGTGAAGGGACAGCGTGCTTGTTTACGGCGCTTTGGTTCGTGACCAGCATGAGCTCCTTCCACCCACTTAACGTGCGGCCAGAATGGATTAGGACTAGGCTGGCTTTCGTACAACCCGCCATAGTCTCCCATTTTCTCGCGCACCATACCCCTCCTTCTCAATGAGCAGCGCACAGCATGAAAGAATTACAGTGAAGCCTGACGATCACAGACATATACTAAGTTGGCCAGATGGACCCTATGCCATAATGAACTTCAAATAGGGACTATGGCTACTCTACCCGATCACAACGTCCGCCGGCCCTGCATATGACAATGCCTTATATCTTGCGAGCTGCCGCCCATGACCCCCTCAGACTCTCTGTACTCCTCAAATCCCTCATGCACCTGAATTGTTTCCTCACGGTTGGAGTGACGCTTGCGCTCTGTGTCCATTCTTTCTCTGTCTCTCATAACGTGAGTCCTGTGGAAAGGAGCAAGATTGTCGACTTGGAGGAGCGTGGTATCTCTACACCTGTCGGTCTTGCATGGGCGGACAACAGTAATGATAACCTCAAGTACTTCAAGACATCTCAAACGAAATAGCATGTATTCCATCCTTCGTGTTAAAAAAGTAAGGGGCTAGTACTGACAATCTACATCCCCTCAATAGCCTTTACACCTGGACTCCCGTCTGCCCTTCTCAGGCTAAGTCGGTATGTTCACCCATCACAGTCTTTGCCTTGGATTGATCTTAACAGACGTGCCTCTTTCGCGTCCGGTCCACTAGCTCGGTCTTGAATGTTGTCCTATGCTGGGAAGCACGAGCCAGATTAATAGCTTCCAAGAGAACAAATACAGAGGCGGCAAGTGTGTTATGGGGATGAACGAGTACGTATACTGACTAGCATTCTTCCCCCGATATGAAAACACGCCCTCTCATCCACCTTCTCCTCAACTTAGAGTAAACGTAAACACTGGATCAGGAGGCATTTCCGTGAGCCAGGGTATCCAAATGTGGAACCAGTACATCCGCCCGATGAGCGACAAAGGCTATACTCTCATCAGTCCCTCCGTCACCGCTACCAGCGGTGGGATTTCTTGGCTCAAGCAATTTTATGCCCAGTGCGGTGGCAGCAACCACTGCGACGCTGATGCAACTGCCATGCATTACTTCGGCACTAGCGCAAGCGACTTCATCTCGTGGGCTGAGAGGTTCCATGCTCTCGGTAATGGTAAGGTCTGGGTGACCGAGATCGCATGCCAGAGCTTTACTGGGGGCAGCCAGTGCACTCAGAATGATGTGTATGCCTTCATGGACGCAACGACATCGTGGGTGAAGAAGACGTCTTGGGCTGAGGTGTACTTCTTCTACGGTTCGTAATCTTTCCGTTTTCTCTCCCCCGCCTCTTCTTTTCTACGATGTGTTGACTGATGGTCGTATATTTGCTATTAGGTCTGTTCGAGAATCTACATGCTGTCAGCCCAGTGAACCGGATGGTCAATCCCGATGGTGAGCCAAACGCTCTGGGCAAGCATTACATCCACACATAAGGGAAAGCAGGTAACGTTCATGTCAGGTCAATCCCTCACTCTATCCCCTAATCCCAGCTATTCAGGCATTATTTGGAGCCGTCGTTCTGTATGGTTCTCATCACTATAACTTCCCCTCTCTTTTTGGCCTTATTCGCGTATGTATATCAGAGGGTTCAGCATGCAATAGGCTTCCTCTAAATGTCATGATGATGATGACGATTTTTTCGACTGGTGGTCCCCCCTGATGATGCTGTGCGCACTTCGTTGCCGCGACGACCGACTAGAACGTTGTTGGTCCCTGACACACGTGAAATGATATGTACTTTTTGGGCTATCCTTTTTCACCTGGCCCACTTCGCGACCCGAGTACACTGTGTTATTTTTTTGGTTGATACGGGGGACGAGACGCAATAAAGGCTGCTGAGGCCTTGGTGACGGGCCGGGGGAAAGGGACTCGTTGACTCGTTTATTGCCGCCGGGAACCGAGGGCGCCTAACACGATATTAATGCTTGGCGTGGGACACTGTGTCTGCGACGTCTGGGGCCAGCAAAGACCATTATGGAGCCTATCTGAAACTGCGACCAGAGTTTTGGTCAGAGGCTGGGGGGTGGAGTGAGTGGCCAAAAGGGCGAAGGGAGATTGCATCCGGACTGTGTGGAGAATGTGCCTGAACAAGGGTCAATTGAATTGGCCAAGACTATTTACTGTTCTTTGGACTGAGACGGCCCCAGTTCCTTCCATCACCGCCTGTGTGCAATCAAAGCGGTTTAGGCTCTTTTTGTCGTGCGACTCACACTCGTTACTCACCACTCTCATGTCAGTCTGTTGCACCGCTTCTTCCGTCGTTATGCTAGGCCTCGCTGACGTTTTATTTCAAATTTTGTGTGATTTTTCCACTCAAAACCCAATTTCTTCCCAACACGAAACAAATCCCTCTCCTTCTCCCCCGTTCCTTTTCGCTGTACTGCCCTTCTTTCGGCTTCTCTGTCCCTCTTAGTCTATAAACTTATCACTCCCTTTCGAAAACCTCCCCCTCATCCGTCATGCATTTGACTCGTTTCCTCGCGATTGGAGGGGCGTTTGCGCTCTCCGTCCACGCTGCCTCCGTCTCCCACAACGACGGTCACGCGCTCCGTGCCCATGCCCGCCACAACTTCGTTGCCGATGCTTCGAACGAGAGCCTCGTCGAGAAGAGCGAGATTGTCGACATTGAGGAGCGCGAGCTCGAGGAGCGTGGCACCTACAAACCCGTCGGTCTCGCATGGACTGGCAACCTCGAGAAGAACCTCAAGCACTTCGTGACTCCCAACACAAAATAGTACGTGCTTTCACCCCTTTTCTGCCCAGATTCAGGTGGTTTCTGACGGTTCATTGACCACCAACAGCCTTTACACCTGGTCCCCCTGGTGCCCTGCCTCCGCCCCGTCGGTATGTCCCCGAGGCACAGTCTCGACGCTCAATTACTCCTATCTAACGCACGTATTGCCATCTAGCTCGGCCTCGAATGCTGCCCCATGCTGTGGGGTACTAAGCAGATCAGTACCTTCCAGCAACAGAAATACAAGGGCGGCAAGTGTATCATGGGTATGAATGAGTACGTACATTCACATGCTTGATCTCATTGCTTTGTCCCTGACTCAACCTGATCTCTTACCATCAGGGTGAACGTTGACAGCCAAGGGAAGATTTCTGTCAGCGAGGGCATCTCTCTGTGGAACAAGTACATCCGCGTTATGAAGAAGCAGGGCTACACCCTCATTTCTCCTTCGGTGACGTCTGGCAACGACGGCATCGCTTGGCTTAAGCAGTTCTACGCTCAGTGTGGTGGGGGTAACCATTGCGATGTCGACTTCACGGCGATGCACTACTACGGCACTAGCGTGAACGACTTTATCTCGTGGGCTGAGAAGTTCCACGCTCTCGGCAATGGCAAGGTCTGGGTGACAGAGATTGCGTGCCAGAACTTCGGTGGCAAAGGTGGCCAGTGCAACAAGGCCCAAGTTTACGCGTTCATGGACGGGGTAACTTCTTGGATGAAGAAGCAGTCGTGGATTGGGTCGTACTTCTTCTTTGGTTAGTATCCCTTCTTGCGCTACCACTTTTTTTCATTCCTCCAGTGTAATGACTGATTGTGATACCCTTCTTCATGTTGGTCAGGTCTATTCGAAGACATGTACAACGTCAACCCCCTTAACCGTATGGTCAACGGTGATGGCACACCCAACGACCTGGGTAAACATTACATCAACTCCTAAGCGGTAATGTGCTCCGTTCACCTGCGAACATTGCGACCCACGTGCCTTGGGTTTCCGCTTTTGGCACATCGCCTCCGCTTCCTTGGTTACCCCCCTCTAATATATCAGCCTGGCATTCCCTTTCTACTTCCCTCACCCCAGCCACTCTTGGGCAATCTTTGGGGTCATTGCTGTGTATCTCTTTTTTTCTCCACTATCTCCTTTCCGAACCTACCTATCACTATTCTCCTATACACTTTTCTTTGCAGGTATGGTGAGTCCCCAACCTGCGCGGAAATTTATCCTCGGCTAGTACGTTCCCGCCATTACTAGCAAAGTAATGGACTCCAGTCCCCTCTTTCACGTTGTTAGTTTTACCAACGGTGACCACTCGTATATCCTACCACTACACACATGCACAGTCACTGTTGAACGTTTCTGGTAGACGGTAGCCCCCTACTCCCTTCCCTTAGGTAAACTAGGTACTTTCTTACCAGGTGTAAGCATAGCGTCGCGTGTAGAGCACGTTCTGGATGCCGACTCTCGTTTTATTGCATAATGTCGCACTTGATTATTTATTTGGTGTTGTCATGATCGAGGTCGAAGGAGGATGTATCCACATTGCCTTCGCGTGTTTTGTGGAGCAAAGCTTGGCACTACTTGTTGGCAGAGGGTAGAGAGCGAATTTATTGGGAGACATTGACAGGAGTAAGTTGAATCACTCTCCTAGTTGCACGTGGGCTACAACACAGTCGTGTGTCCGTCTCACCGCCGGCACAGTCTATAATTGGGAGTTGGCAATCAATGTTGTGAAATTCCACAATCAACTGATGTATAGCGCAATAGACGAAAACGCTGCAGCATTCTAGAATAGAAAGAATGGAGATCGGTGAGTCTGCAGGCACGCATTGATCTGCAAGGAAGGCCCTCATCAGCGTTCCACGCTCAAGATGACGACGTACCTCCTGTTGGAGTTGACCTGATTTGCTCGGTCGTTTGTTTCCTTCGCCGCCTGGAAATTGTGGGAGAGGAGCAGCGCTCGGTCCCGTAACGGTGCACAAATCTATCCTTGGCTCTGAACTGAATCGTGCAGCACCTAATTTACGTCCCCACGATGAATTGAGCAGATTGACTCAGTTACAAACGCTGCAAGTGAGCGGCCGCTCCTGTCCGGACTCTTGTCAAAGGATCTGCGTGAATGGCCGTCTCCACAAAAGCTGCCTCGACTATAAGAGCCAGAGGTCCCACCAAATCGTATTTGACCCCCTGCAGAGCACCACCACTGCCCTCCGTGCCCCCATTCCTCAAACGAGGTCTCAAAGGTTTTCGTGAATCACCACCAGCTTTCCTGTCGCGTCTCCCATCCTTCTAACCTGCCTGTGCACCATCTGGCACCGAAGAAGAGGTAGATGGCTCACATCGAACGAGAAATAGAGCCCAAGCCCTCGCCTGAAATAGGTGTCGTTGCGCTGAAACCATCTAACGATGATCTCGAGCGTGCCAGCGCCACCAAGCCTTCACCCGACGACCCTGAACAAGATGCAGTGACCCAAACGTGGTGGCAACGTTCGCAGTTCGAAATCAAGTTGATTATGGCTCTTGCGCTCCCTGTCTTCGTTGAGGTACGTCTCGTGGCGCAAGCTTTATTTAGAGTTTGACACATTGCCATGCACTGCGAGCTTGGCGCGCAGGAACAACCACGCCGAATGTGATACTGATGCGTCGTTTTTGCTTTTGGGATTGGAAATCATCATCGTCTTTTGCCAATTCCCCAGACCTTGGATTATACTGTCGTAGCGAGCGCCCAGGGTCAGATCGCGTCTGCATTTGGAAGACTAGATCTTGAGGTAATTGAGCTCCCTCCTCCTGACACAAGCTTTCTATTGACATACTAAAAATAAATGCTCACATTGACGGGCATGGACGGGCGGATAGACGTGGGTCGGGACCAGTTATGTCCTCACCAGCACGGCATTCCTTCCCCTCTGCTCGAATATTGCAGACATCCTTGGTCGTCATGCCACGCTGTACGTTCGCAGTCTTTTCTCATATGCGTCTACCCCCTGTTAATAACGTACCCCCGCCTCCCATGGCCGCTAGACAATTTGGTTTCGTCATGTTCTTCCTTGGCTCTGTTATCTCTACTGCTGCACAAAATATGGCAACCGTCTTGGCCGGGCGTGGAATAGCAGGTATTGGCGCTGCATTCCTCCTCGCTGTGAGCTGAGATTCTTTTATGTCTTTGGGTCACTCTCGAATTTTCCAGCACTCACGGTTCCTTGCTAGCTTGTCCGCGTTATCATGACGGATAATCGGTCGCTCATTACTAACATGCTTCGAGTGGCGGTTCTCTCGCTGCTCTTTACTATTGGTTACTCTACAGGTCTGTTCTTCTCAGAATCATTTACTCTCGCCAGATATCTAGCTCACCCCCGCACCTTTCCCGTTCACAGGCCCTATTATCGGAGGTGCGCTATCGTCAGTTAATTTCCGATGGATTTTCGCCATTAATCTCCCGGTGCGTCTTCTGGGCATACCAAAATAGCCCCGACTGTGTATTCCTTGCTAAGATCCTTCTCTTTATCTTCTTTCCATCTAGATCGCCCTTCTGGGTTCTATCCTCGCGTTTGTCACCGTTCGCAATGATCTTGTTGGTCCTATCCCTGATCCGCGCGACAACCTTCCTGGGTGGCCTACTCACACTCCAACATCACGACTTTCGGCCCTCGCCTTCCAGCTTTCCCGCATTGACTGGGTCGGCGCGATCCTCTTTACATCAGGGGCCATCATCTTCCTCATCGGCCTGTCATGGGGGTCCACGGAATCCTGGGACGAAGCCAAAGTCATCGCATGCATGACGATTGGAGGCGTGCTCGTCGTCGCGTGCATCGTTTGGCAGTTCTATCTAGGCCAGTACGATGTGCGATTCGGACCAGATGGCAAGACGCCCGTACTTCAGACGCGCGCGGACGGTACGACGGAGGAGCTGAAGATCCCTCCTCGTGCGATCGCCCATACGAGCCGAATGATCCCGTTGTGGATCTTTAAGAACTATCAGATCCCTGTTGTCTTTTTCGGTGCGTTTACGAGCGGGATGGTCATGTTTAGCGGTCTCTACTTCCTTGCTGTCTACTGGAGTATCGTTGCTGGGTTCAAGAACACCAAGACAGGTGAGCGAGTGCCAGACCTTCTATTATTCCTGGTTGATTACTTAATATCGATCATCTCCCTAGGTACACAGCTCGTTTATCTTACGCCTGGTATTGGTGGCGGTGTTTGGGTGGCTGCCGCAATGATCACCTGGTGGCGGCAGGTACGTTTGGCAACCTTGTACTATCATGAGGTCGACACACTTAACTGTTTCCTTCTTATTATCACACTCTGCTACTTGTCTCCCCTCTCGGTAGCCTCGCTTCCCAGTCATGATTGGTCAGGTTGTGCAGGCCGTCGGCGTCGGCCTACTGGCCAAAGCTATTTCTGAAAACAGCCACGGCAAGGTCAACGGTTTCCTCGCCATGTGCGGTGCAGGCGTTGGTTTCTCTATGGGCACACTCGAAGTACAGTCTCGATTCCTGCTCCCCAAGGAACAGAACTCGCTATTGACTACAATGCATCTCTTTGTGAGTCACTGTCTGCGGGTCCGAGACTCGGCCGAATAATCTGACTCATCACTATCTAATCCCCATTCTGTGCCCATCAACGCTCTCTTCTCATCGCCACTATGATAGTTCCGAACTGCGGGAGGAACAATTGGACTCGCTCAACTCTCCGCAGTCCTCCAGTCCAAGCTGCGCTCCTACATCCAAGGACTCGTCAAAAGCGGCTCGCTCTCCGTGCAAGATGCACTCAC
>WIDE01000115.1:0-23385 GCA_015039315.1 Clavulina sp. PMI_390
TCGGAAGGCGAGAGGACCAGCGTGGTCCACGGTTTCAAGCTCAGAAAGCTGGTATAATGAGGACTAAGTATAGCCCAAGCTTGCTCTTGAAGCAATAAACGGTTCAAACGTGCTGAAGATGTGGTTGGGGTGTCTGGTTGGTGCGGGTGTTCGATTCTTCCATGGATATAGAGCCAGACTTTATAGATCAGCTCTGATGTATGCTCGATAATATGAGCCCAGCCGCGCGATACCTAAGAGAAATGAACCATTCAGATCCGCCGTTCAATCGAACGGAAGTTCGAGGATATAGTGTTGAGGCAGCTTACAGTTCGTAGCTTCACTATCTCACGGCCCGCCATGTGAGCTAGAATCTCAGGAAGAAGGGGGTCGAGACTGCTGGAAGTAACGGAATTTGGCCGCAGCATAGTGGTATTACAGGGTGATATTCGATTGCAGACGGTAATAATCAATCACTTGTCACTATTGATGGCAGTTCTCCTAGTGATTGCACGACTCCAGGAACTGGATGTGCAAAGTGGAAACAGCGTGTTCGAACCCTGCGCCAAACAACCCCCCACTTTGACAACAATACCCATACCCAGTCAATATGCATCTCGAATGCTTGGAATGAGATTCAAAGAACTTTCAAGTTTGATAAGTATCCGCACTATCAAAAACCAAATAATCACGCATGATTCTGACCGGACACGCCGACGCAAGCTTGATATGTTAACAGGGCTGACCTGCTTGATTTTCTTTGGGATGGACATATTGCCCGAACTTCGCTTACAATGATGCATTAAAAAGCCCAGGTAGAGCGCGCCCAAAGGGTTATCCAGATAGGATGAAAGCAATCCAGAACAACGGAACGTGGCGCATTGCGAAAATAAATTCTGATGCGAATGGAGAGGCTGATCATAAGTCGTTAGGCAGAAAGCATGCAAGGCTGTAGAGGACCAATCACCTCGTTATGATGGAGCCGATCATAATGTTAGTATCAGAGCCATTTTTTGTGCATATGGCCCTTGAGACGATGGAGCATTCTGAGGCTGCTCCTGCGGGGTAGCGATAGAGAACGCATCTTGTTGGGAGTGGATATGAGATGATGCCTTGTGGAACATTCCCTAAATGGTCGGTTTGAGCTGATAAAATCTAGGAGCTGAATGAGCGGGCGATCTGTTGGCTTACTTGCATGATAATTCGCTCAGAATCTATTTGAGGCTGCGCTGAAGGGATGAACGGAGGAAGTCGCATCATAGTACGTAGGTAGGGAAGGCGGGTGGAGAGAGGCCAATCACGGAAGATCAACCTCCCACCATCAAAGAGCCGACGATCGTGCCATAACATTATCTGTCTTCGTTCAACTACAGAGATTGTCGCTGTATCCGAGTTGTCTTGAGAGGCGGGTATCGCGAGCGCCGGTAGCTTTCTCAGCTCCGATTGGTGGCCATCAGGGAGCTGGGGCAGAAGCCCCTCACTTCGAAGGACCTCATAAGGCCAGGAATTTTTGTGAAGCTTGTGACGCACACGATGGCGATTGAAATCAATGGCATTGATGCTGCGAATTGGACCCGAATCTTGATCATTCTCATGGTGCTCCATGATGAATGCAGTGCGAGAACCAGAGGTGGGAAGATGAGTGAATGTTGGAAAAGGAGGACCTGCAGGGCGCCCATGCAGGAGTGCGCAGTTCTGAGGTCCCCAGACCTTCCAAGGTACGCTGCTGGTTGGGTAATCCGCGAGCAGGGTGCTGATATGGGTAACGAATATGTAAACATAGTCGCGATGGTGTGCGAGTGGTGGTGCAAAAGTGAAGATAAATTGGACGAGGGAACCATCTCCCTCATGAAGTTGGAGACTTGCAGGACAAGAGGTAGCGTCTGTGTCGGTTTGGGGTCGCTCAACCGCGCCCTTTAGCGGCATACTAGTGAATTTTTCGTGGTAAAGTGCTGCTTCAGAAGAATCATATCCTGCAAAACAGTGATATCTCGCTGATAATCCCACGCGGAGCGCGATCTGCGGCAGAGCGAATGTTTGTCGAATTGTTGGGATAGGGAATCCATCGTTATCGGTGATTGTTCTGTTTGAGAAGTCGTATACGATAAGGCCTGGCTCGAACTCCATGGGGTTGTGGCTACGAGTATAAGGGTATATAAACGTCGTCGGCGAGAGCAAGAAAAAGCTGAGATGCTCGGGAATAGCTGGTCGCTCAGCTTCAGCCATGACCAGTCGCTAATGAACACAAAGGAATTCGCGATCAGTATGAAGTTCTCGAGCGAAGGGCGGTTCTGGAATGCCATCATTACGCACTGTTAGTAGCTCACCGACATGCCAATCCCAGATCAGTATACACGAATCCCATGGACGGCCGTTCGGAGATTCGCTCGAAATCTGAAGAGCAACAAGTTTACCCCGTGTAAACAGCGTTTGTACATACACTATCTCTTTCGATTTGAAGGGAAGCAGATATCCCACTCTGATGACAGGAGTTCGAGCCAACGGGTGATCGAGCTCAGGATTGTGAAAACACCCACACCTAAGAATAGCCCCTGATAGATCGGTTTCGTGGAAGCTTATACAGACCAGGTTCAACAAGGGGTTCTTTAACTCGGAAAAGAACACCTACTTCGATGGTATGACGACCAAATCGTCTCCAGGGGAGAAATAAGTATGGGGGTCATCGAGTGTGGAGAGCAAACCTTTTGATGTAACGGTGATCGATGGCTGCATGTGCGCTTCAAATGGAGCCTGAGGAAGCTGGAAAAACGAAGAGAAGGGAGGGCGGAAGAATGATTCGGGTGTAAAGTCCTCATTTGAATCTACAGGGACAACGGCAGCCATGGACGTGACAGAGACTTCTGGTAGAACCAAAGCACCATCATCTTCAAGGTTAATCAGATGTATCTTCCGAGGTCGCAACGATGCCCAAGCTTGCTCTTGTTGAAGGAGGAAGGACAATCGCGCGGATGATGATGTAGGGCGCGCTGAAGAGTTGGGATCATCGATTCTCTGATGGATATATAGCCACACTTTGTACTTGAGCGCCGAAGTAGCCTCGATAGTATTCCTCCATCTATGCGACACCTAATGGACACAATTTAATGAGGACCCCATCTTTACCACATGTCAAAGGGCCAGGGTTCTTACACCTCTGCATCTGACGATGTCCACAGCTTCAAGGTGCAGTAGAAGCTCCAAGAGGATGGAGGATTCAAAGATGGATACCATTATCTGGCCGGCTATCAAGGTGAAGGTGTGGTTGTATTACCTGGATGACCATCCAGGTCATAGCATGTCCCGGAAAAATTCCCACGCTCACAAAACAATTCAACGGACCACCCTCGGTCACAACAACTTCGCCATAAACAGGAGCTCGTCGTCAGAACACCTCTCAGCACTGCATGTCTCAGTGTCTCAGACGCCTGACGCAGATGAACATGTCGTTCAGGTCACTTATGGGTTTCTCTCCTCACGCGCGTAAGGTCTTAAACCTGTCCAAAGCCCGACGGTATCTCGGCCTCCTCTTGCCTACAAACGCCTCGATCGTGCACAACGTCAACACTCGAGTTCACATACACGCCTCTCTTCTTCGATGCAGACATGCGAGTTTCTCATCCCGTGCAACCATCTTCGGTCTCGAAAACATCGACCGACTCTTTCTCGTGCAAACTGTCCACTTGGTGTGGTCCTTGTACGCTGTCATGCTTGAACTATTCGTGGACTAAGCCCAATGTCATCATAAACAATTCCAAATATCGTAATTTGGGTCTTTCTTGTCTTGTCGCCCTATCCCCCGAGCTATCACACTTCTCGTTCGTTCGACCATCTCGAACAGCACCATGGACGACATTTGGTCGACAGAGCAATGCATCTGTAATTAATTTTTTTTCCCTCCAGTGCCGAGCTAACCCGTCTGCAGCCTACTTGAGGTCTGGCAATGTCTCCCTGAAGCGCATCCGTTCATTACTATCTGTCAATGGAATTCTTCACGGGTCTCGCCACGACACTCTCGATATCCTCTTGGACAGAGCAACAACTTTGCTCGATGATAATGAGCAACTTCGTCGTCAGCTCACCACACGTTTCAGTGATAGTCATGTAATCCACCAAGGCAAGTTTTTGATCATTTACGGTCTCATCTATGTTTACTGATACGCGCGCCTACCAAAGGTCATCGTGATGGTGTTGGAAACCATGGGTGTGAGCATATAACTGAGTTAACCTGTTAGATAAGCGGATCCACTCCGCTGACTATCCATTGACGTGTTCAGACGACGCTTGCAGTGACAACACCGCAAGACCTCCGCCATCGCAAATCGATGAATGCATTGGTGAGTTTAGGTATAACAAGCACTCCAGTGCCTAACTGTGCATTTTCTTTGTCACAGATTTCCTCAAATCCTTAAATCCAAGTTCGATTGGTCGGCTTTTGTCTACACCGTCGGACCCGTTTCCTGTCACTGGGTTATCGCGTGAAGTTGTGATGCTACGAGCGCGAGGTCTTAACTGATTCCCCAGCCGCAATTCATCGCGTCAATAGCGCTTCGAGAGACGCACGTGAGCGATACCGGACATCAGACGACAACGCCGATGGCCAACCTGCTACGACAAAACATGATGATGTGCATACGCAGCCGTTCCTCCATGTTCCTACCGACGACGTCAAGAAAGCTTGTCTAAGAAATTTCTCTAACGCGACAAGTACCGCCAGGCTCAAAAAAGCGACATGCGCTTGTTGCGGCCGTCGCCAGTTCATGCGTGACATATTTTCACACCAAACGTCAGCCAGCGATATCCCTCATCGTAATCTTCTCCGTCCTGTTGATCCACACCCTCATGCCACGTTATTTGAGGGATTGATGCTAGATCCTGCCGGGGTTACTATTACTGATGCAGGGGAGATTCTTGCCACTACATGCCATGAATGTCATAACGCATTGTATCGCAACCGTGTCCCGAAGTTCGCTATAGTGCGCGGTTTTTGGCTTGGACAAGTGCCACCGGAATTATCCCGTCTGACACTGGCAGAGAGGATCTTGATTCAGCTCGCCTTTCCAAGAGTTTACCTTGTAAAACTACGCCCAAAATCCAGTCGAGCCCGTCATATGCCACTAGACCAGTTGACCGACGCCATCAGCGGCTCAGTCTGTTCCGTTAAGATGCCAGAAGACAATGTCATCAAAATGCTTGAGTGACGCCTTCAGACGTCGACTGCTCCCGTTTTGCCGCACCCCCCATCCGTGTTGGCATCAACTTTGTCTATTGCATGGTTAGGGTTCTCAAAGTATCCCCCGTATTACCTTCGGGGGCTCTTTGAGGTCCGGCGCTCTGTTGTCCACGATGCCCTCACATGGTTAAAATTCCACAACCCCTTCTACCGCGACATTTCTATCGATCACGACGCGCTATCTAAACTTCCTGTCAAAGGGACACCTCCCGAGCTATATGTCCACGAGTCAGAGGACCCTCGGTTATGTGCTATGGCCCAGTCTGAAGGTGTTGGCTATGTTAGACTCGATGACAACAATGAGGGCGATGAGGGCGATGAGGACAATGACCCGGATCTCGATCACCACACTACCGATGACGAAGAACGTGACACTGTCTCCGACATGGACTTTTGTGGTGTCGACCGCGAGTCTCCTGAATCCCCACCCTACGCACCCACCACCCAGGGTAAGTTTCTCGGCGCGCAAATTCCCAATCGAGCGAATCACACCCGACTCACGCACTGCATTCATATAGACAGGGTCAATCCCGGCCCTGCTGTTAGTCAACGACAAGGCAACCAATCCAAAAGTAAGACTTGCGTTCAAGCCGTCATGGCTGTGTCGCTAACATCCGCATTTTATTTGCAAGTCATCCCGAGCCTTTACAACCATCTGCGATCCGTGGACCTTGCCGACATGGACTCACTCGAAATACGCCCAAATATCGATCGGTTACTGCACAATTTAGCGGAGTCATCGAGTCCTCACAACAATCAACCAGGCCAGGCAGCCCCGGGTGACGAAAGCGACGAGAAAGCGTACTGTCTATGGCTCGGTACCGAGTTCCGAAGCCAATACGATTCTGCGACATATGCGAAGGGGTATCCAACTCTATTTCCTTACGGTGTCGGCATGCCGTTCATCGTGCCGAAAATATCTCTCGCGGTCTACTCCCAACGCGCCCTGACGCTATATGATGATCGATTTTGCAAGAACAAATTCTTCATATTTGACCTCTTTGCCGCCCAGCAGAAGTCAGAAGTTGCGATGTCATCAAAGCTCACGTTCAAACGTCCCATGTGGAGCCGCCTGAAACAGCGTATCAAAGTCCTTGATGTTAATGCTGTGAAACAGGCCCTAGCTGAAGAGGAGGCGGGTGAGGAAATCTCAAATCCCGAGATTCGTGACTTCATCCGAACGGCCATCGCCACCCGCAGTCATGTCATTGGTTCTGACAATGGTCGTTACCTCTATCGCCAGGAAATCTGGGGGATTTGTATCAAATATGGGAACCCCTTCATTTTCCTGACAATCAATCCTGCTGATCATCACGACCCAATTGCTATGTTCCTTGCCGGCGAAGACATCGACCTAGACAACTTCTCGCCCCTTGATGGCCCGTCAAGCAGCGAGCGTTCAAAAATCCTTGCATCGGACCCATTTGCTGCTACCGAGTATTTTCATATCGTCATCGGCGCTGTTCTCGAACATTTGCTGGGGTTCCATGTCACGGAAAGGTCAATTACGACTACGCCAGGGGTCCTTGGCCATCTAAGTGCATATTTTGGTATGGTTGAAGAACAGGGTCGAGGAAATCTCCATACGCATCTCCTGCTCTGGATCAGAGACATGCCGGACTGCGTGGAGCTTACCGACATGTACAACGATCCACAATTCCTTGAGCGCATGAATGCGTTTGTCCGTTCGGCAATCCAAGCCCATGTAGATGGCGTTGATGAGAATCGAGGCGTGAGGCCTGCTCCTGATCCCCACCCTTCTTGGCAACGCCCCATTTCCACCGACACCCCCGATTTTGAGCTTCAATCAATCAACGCCGAACGCAATCATGTTGAGGCAAGCCAATTTCATCTCTGCACGCGTGCGCCACACGGATGCGAGAAAACGTGCACATACTTTTAGCGGACACTACACCTGGACCTCGAGTGTGGAAAACATCTGGGTTATTCGTCGGGGCGAATCGGGTCTGGCCCTGCCCTACCGTCCACCGGTTTTCCCGGCCGTTGTTGGGTGAGAGGTTTGTTTCCTCCTTGAGAGATATTGGATCTGACCACTCGACTAGCGCACCGGCCGCGTCTGTGAAATCGGCTGTTGTTATGAGGTGCGTCGTTTCTCTGAAGTACCTCCACACGCGTCTGACTCTGGAAATGTCGATAGCGTTGGCGATTCGACTGCTGCCGATGGGCAAGGTGAAGGGTAGGCCTCTTTTGTTCTTTCGTTTCGAACGTCATCGCTGAGTGCTTCAATGTTGTAGGTCTTCCCAATCCGCCGACACGTTGTGAGTAGGTTTTTGATGACCTGGAAATTGTTGTTGACGATCGTACAGGTCGGCCGCAGAATCCGATAGTGAGCGAGTGAACAACGATGAGGATGGCGTGGCCGATAGCAGGCAAGTGTCTTGATGACCTCGCTCGCTTGTTCTGCGCTGATCTGTAAACCTTAGTTCGGGAAAGAAGAAACGCAAGGCGAAGGCGGTGGATAGGTCTGGAGATGAGACAGATAAGGTTGTAAAGAAGAGGAAATGATTGTCCGTACATCATTCCTCAACAGCCTGTCTCTATTGTAACAATTGTACCATATAAGTGATCGTTCGTGTGGTTCGACATAAATAAATACATTCTCTGTTGTGTCCTATTGTTGTGTCATCCAGGTCATCGCCGCTTTGCCGGCCTTCACAAGTTTGAGGTGCCTATTAGGCTTTGTTTCCGTATGTGGTCACCGAGTCAGAAAACTTCTGGATGGGCAAAACCGGCCTCGATCATAGTATGTCGTATCATTCACAATATTTTACAATGACCTTGATGTTTAAGTATTTGATTTTGAATGGTCATTTTAGACTGGGGATGAACGTCGACGAATTGTATCAGACATGAAGGGTTTGACGTACATCAATACACTACCAAGGTTCGACAAGCGGCGCATTATCGTGCCACAGAACTTTGTCCTTTACCACCACAAAGCGACCTTCAAACTTAGAGCACAACTCGATAAACTGCTCTATCGTATGATCGCCCGTGGTTCGATACAGTGCTAGTGTGATGGAAAGGTTGAGACGATGTTCAAGAAGCTGCTGAAGGGCTAGAGCTAGCACCGCGACAGCCTCGGATATTCCGTGGCCAAATTCAAGACGATGCATCTCAACACTGTACCATAGCATTCGAAGAGCCGGGAGGAAGGGGTATGGGAGTTGAGAAGTGGGCGATCCACTCGTGGTAGTTAAGCAGGCGAGTCCTTTGAGCAATTCGCATTCGCCTTCAGCCTCTGAGACACCTTTGAGATTACGAACGCGAACGAGAATTTCTTCAAGATGAGAATGGTCTGAAAGGAATTGGTGAAGTTTGGCCTTATAGCCATTTATGCTAACAAAGGATATCCGCTTGAGAGCCGGGAACGTTTGTCGTGTCCTTTGGGCATCCCCAAAGTACCAGTCATTGTTGTTGCTGTACCAAATGCCACTGAGTGAAAGAAGCTCGCATCTAGGGGCAACCAGCTGGGGAAACCCCCCAGCTAGCGCTTCCGCACCCAACTTGAATTTTTTGAGGTGGAGAAGCTCGAGCGGCTCGATAAACTTTGATTGCACTCGTGTGTCGTTATATTCCTCGTCATCGTCATAGAATCGCCAATCAAAGCATTCCAGATTAGGGCAGTGACGTGCAATACGGATGACCAGCTCTTAAATGTCGAATTGTCTCCAAAGGAAGCCGAAGATCATTCAATGATGGTCGTGGTTCTATGCTCTCTGCTAGCGCACTGAACTCGATATCAGCAGATTCAATCTGAGATTCATGCTGTTGCCAGAATGGTATCAGGGGCGGGCGGTGGATGAGCCCCCTCTTGCTTCCAGTGTGATCAGCAAATTTCACACTACGAAGGGCAGGGCAAACCAAGCCAAAATCGCGAATCGCTTGGGTGCTTTCGCTCATCCGCAACTTCTTCGGCCCAGAGCATACTTCCATGCGATGACAGCGGTAGATATGCGGTTGTAGTATGGGCAGGAGCTGTAGCAGGTTGGAACGGGTGTTATCGACATTCACGAAGATAATGAGGTTGACCAAAAGACTTTTGGACCTCTGGAGTTGACTCTCAAGCACGATCGGTGAGGTGGAATACGTTTTCGTGAGGGAAATGACGACGTTCGTCCAGCACTTCGGCGTGTGGATCGCAATCTCCCGGATTCGTCGGGACGACAAGTTCATAGAGATGAACGACTGGAAGAGTGGAAAATACTTGTCGTCTCGGTTCTTGGGGTCCCACATTATCATCGACGGCTGAGAGGTTTCGCACGGCGTAAGCAACTCCAAAATGTATGACAGAATTTCATCTGGGATCCGAAGCATGGGCGGGATAGAGCCATGGAGACGGGCTGCAAGCTGGGAAGTACTAGCAGATTTCTCTTTGATGATTGGAGCGATCATCTCATCCCGGTCGGTGTCATCCAGTGGAGGCGTCAATGACACGGACCTAAGATCATAACAGCTCCGTTAAGTTGGTGTGCGTCGGAGACCGCAAAAACTTCTTGTAGCACATACAGTCCAGGCGAACTGGCAACGCCCCTTGCTCTTGGAGCTACCGGTGTCTGATTAGGCCGTCCCTTTCTCCCTTCAGGATCACTGTCGCCCATATTTCCGGTGTTCGATTATATAGGCTGAGGGACGGGGGTCAGAGGAAGTGGTCAGAACTATAGCAAGACCACGTCTCACAAGTAGTCACGACAGGTCACATGCTTTGTCGCTCGGGAGCTCTCGAGCAGTATTCAGAAGAGGACCTGTGAAAGCTGGGAGATCGTGCTCCGAACTTCAGGGACTTCTTGTGAAGGTCGCTAGACACACCCTCAGTTGCAACAATGATGGATTGGGTGAATCAGATCTTTACGACTGTATGGAATCACGAACACTGTATATTAGAACTCAGGACGACGGATTTGAATGGTCTCAAGGATCGGGCTACATAGTAAATATTAAAGCCTGGCGATTTAATGGTTCGAGCGGAAGACCGGCCAATTCTGCTTCTGAATCTATGTCCGTATCTTGAGTTGGGCCACCGTTTATGATATCAGGTCTACTCTCAGCCAAACTTAACGATTCAAGCTCTGATATTTCCCTTGCAACATCCCCCTAGATTAGTGAGTAGTCAAGTTTAGTTGGCATATTGGTAGTTCCGCGCTAAGGATGCTATTATGCTCACTTGAACAACGATATTCTCCGAGTCCATCGACAGGCTGAGGGAAGCGCCTCGCACGATAGGTCCCGAGTCCACCCGGTTATATGGTAGCTCTGCACGGATGGGCCATTTGGTAAAAATTGATTCTGCACTGCGAGGCTGTGCAGCCCTAGGGGCGTTCCTCCATAACAAGCCACGAGATCGATCGGTCTCCCCAGCGTCAGAACCAGGGTCCGAAGGCTCATCTTCAGAAGCTGTACTGGGGATGACCTCGCGCGGCCAAACCTGCTCAGACCGCCCGCGACGTACGCGGTACTGGTTGAAGTCAAGTAGACTAACTCCCCAGTCAGAGATCTTATCCGCGCTCCATTCGTATTTGTAGAGGAAAGCACAACGGGAACTCGACAAGATTGGAGGATCGAACTTCTGTAAAATGCTTAACGCCCCATGAAGAAGAGCACACTTCTTGCGGCCCCATTCAGACCACAGCACTCTCTCAGTAGAATAGTGACCCAAGAGAGTGCGAACATGAGTAATAAAGATATAGACATGCTCGCTTTGAAGTGCTCCTCTGAATGGAGATTTATATGCCGTGACCGCAACCTGGCAGAGAGCACCGTGTCTTTCATGGAGTTTTGGATTTGTTATTGGTTGGATGTGAGTGAATGGGAATTTTTGATGATTTCGGGAGCGTAGCCAAGTCTCAGATGATTCAAACCCAGCGGTACAGGTATAGTCCATTTGGTACTGGTTCCGGGTACGAATCGCGGGGAGAGCGAACATTCTTTGAAGGCGAGGAGTTGGAATCCCTCCGCTGTCAAAATGGGTTGAATCGGAAAAATCATAAACGGCGACGCCCAGCTCGAAAAGGTCGTCTCCTGATCTTCGATCAAAATATGGATAAAGAAACGTGGTGGGGGAGATAAGGGAGATGTGAGGCGGAACCAAAGATGGAGTGCTGCGCACAATCCGGAGTCGCTACAGGGTAGTCAGGTGATGCAATAGTGGAGTTCATCAGGTAGGCAATTGGGTTGAAAATATATACTTACTCCCAGCAGTTTCGCAGTATGCCAGTTCCAGAGAAGAATCCACGATGACAACCGATCCTGATTAATGTGAAAGACTAGGAGCTCTCCCCTTGTGAACAATTGGCTGGGGTGGCCGTATAATTGTGTGGGAAGTAGGCTTATTAGCCTTAGGGCGGGTTCTCGAGCTAGGGGGTGATCTAGTTCGGGATCATGGAGTAACTTGAAGGTGATAGTGTAAGCGCGATTCGATCGGTCCCTAGAAACGATAGTGTCATGTCGATTCTCGAGTAGTGACTGGCGTTACGGACCATACTGAGGTGACCACCAAGTCACTTTCGGGGCATAAGAAGCCTTTCCTGTGGGTGATTTGATGACTGGAAATAGCGGAAAATCCCTTCAGTTCCTCTATGGTCGGATCCTCTCTCGTTGGAAGCCGGAAGATGCTGTGAAATGGGGGGAAGAAACAGGGACCAAGTCGTTCATGGGTATAGTCTACCAGTGCAGCAATATGAGCACTGTCGGAAGGCGAGAGGACCAGCGTGGTCCACGGTTTCAAGCTCAGAAAGCTGGTATAATGAGGACTAAGTATAGCCCAAGCTTGCTCTTGAAGCAACAACCGGTTCAAGCGTGTTGAAGATGTGGTTGAGGGATCTAGGTGATGGGGATGCTCGATTAGTCCATGGATATAGAGCCAGACCTTATAGATCAACTCAGATGTATCTTCGATGATGTGAGCCCAGGTGCGTGATACCTGCCATAAATGAACCGTTCAGCAGAAGGAAATTGGAGCACGTAATAACGACATTTCTTACCGCTCGTAGCTTTATGATATCATAACCCTCCAGGTGAGCCAAAATCTCAGTAAGAAGAGGGTCAAGCTTCCCAGCAGTAGTGGAATTCAGCGACAGCATAGTGGTCACACAGGGTATTAGCCGAGTGCGAACGGTAATTGCTATATTTGAGATACTATTGGCGGCGGTTCTTTCGGTGGATGCACGATGTGCAAGTGGAAATAGGGGTGTGTAGAGTAAGCGATATTTACCTAACGTTTTCCCACCAAACATCTGGGAATTTATTACCTAATGACTAAGCAATATAGCCTAACAGAACCTTTCCGGTCGAAAATTAGGGCTATACCTCTTTGCACAGAGGCTAATATTGGTGAAAATACCCTATGTAAACCTGGAGAGAGCTATAATAATTTTATTACGCTATATTGCCTTCATACAGCGTTGTCTATCTGAGTCGGCTCTCTAAGCACCGCTGGGGGTGTAAGGGATACTATTCGACTCTATACTATAGTAGCTTGTTGATACTTATGTACGCCGGCCCCCAGGTATATAACTACCATACTAATCACTTCTGCATGCACGAGCACGACGTAGACAGGGCTGGATCTCCCCAGTCGCTCACTGTCTTGTCCGCTAAGTCTCTGCACCTTTTTACTTCCCGCACGAGCACCGATGAGACAGGGCGGGATTTTCCCCGTCGTTCACTGTCTCGTCTGCTAAGTCTCTGCACCCTCACACTTTCTGCATGAGCACCGACGAGACGAGGCGGGATCATCCCCGTCGTTCACTGTCTCGTCTGCCACCCAGAGTGATGCCGCCCAGAGCGATGCCGCCCAGAGCGATGGTCCTACCATCCAAACCGTGCAAATGGCATCGACCACACGGAACGTGATGAAGGATTACTATTTCCGCACGAGCACCGACGAGACAAGGCCAGGTTTCCCGGGTCGTTCACTGTCTCGTCTGCTAAGTCTCTGCGCTGCTACGTCTTCTGCACGAGCACCGACGAGACAGGGCTGGATCTCCCCAGCCGCTCACTGTCTCGTCTGCTAAGTCTCTGCACCTTTTCACTTACTGCACGAGCGCCGGCGAGACAAAGCTGGATCTCCCCGATCCCTCACTGTCTTTTCCGCCAAGCCTCTGCACATAACTAACATCTGTGATACATACAAGCGCTTCTTGTAGCCTTCAGGTACGCATACAACGTGAATGACATCATCCGCATGTTTCACCCGTGTCTCACTTGTTCTCGGACGCATCAAGTCACACGATGAGCTTCTGATTTTCTGTACTAGATGGTACCTTCCATACGTACCAATTATTATTATCTATCCACTTTGATGCAACAGACAAACAGTCATCCAAACCGTGCACATGGCATTGGCCACGCGGAACATGTTGCGGGATTGTTCTCTCAGCATGAGCACCCACGAGACATGCTAGATTTCCTTGACCGTTCGCTGTTTCGCGCGCTAAGTCTGTGGGCCTGTAAATTTTCTCCATGAGCACCGACGAGACAACGCGAGATCTTCCCTGTCGTTCAATGTCTCGTCCGCTAAGCCTCTGCACCGGTACATTTTCTGCATAAGCACCGACGAAACGCGGCGGGATTTTCCCCGTCGTTCACTGTCTTGTCTGCTAAGTCTCTGCACCGTTATATTTTCCGCATGAGCACCGGCGTGACGAGACAAGAATTTCCCTGTCGTTCACTGTCTCGTCCTCTACATCTCTACACCTTATATTCTCTGCGCGAGCGCCGACAAGACAAGGCTAGATTTCTCTGATCTCCCTAGTCGATCACTGTCTCATCCGCTTAGTCTGTGCACATAACTGACACCCGATGTACGTTGTCCAGTAGTGTAGCCTTCATACACTCGTCCAAGGTCAATGGCATCATCCGCATATCTCAGCCGTGTCTCACTGGCACTTGTTCTCGGACTCATCAAGTCCCATGATATACTCCTTATTTGTTGTACCAAATGGTACCTTCCATACGTAACAATTATTATTATCTATCCGCATATGTGGATTATACTTTGCCCTGTGATGCTGAGGAGCTGGTGGTTACGGCCAACGTTTCTCGATACAGCTTTATGCTGGTGAGGCCTCGGTTCCGGACTGCACACCCCCCTGTCAGATAGTCTACGTGCTCTTGGTAGTTGAGAGTGCCTTCGGCCGAGGGAGGGACGGTGTTGCCGGCGACGAGGAGGTGGGCTCTTCTCACGGTCGGCTAGGCGTAAATCGTAATCCGGTTGCACGCTGAAACCACACACACACACACACACACACACCTCTAATAGGATGTTCGAGCCCTGCACCAAACAACCCCCTACTTTGACCAGGTAGCGGGGGTGGGCGCCTCGTCTCCGACTAAGACGACAATGAACCACATCATGGCTATTTCTTACTAAAAGTTGATAAAATCTTTAATTAGAGTGTGTGGGAAACACGAGCGGTCACTTGGACAGATCGAGAAATCGGTATACGGCAAAAAAGCGCTGGCAAAGAAAATCGAGCAGATAGAGAAGCTCTTTGGGGACGCATGGATCCAGGCTATTAAATTTAACACTAACAAAGGCGCGATAAAGTGCATTTTTATGCGATGTGTCACCGTTATCCTCGCTTTGTTATCATTGCATCATGCGTCCAAGGAGTCCCGGTTACAGTTTGGACACCCCAAATCTCCTCTATCGTAATGCTGCCTCAAGTTATCAAGCAATAGAACCACCGCTTGAGAGACAACGTGGCATGTTGAACGCCGTGACTACCTCTGGTAATATTCACTTCTTTACGATTTAGCCTAGTTATTTTATGTGCCAAGCCAAGTAAGTACCGCATCGAGTCAAAGTCAAGGGGTGTTCAAAGTAATAGCAGCAGAAATATAAACGATCAAGCCACGAAACAACAATGTCCGTCTTCTTCCTCCCCAACTCAACGAATGAATGAATGAACAAATCACGCCAGCGCAACACCAACGCCCTCCAAGTACCGCTTCAAGTCAAAGAACAGCTCGACCTGCTCTTCCACAGTCAAACTCGACACGACAGTCTGCAGCACCGAGCCCACAGTCACATGGTGCTCCCGCACGAGCGCCGAATAGTACACATACGAAAACATGCCCATAAGGAACCTGTAGCAAATAGAGCATGAGTATTAGGCTACAATCAACGTTGAAGTGGGGACGTACTGGCAGTCCATGCGGTCAGTCATACCGCCGTGACCGGGGATACTGTCCCCAAAGTCCTTTAGGTTGAACGCGCGCTTGAAACCCGAAGCAAAGAATCCGCCGAACGGCGCGACGAGCGAGGCAAATGTGGCCAACACGAGGCAGTGCAGTTGGAATGGCGTATAAGGAATGGGAGGGACACCGTTATCGAGACGAAGCTAAGTACGTCATTTGAGTGTTATGTTAGTACGACGGTGATAGGCAGTCGAAATGTGTCGGCGTACCAAGGAAGAAATGAGTGTGTTCAAGGGAGCCCACAGCTCGTATGTTCTCCAGATGAAGACCGAGTTGGGTGTGCAGGTGTTATTGCTCCACGCGCTGGTGCCAAGGTCGTGCACGGGGCAGATCATGTAATTAAACTGCATGAATGCGCTTCCCCAGAGGACAGCAAAAATCAGCGTGCAGATGAATGCTCCGACGAATCCTTCTACTGTCTTCTTGGGTGAAAGCTTGATGAGGGGCGTTTTACCAAAGGTCACACCTGAGCGAAAGTGAATATCATTGAGCATTTCGGTGCTTTATGGAATGAAAAGAGGAGGCAAAGGAATATTCGCTCACCGCAGATATAGGCCCAGATATCATTGCAGATAACGAGAGAAGCCGGGACGAAGAACCAGATCAAGCCCTCGAGGATATTGTTCACGATGAAGTGACTGCGAACAGGAAAACTCGTGAGCGAGCCATCACAATATTAGACAAAGCTGGGTCGGAGGAATGACCGACCTTGACACGACCAGCACCAACAAGCTCATGTGCACCCAACCGAACAGACCGAACTGGTGTTTGAGGTACCGACGCTTCAGGCTGCCCACGAAGCCGACAAAGCCTATATTGAAAATAGATTAACAGCTATGCACAATAATGAAAGGGAAGTCCATGCTCACCAATTGTATAGAGCATAAAGCTGATGAAGCGGTGGTTCGTAGCGAAAGGAAGGAATTGGGCATCCGAGAACACGACGTGCTAGAACGGATCATCAATAGATGTATCAGTAAACTCTATCTCCGGTACAAATTGGGGAAAGGCTAACCTTGAAGTAATAAATCAAGCTCTCGCCATACAAAAAGTAATTCGTGATCGCAAAGAAGTACCAGTTGAGCGTAGAGTCCCAAGCCTCGCTCGTCCTACCATCCTCCTCATCCTCGTCGTCCGTCTTGTCCGCAGAGGCCTGCTGCTTTTGGTCGCGCCGGGATGGATGTGTGAGCTTGAAGAGTGCGGTGACTTCGCGGTATGCGAGTGTCTGGCAGACGAAGACGAGGACGATGACATAGGCGTGGCCGAACAGAAGGATCGCTGTAGATAGTGATAGGATGGAACAATGTTAGATGAACCAGCGATGAAACGAAAGCATAGGTGTGAGAGCAAGTGGGTGAGGGGTGAACGTAGGGTGAAAGCGACAACTCACAGATGAAACCTCCAATCATAATGAGTGTCCAGATCGTGCGCGTAATGGCATTCTGCTTCTTCTTTGCCTTTTCAGCTTTCTTCGTCTCTTCCTCGTCAGGCTTGGGAGTTGCCACCGACTCCTTCATGACCGCACTCGTCTCACTGCGAATCCCAGCCGAGGCTCTCCTTCCTCGTCTCTCCTCAGCATCAGTATCCTCGCCATATTTGAGCTCTTTGCTCAGGGGCGGAGTGATGAGGTCCTGGCTCGCCTTTCGCTTGCGCATACTTGCGGACGGAGGCGGCTGCGGAGTCGTAGGCGTATGGGGGAGGTTGTCTGGGAGAGTGGGCTGGAAGCGGCTGCTTGGTGGAGCAGGCGAGGATGTGCGCCGGGACGACGACGTGTTGAGCGTTGCGGGCCTGAGCGAGGGTGGAATGCCATTTGTGGGGCTGGAGGATGTTGGGGATGGTGTGGGAGGGATTGCAGAGGCTGGCTGCTGCTGTAAAAGAGTAGAGGATGTCTCTGTAGGTGCTGCTGCTGCTGCTTTGGCCGAGTCCGGAGCGGAGGCGGTGGATGACGACAATAGTGGGGGTGCTGGTGCTGAGGCTGCCGCTGCCGCCGCCGCCGCCGCTGCAGCCTTTCTAGCCTTTTTGGCACTTTTAGGCTTTTCAGGCGCTGGCACGGATCTTTGAACACAAGGTAGCAGAGAGTCGTCGCCGCGTACAGTACAGTCGAAAATAATTGGCCGACCGAAGAGAGAGAGGACCATGCGTCATACGATAATCGCGTTCAGCCAATTTTTTTTTCTTCTTCTCCAGCTAGGTTCAAAACAACTCACATGGGTGGCACAATGGGTGTTTTAGGCACCTCTATAAGCTCGCCATCATCTTCGACATCCTCGAGCTCCTCATCCAAGACGTCGTCGCCTTCTACCTCCAATGCATTGAACGAGAATCGTGCGTTGGCAGGATTCGTCGGTGCTTTGACGCTCATGGTCCCGCTGAGCTTTGACAGATTTAAATCGAATTATTTCGCGGCGATGGGAGAGATATGCCGTGGACGGCAACGCGGGGCAAGCACGAGAGACCCCAAACTGGGCAGGCGGTGACGAACCAAGATGAATGATGATGAATGAACCTGGCACGTGAACAGCGCTCAGCTCGACCTTGGCCACAACACCCATCATCAGCAGCTCGACTCAACTCATCTGAGAAGGTGGTTATAGTCTTTCACTAGGGGATCATGTCCGAGTTTTGGGTTAGCAGAAAGAAGGTAAACTTTCCTACTGAGGCCGAATATGCAGCGAGCACTAACTCCCATTCACGCTCCCAGTACCTCTGCAAGTACTGTGACATCTTCATTGCAGACGATGCACCTTCGCGAGCGCACCATGAGAGTGGCCTCCGCCATAAAGGCAACAAAGAACGATTCGTTCGCAACCTGTACAAGTCCAGCGAGCAGAAGAAGAAGGATCTAGATGAGGAGAAACGGGAGCTGGCAAGAGTGCAGAAGGTATGTTAGCTGCATTACAGCATCTAACCCAACACGAATTTCTTATACCACATCTCTTATATCTACAGATGGCCAATGAGTCTTATGCGAGCGACGTCGCAGCTGGGATAGCAAAACCCATGACTTCTGCGTCCACCTCTGCTCCTGCCACATCCACTTCCAAAGCACCTCCACCAAAGTCAACCAGCAAGTACGCCAACTACTCCACTGCTGAATCCCTTGGCTTCTATGACGAAGAAGCAAAACGACTCGCCGATGAAAAGGCGCTCAAGCAAAATGCAGGCGTCATCGGCGAATGGACTGTCGTCGCGCCCCCCATACCATCTCGATCCGACGCGGGGCCATCCAACGACTACGCTTCTTCGTCTTCAACACCACCTTCCGATGGTCGTCAGGCCACTGCTGAGGCTGAGACTGAGACTTCTGCGGCTCCGGCTGCCGAGGAGACCGATCCCGACGACGTTCGAGGATGGCGACTTGATGGTCCTGCCAAGAAACGGCGGAAGATCGCCGTGGCGATGGGAGACATCTACGACCCTGGCGAAATCAAAGTCAAGCGGAAGGAAGGTGAAGAGGCGCCAAAGGAGGAGGCACCTAAGGAAGAGGAGGTTCCTGTTGGGTCGCTCATGCCATCGTGGTCAGCGACCAAGTGGATGAAGCCGGGAGAGGCAACCGCTTCTGCAACATCCAAAGCCGAAGCTGAGGCAAGAGCTAAGGCCGAGGCCGAAGCAGCAGCAGCGAATGAGGCGAAGGAGGACGAGGCTGTGAAAGCAGAGCCTGAATCGACTGCTCCATCATTAGTGAAGGAGGAAAACACTGAGGACACCAAGCCAGCTCCCTCATCGACGGCCCCCGCAGAACCATCCTCTGGGGGTATGTTCCGAAAACGAAAAGCTCCTGCGGCTGGGGCTGGGTCAAGAGAAGGGAACTCGAGAAAGTAGCCATCCTTCAGTTGTTAGCAATGTTTCTTTCTCCATTAGGGATCTCTTTGACACTGTATGCTATATTGCTGACTAAATGATCCTGCGTGCGACGAGCCCCGGTAGTTGAGCCGCAATAAAAAGTTCTGCCAAGCGCAGCACTCGAGTTCCGCCCAGACATCATCCATAGTATTTTTATACCACGTATGCTGGAGAAGATTACTCCTCTGTCCCCCCGATATCTCTACGCCCTTCCTTCCTTCTCTTAGTACAAGTGTACCACATGGGATGTCAATGTTCGCGCAATCTTTGATGTGTATTGCAATTCAAATTGGCCCTGTGTGCTGGCCACGCGGGAACCGCCGGCTCGTACTACCGCCCACTTCCTTGGCATCGTCGTCCCCATCATCTGCGTAAAGTCTGCTAGCTGCTCTTGGATTTCCGCATTTCTCGAGTCAATGCTTGCTCAAGACCATAAGAAAACGTTTTCATAGCCTTTTTGGAAAGCTTGGGCCCCGCCTTCATCGTGCTTGTCCCTCCGAGCACTCTCGAGGGCATATTTCTGCACCCTCGGCCTTCATCCCCCACTTCAACCACCCCCACTGCCCTTCCTAGCTCTTATCTATCCTCTTCCAGCTCCTTAAAAACATGATATTCCGTACCAGTGGATCAGATGAGAAACACGGGTCAAGCCAAGGCGTCACCACCGACCTCGGCAACCTCTTCCGCACATCCTTCCACTCCTCCTCCACCACCCACGCAGGCTCCAGCTCCTCCCACACCCATCATCGCGACAGCCAACAATCCCAACTCGACTCCGAATCCCCCTTCTCCGACACCCGCTCTGTGATCCCCGAGAACGATAACGTAACATTACTAGAAGACCAAGAACACCATCTCAGGGCCCTGCCCTACTTGCCCCCCGTATACATCCATCGGACAGCGCGCGCATGGGCACGCGCTAATGCTATTGACTGGACGATCCAGTGGGCCATCGCGCTTTTTGCGTATTTCCTCACGTTGTTGGCATGCTGGGTGGGGAGTTGGGGCCCGCGGTGGCACCAGATCGTCCTTCTCAGCGCAACACAGCCTCTGCACACCGTGTCGAGTTCTCTGGGGCCGAATGGGATACGCCCTCCGCAGGTGTACATTGCGTATGATTATACGCTCGTGTCGACGTTTATGAATTGGGCGCCCTCAGATGTGGGCGTCACTTGGGGCCAGTACGGGCCTGTGTCGAGCGTGTTGCAGAATCAAGTGACTGCTTGCGATTTCACTTATTCGGCGGAGACGGCTATTGATATTGGCGAATGGGAGGGAGAGCTGTTCCAGTTCCAGGACTGTGCCCTGCCTTGTGAGTACTTCCTGCTCCTCTCAGACTTTTTAGCATGAGAAAAGTCAAGTATGCAACCACTAAAAAAATCTTGGTTCGAATAGCTTCAAACTCTGCAGCATATATACGACTCGAGTTCAATGATTCGATACGTGGAGCACCGCATAATGTGCCACCCCCTCCTCAACTCTTCATCGGAGTGTTTCCTTCATACCCAGCCTACACTTTCGACGACATAGCGTACTCGATATCAGTCCCCGGTGCCTCCAAAGATGCCAATTATCGGCTATCCGCCCTTCCGAGCCCCTACGATGCTGACGCAGAGCTCATCATCCAGCCTCGTCTCACTATCGACCTCAGCGGGAACGAAGTACACAGCTACGACATTGTCAACATGAATTGGATCTCAAAAGGCGCGATGGACCCTGATGGCGATGGCCAGGATGATGGCATGGGCGGGCACGGTGTGACGAGTCGTCCGATCGTCCAGCCTCAGACAACGTCCACTGTGACGCTCTCTGTTGCATCTGCTGTAACAGCGTCCTCAGGATCGCCCACTCCTACGACGACTTTTTCAGGAGTGGAAACTAATATGTGGGGATGGAACTCATCGTCGTCATACGAGCCCTCGACATTGACCGGTTATATCCCTATCAGTAGTGAAACGACCAGCGGTGGCGGTATACCAGTTACTACCACTTCGACGAGTATAGCGGACGCAGCGACCTCTGTGTCGTCGTCATTGTGGACTGGGTCATCCGGACATATTCCACCTCGGGCTCCACCACCACACACTCCTACGTCTCGCCCTGGCGCTCGCATCAATGATCCTCCACCTCCTCAGCAACCTCCACCCCAATCTCAACCTCAGCCTCAGCAGCAGCCTCCACCACAATCACAACAACCGAAACAACCACAACAACCCAAACAGCCCCAGCAGCCGAAACAGCCACAGCAACCAAAACAACCACAGCAGCAGCAACCCCAACCTCAAAAGCAGCAGCAACCGTCAAATCCACAGAAACAATCCCCAGGGAATGGTGGTGGTAATGGTGGCGGTGGTGGTGGCGGCGGCCCTCAGCAAAGAAGACGGAAAAGGATGACTGGCCTCCATGCGGTCGATACTCCTCCACTCGAACGCGATGAGTGGCTCTCATCGTCTGAAGATTCCCCTTACGAGAAGCGGTTCGTGATCAGCACCCCAAAAGGGAATGTGACTGTCCCAGGCGATCCCAACGTTATGTACAGTGAGTCGTCTTTTTACGTTTTTCATGCTGAATGCAAAAACACTGACTAATACCGCCTTACTTTCTCCCCGCCACCAGTCTTCCTCAAGTACCAGTCCTTCGATCAAGCCGTCTCAATACAAACTCGTGAGTTTCATCCACGTTCTTGTTTTCTTGGCGGATCGCTCATGATGGTTTTTTTTGGTGACTTACGTCTTTTCTGCACGTGCAGGGCGGATAACAACGGGCGAGATCGCGATCAGCGCTCTATCGCTTCTCTCCGTCCCTGTGTTAATCGCGGGGGTGGTTGGACAGATAGGGCAGTGGTGGGCGCGCCGGCGGATGTCGAAACGACAACATCTCGACTGAGGGATCACACATTTTCACCTCCCTCCTGTATCCAAAATGCATTCTTCCCGCCATCCTGAATGCTTGTAGTGGTTCTCCTTTCGCCCTGCATCCCAAACCCTCACTCTCCACCCGATATCTCCTCGCTAGTTCACCCCTTGCTTCTGTTTGTTCGTTCCAGTCAAGGCACTTCAATCATGCTCATCGTTCAACACACACGCACACACACACGTCCCTTTCATTGCATTGCATTGCTTGGTTGGTCATCTGCTTTCCCTTTATTCAAGGATATTTTCAATCTATCGCTATCGCTTTTGTCTTTTGCTGTAACTACATGTACTTAGTACCTGAGTAGCCTAGTTTTTCCACCTAGATCTGATTTTTGGATCATATATCTCATTTGAAATCCTCCTGTCGCGCTTTGAGTGCCCTGCGTTTCAAATTTGCTTGACGAGCGCTCGTCTCCCAGCCAGTGACGATTACTATTTCACTCTCGTGGAAAGTGCATAGATCTCCGCGGTGCCGGGCGTGACATCGGGTGACTTCGCAAACACCCCAAAAAACTGAGTGGCACTCGATCGCCTATTGGACACTCACTATGAGCGCATCGGACCCTTTAACCGACTGGTTTGTACAACATGGTGGGGTATTCGATCGTTCAGCGATTGGCTTCCAAGACTTTGAGCCTAGTGAAGGGGGGAGAGGCGCTGTTGCGCTGAAAGATCTGGAAGTATGTCATCCTGTATTCTCATATATACCTACCGAGAGAAAAATAAGAATAGGAAAGCTTAACTAAGACGCTTGTTTTGACCTTTTTTGAATCTCATCTCAAGTAGGAAGGCCACACTTTGTTCACGATACCTCGACCTCTGCTACTCTCTACCAGAACGTGCTCTCTAAAAGATGCTCTTGGGGAAGAGGCGTGGGACTCTCTTGGTGCTGGGTGGGCGAGTCTTATCTTATGCATGATGTGGGAGCAGAACAAGGGTGCAGAGAGCATATGGGCTGGATATCTTGGTGAATCCTTCTCCCTTCTTTGGAAAACGTCAATAAGCTTATACCTGCTCCCCGTCCGCTGTGCCCAGACCGTCTTCCTTCCGAGTTCAGCACTCCGATGTTCTGGACAGAACAGGAGCTGGAAGAGCTCAAAGGGACTGCCATACCTTGTAAGCGTTTGCTCTGGTATATCAACAACTCTCAAAGGATGAGCTGACATGGAATCTTCTAATGATCCATCTAGCTAAGAT